>JAOPUL010003388.1:79977409-79991593 GCA_027564515.1 Octopus rubescens
GCAGAAAACATGGAGAAAATGGTAAATGAAAGTATGAAGCACTGGAATACGGAGTTAATTGGAGGAAAGCAGAGACTGGGACAATACAATACAAAAATAATGGAATCGAAGCGGCTAAAATCAGATTATCAATTAAAATTATAATAATTAAAATCCACAAAAAGAGGGAGAATTCCAAGGTCTGCTCGTGGAAACCCCACAAAAAAAACCACGATCGCACTGACATCTAGGGCATGGGCCCTTTCCGATTCATCTACCCTCGATCTGGAGGCGCATGCTTAGAGTAGGCCCTTACACTCGGGTCATTTGCACTACATTCCCCCACCCTTTAAAACCCTGCTGCAAAGCAGCACTTCCCTCTCTACCCTCACTTTCCTTTTCAAGTGGCCAAAGAGGAAAGTGTCTGTTTCACCACTTTCAACCTGGTCCACCACACAACCACTTTCACGAAAGTCACTAGACAAAGAAATACTGCTTGCCAATCTCGCCCAAAGGAAATGGGTGGGGCGATCTTCACAATGGACTCAGCCGATAGCCGGATTCCTCCTACAAGCGACAGCTGGTGTTTGGCATAAACCCACAAATCAGCAATGCTCGGGCAGGGCACACGTGTTCAGAACAGTTTCGACGCTCTGCGCGCATCTCGGAAAGCCCGGCAGACAGCACTTCCATGCCTGTAGAATTTATCCCGAACCGGCAATAGCTCCCATCTCCCCGGTAGCACCGCTAGGCCGAGGATTTCTCGAAGTTATCCTTAGGACCGCCTAGATTCTCCCCGAGAAGGAGGTACCGAGAATGAAGAATACACAATCTTGTGGTATGTAATGATTCGGTGTGGCCATCAGATCGGACATCAGAAATCTGGCAATGTTGTAGTGTAAAATAAAGAAAAGACTTACATGATAATCGACAATGCATATCGCGGTGACAAGAGGATTAAAGAGAAAGAAGAAAAGCTGGACAACTATGAAGATTTGAAGTTGGAAATACGCAGGTTGTGGGCAATGAAGACAGTAGTAATTGGTGCACTTGGAATTATCAGCCCTCAACTATCAACATGGCTCAAACAAATTGGTACGAATGTAAAAATGGAACACCAACAAAAAATATATTTACTTAGAACTGCCATAATTCACTACAGAGTTCTCAAAGCATGACCAGAAAACACGTGTCACCTAAGTCTGCTGGCTGTGGACAGCTGACACTTTACATCATACCCACAAAAATTATCTGAGAAGTTTCATTAGAAAAAAAAAAAAATACTAATAAAGACGCTAGTTGACCAGGCTAATGCAACTGGGAGGAAAAAGTGGATACCAGAATGGAGAGGAGAAGAGATCACAAGAGAACTAAAAAAAAGGAGTTCAAATATAACAGCGAAACAACAAAAGTTAAACAGTTCAAGCCAAAGAAGATCTTAAAATTAAAAAAAATAGCAACATCGATCAGGAATTGAAAATTGACACCAGCGAATTCAGTGAGGAAGATCAGAAGGTTTTAGTGGAGTTGAAGGAAGCAATGGGTAAAGAAGAAAAAAAGATTGTTGGAAAATTAAAAGGTGTTAATAGAAGGAAGTTGCTAGATATTACTACAAACGTAGATTATGTTATCAGTACGATAGACACTAAAATATAGGTGACACTAACTTATTGATCTATGCAGGAGAGGTAGTAGTTACGAGAAGAGCAGGTATTCCTCAATAAAAGAATATGAAGGATCAGAAGGGGAAAAGGAGGAGAGGGAATAAAGTGAAGACTTTAAGACAAGACCTGATTAGAATAGGAACCTGGAAACAGAACAAGATAGGAAACATAAGAATTAAATCTTTTATGAAAAAATACTTAATCAAAGAGAAAGGATTTGAGATGGTCATGGGAGAGCTGAAACAGCGTATCTTATCAATAGCAAGTAAGCTTTCCAGATATCAGAAAACAATAGATCAGTTTCAACAGAACAGATTGTCTGAGACAAACAAGGGGAGATTTTATCGCCAAATAAATAGTGTAGAAGAAAGTAATGAAGATACAAAGCCTAATGCAGAAGAAGCTAGAAAGTTCTGGAGTGATATTTTGGATAAGCCAGTTAATCTTAATGGAGATGCAGCATAGTTAAAGAGACTGAGAGACTGAGGGAAGAAGAAATTAGTGAGAAGCAGCTAGATCTAAAACTTACTAGTGCATTATTGAGTAAGGTGTTGGGAAGAATGCCGAATTGGAAGAGCCCAGGACCAGATTTAGTTCCAGGGTACTGGTTAAAGAAATTTAGTAGCTTACATGGGAGACTGAGGGAACAACTTAAGGATTGCCTGAATGGAGGAGTTATACCAGATTGGATGACTAGAGGTAGAACGGTAATCTTTATGAAAAACAAAAGCAAGGGCAATGTAGCTAGTAAATATAGACCAATCACTTGCTTACCATTACTGTGGAAGCTGTCAACAGAAATGCTCCCATAAAGCATTTAGTAGCACCTTGCTAGAATATACTTCCAAATGAACAGAAAGGTTGCAGGAAGAAGGGTAGAGGAACGCATGACCTATTATACATAGACAAAGCAGTCCTAAAAGAAGTGAAATCAAGAACGAAAAATGTAACAATAGTATGGATAGATTATAAAAGACCCTATGACATCAAATCAAATCAAATCAAATGTATAGGCAGAGAGCAGCAAAAATACTGGGCCCATGTAAAAAGTTAGTAGAAAGTTTGGGAAGGGGCAGAATGCACAAGGAGGGGATCAACCAAAAATGTCGTTCCAGCTCCTGTCCAACGCTGCCTTGAACTGGTTGACGGTCAGCAAGTTGATGACTTCCTGTGGCAGTCTGTTCCATGGTCCTGCCACTCGCACCGAGTACGCCGCCTTGCGTCTGTTAAGCCGAAACCTTCGGAAGAAGGCACACATTGAACAATGTAGTCAAAACAGGATAATCACAGTTGGTTTGCTTTTGGTTATATTTATGTCGAATTAGAGCTGTTCTGGGTTTAAACAACAACAACAACAATTGTGGACACAAAACAGCTCATTTTGTATCATCACATATTGCACAAACCACATTCACAACAATACTGAAAATGTAAAACAACTGGGACATGTGAGGGGCAGAGTTTGCTATCACAGCAAGCACTTCACCATCCAGCTCCTGCCACTAATTTAAATTTGCAATACTATCCCACTATTCTTCCCCGCCCTTAGTCCAGAAACACACAGAAAGATAGCAGCACCAATAACTTCATTAGCTCCACACTGTGCTGGTATGCACACTTTAGTGAAAAGTACAGAGTAATAACAACTGTTATATTCTGAGCAAGTTCATCTCACTCTTTTCCACTGTGACAGTCATCAGAATCTTCAGACATGCAAAGACAGACTGGGTAATGGGAGAAGAAAGTGTGTCCAGATTAACACACTGCCCTACATTCAAATAAATCACTAAGTCAGTCAGTGTGTAGTATGGTCCTCTCTTAGGCAGAGACAGTATTTCTGAAGCATTGGATCTGTTGATTAGACAGTCATTCAACTAATTAATTTTACAAACAGGTCGTTTGACCAGCTAGAAATAACAGCCAAATCTCCTTTGAAT
Organism: Octopus rubescens; assembly: GCA_027564515.1. Classification (NCBI taxonomy): domain Eukaryota; kingdom Metazoa; phylum Mollusca; class Cephalopoda; order Octopoda; family Octopodidae; genus Octopus; species Octopus rubescens. The sequence continues at coordinate 79,980,990 of JAOPUL010003388.1, forward strand.
TACACATTACAATCTTTAAAAAAGGAAAGGAAAGGACATATTGGACAACATAGTACTAGATACATGGGATCTGAAAAAATGTTATGGTCATGGCTGGAATGTCTTTGATTGCAGGTCTACTCAATTGGTTTTGACCTAGGGCTAAACAACAACTGACTACCCATGAGCCAATAAGGAAGCATATGATTGTTTGGCTTGCTAGAAATAGCAGCAAAATTTCTCTAAAATCACATCCTACCATTTTAAGAAAAGAAGCACACATTGAGCTATAACAAAGGATGAGATTGTCAGTCAGAGGTTTATTCAACCAGGACTGACTTGGTGGGGACGGGGTTAAATAACAAAATGACTAGACTTTGAAGCTTTCTGATATGTTTTTATATTAAAGGAAGGATAGCAATCATTTCAGGTCTGAACTATTTTCTGATTCTCTCATGTGCCATGTCTACAGGCATTAGAGATCATATATACCCCCCACCCCATGCCTTCCTGTCTCACATGCAACTTAGCATGTTATTGGGTTGATCTCTGGTTGTAAAAATTTCATACACTAGAGTATTCCTACTGAACAATGTCTTGTGAGTGAATTTGGTAGATGGAAACTGTAGAAAGTCTGTGGGTGGTGGATGATCAGAAGGACCAATTTTATGGGGTCCCTTTGCAGACCACCTGAACAGCAAATGATGAAGATTTGGTTGTCGTGGATGGTGACTTCCATGGACATGTTAGGCAGCACTTCCATGGATTTCATAGTGTACATGGAGGTTATGGTTTTGTCTCTAGAAATGAGGAGGGAACAAGGCTGCTGGAGTTCTGTGATGCAAATGATCTGATCTGCAACACTAACTTTAGGAAACCAACCAGTCTGGTGAGCACACAAGTCAGATTGACTACATCCTCACCAGATGAGATAGACAAATGCTTGTAAATGCAAAGTCTTTCCCAGGTGAAGAATGTACAACCCAAGATAGGTTAGAAGTTATTGACTTCAGAATTAGAGTTGGAGAAACAAACCAGTCTGAAAGAGGAGGTTTTGGAAGCAAACTGGCAGAAATTTTAATGGAAGCATCTGATGAGGAGGAGGAGATGGAAACATATAGCTTAGAGGACAACTGGGAGTTCTTGCAAAACAACCTACTGATAGCTACAAACCAAATCTGTGGCTGGTGCAAAGTCCAGGTCAGGGTAAGGAGGTAGACTGTGCTATAAAAGTAAAGAGATAGGTCTGAAAAGACTGGAAAAATGGTAGTAGCAGAGAATTATATCAGGTTGTCAGAAAGAAAGCTAAGTGACAGGTTTGTGTACTGAAGGGAGAAGCAGAAAGTAGGAGGATCAGAGGTGTGAAGTGTTTCGGATTGCAAAGCAGTGAATCAGAGAGAATAGGGATGTTGTGGGTAAGAAGAAATGTGTGCAAATGGATAATGGTATGCTTGCACTGAGAAATAAAAGGCATGGAAGTGTCACTATGAAAGGTTGTTAAATGGGGAAAATGCATGGGAGACGGAGAGTCTTCCTAATATTGACCATCAGGAGTCTCCATTGAGATGCTTAAAATATCTGGAGTAGGATACAGCCTAGTCACCTGTATAATCAATGACCGGTGTAGCAGCATTATAATTAGCTGCTGCAAGGGTAAAGGAGATGCCTTAGATAGAAACAATTACAGAAGTATCAAACTGCTGGACCAGGTCATGAAAATTACAGAAAGGGTCATAGCTCAACTAGTTAGGAACAGAATTAGACACGATGAGATGCAGTTTGGTTTTGTGCCAGAGAAGAGTACTATGGATGCCATCTTCCCAGTGAAACTGCTGCAAGAGAAGTATCTAGCCCAAAGTGAACCATTGTTCTTGGCATTCATAGAGCTGATGAATCTCTTGCTCTGTTATCTGGTGGTCTCCAAGGAAGTTAGTAGACAAATGGCTTGTTAGAGCTGTACAAACTATGTATAAGGGTGTTGTCAGTTATAAGTACAGTGAATCCATCAGATGAAATGACAAGACCGAAATACTTGGTGCCTTGCTGTATTCAAGAAGACCCGCATTGAGAGTTCTGTGTCTAAGCGGCCGCGTTGAGAGTCCTGTTGCTAAGAAGTGGCCGCGTCAAGAGTTCCTGCTGCTAAGAAGCAGCCACATCGAGTCTTGTGTTAAGAAGCGACTGCGCCAAAAGTTTTGTGTGGTAAGAGGTGGCCGTGTCGAGAGTTCCTGTTGCTAAGAAGTCTTGTATTAAGAAGCGGGCGCGTCGAGTCTTGTATTAAGAAGCGGCCATGTCGAGTCAAAGCACCCAGAGTACTTTGCTGGTGCCACGTTAAAGCACCCACTGTAAAGTGGTTGGCGTTAGGAAGTGCATCCAGCCGTAGAAACCAAGCCAAATCAGACTGGAAACTGGTACAGCCATCCAGCTCCGGTCAAACCGTCTAACCCATGCCAGCGTGGAAAACGGACGTTAAATGATGACGATGATGATGATTATAACTATTCAAATCCATGAATGTCATATTAACCTTTGAAATATATTTCTCAGGAGAGGATTAATCAAGTGATAGAATCCATTTTCTGGTCCTTGGGTGCCTTTAGTAGAGTCCACTGTTACAAGCTACCAGGATACACTATGCTGAAAGCCCTCTAAAAAGGCCATAACCACTGTCCTTCCTCCAATAGCCATTAAAGGAAAATGTAAATTTAGTTTTTTGTGAGGTTTCAAACTCTTCTTGGCCCATCTAATTAAGACAGGACCAACATCATAAAATTCCATAACTCAATATGTTCATCTTAATCTGTTACATATTTTAGCCACGTTAATCACATCCATATCCAATTAGATGTTAGTCTACTTACTAAATTTTTTATCCAATTTAAGTTTCCTTCAATTTTGTGCAAGGTAGGGGAAAAAATGTCAAAGCATTAAATGTAAAAATATCCGAAATAAAGATACAATTATAATTTCTACCTTATATCAATTGAATTATTTGCGTTTGTATTGCCATAAAATGAGATCAGTCCTAGACAAAAGTAGGAACTATACGTTTGTTGGATCATGAATACTGAACAAATGAACAAGATGGATAAACAAAAGAGACAATATGAGGTAAAACAGAAACAATGTTAACGAAGTGCATTGATAGAGAGAATTTTCGGTACTGAAAGGATATCCAAAATTAAATGAAACACGGAAATATGGTAATAGAAAAGTTAACCAAAAGAACATAAAAACATACAGTAAGTACACATTCTTATTTATTCATCATGTTTCAGATAGCTTTAATATAGAAAATTCAAAGAGTTTGTTATTGACTTTTTTAACTTGTTTCAATTCATCTTTTAGTTTCTTAATCAGTTCCGTTTTCTCATATTCGTTCATATCACTGTGTCCTTCTTCATAAGGAATATCCAAACTTGTTCCAGTATTTTTTACGGCTCTATTGTATGCAACAATTACATCGCCGTTTTCTTCCGTGTAAGGTTCAAATATACAGGATTGTGGTTGATTTTTCAAGAGGACAGTTCCAACAGTTTCGCCCTCCTCGTCGACAGACTGAAGGTTTCGTTTCAGTTGGCCAAGTAGCCGCATTGGTTTGTAGTTGGGGTTCAACATAGCCGGTGTGACAGGGCTAATCAAAACGTTGGTGACAGCACCTTTGTGAGGTAGAGTTCGTATACATTGGCCACTACTGATATCCCAAATTTTAACGTTGCAGTCATCGGAACCAGAAATTAATTTGTCACCTTCTTTGGACATTGCCAAACATGTAACTTGCTGATCGTGTCCATTAAAAGCAGTAACTCGTTTTATCATAGCTGTATCACTCGCCACATGTCTCTGTCGACTATTTGTGTTTTCAAAGAGATCCACAGTATAGATATGTCCATTTTTAGCTCCCGCGAATAAACAACTATCTGCAGCATCCATTACAACCGACGTTATTCCCACTGGGAAGATGAAATCACATAACAACTGACCTGAACATAAATCCCACATTTTGCATGTTTGGTCAAGGGAAGCAGTTACGATTCGTGATCGAAGTCCTCCGGCACCAACGTGTATGTCAGTAATCGCCAATGAGTGATCTTTCCATGTAAACAGAGGCTCAGGTTTCAAACAGGCATCTTTCCAAATACGTACGACATCAGTTAATGACCAAACTACAACTAAATTATCTTCGCCTCCACTAACAAACGTGATATTATCAACAAACTTGACACATGTAATATTTTGATAGTGTTTTTGAACAATGGCTAATAGATCACCAGAACTGACCTGCCAAACATAGAGCTTTTCTTCGATTCCAGCCACACAGAAGCAACCATCCGGTGAAACAGCAAGGGAAGATATTTTTTTCGGAAATACGACTTTGCTTTGCATCTGTTCCCGCCTTTGTAAGGTCCACACGTGTAATACAGACCGTGCATTATTAGCAGCTAAAAGATATTCGCCAGCAATCAAAGCCAAGCCTCTAGAAGTTGTACTACCTCCCTTGTAGTAAGATAAACTGGTTCCTGAATGGAAATCCCACATACAAACATTCCAGTGTTCTCCCGAAGTGTCTGTTGTAAACAGAACCTCACTGCTTTTCTTCATCGTCGCCATTTTAAAATTATAATGCACTGTTACATTAGTTATCTCCCTTAGCTACTTTCCGGGGAAATACCGAAGTCAACTCGAATTTTTAATCCAATAAAGCGTATTGCAGACGCAACCTATAAAAGGTTGTTTGACTCAGCAGAAATAACAGCCAAATCACTCTCAAATCATTGTTTACTTTCTTAAAAATAGGAATGAGACGTTGGGTAATAAGTTCTGAATAAAAGACGTAATAGTCACTGCTGGAACACTTGATCAGTCAGGCCTGACCGGGGGGGGGGGGTAAACAATAAATATTTTATTCCACATTCCTAAGTGATATACAACTGTTATTTTTTTTTATTTTTGTGTAATTATACGGAGATTAATTTTTAACAAATCTAATATTGTTTATATTTATCTTTAACACTGATTATTAGTAATTCATAAATAAGGGATAGGCAAAGTCCTAATTAGTCTTTAAATAATGTAAGCATTCAATAAAGTTTATTTATTATTTATTGGACTATAACACTTGTATATGATACGTATATAGTACAAAGCCACATTAAAAATACAAATACAAAACCGAAGAAAATACAAACATGAGCGAAGAAAGAAAGAAAAGGAGAAACAGAAAAAAAACGGTGTAAAAGAGGAAACAAGAAAGAAAAATAATCATCAATTTAACACCAAATGTCTCAGTTGGTCGCACACCACAAGGTTCAACAGAACCTACTGAAGCTAGTCAACACACTTGCAGCGTTACTACAGGTGATGGTGAGGCTAAGGCATTGGAACAGCCAAGCACCCTCACGGGCATCACCTAATAACTTGGTAAGGCGAGCTGCCAACGATGACAAGAACTTCACTGTTAACGGTCCAACTCCTCCAAACGTCTCCAAGACCACAGGCTGGAAGAAATGGTTCACTGACAGGTCTGGATACTTAAGGATTTTGTTCCATTCGGCTACGGAAACAGTGACCTTTCCATTTACCGCAGCATCCAGGATGTGGGAGGGAGAAAAGGAGTCACAGATTGTAGCGTCCCAGAGGAGGCACCTACCTCTTACCCAAGGACAAAGGGTAAGACTATCTGGTCTCTTCCCATCACTTCTGGATAATCCCGCCGGCTCCAGAACTAATGGGATATTAACCCGAGCCAGAGTCCGCTTAATGATTAAGTTTAGCTTGGTCTGATGAGCGAACGACCAGCATTTAGGTGGCAAGACAAACCATGAAGGCCTGTGGAGTTGAGGTGCCTACCACAGCGACATCTCAGTCCCCCACAGACATCGGCTCCCACTCTGAGTGCAATGGAGATGCGGAACTCACCCAGACTGAGTAGACCACCAATGTTGGCCATAGGCAGGGCATCAATCCAATCCCCCGAGAATTTTGCACTTGCAGAAAGTAGGCAACGCCTTGAAAATTGATCAGATTGATCAAAGAGAGAGTTGAAAGTAGCATCTGAGTGCAGATTGTCCCATACTCTCTGCTTCCATCTATCCTCAGCTGTATCAGGAACTGACAAACCCAGCTCTCTCCACTGTAACAGCTTCATCCATCTCCCTGTTGGAACTAGTCCATGTTGGAAAGGAGAGGATGTTGCCTACCAAAGGGGAGCAAGTGTGGATGGAGGAAAGAAAACAAGGAAGAGACAGAGACAAGCACTTACACAGACCTAGACCCCCAAACTGTTTGGGCAAAGCAGCCTAGTCACAGGACTCTGGAGAGAGTCTGACATTGACCAAGCATTCGAGTATCCTGAAGATTAGGTCATCAAGGCATTGGAGAGACGATAAAAATCTATAAGAGGGACTAACTCTGAAAAAACTTAGAAATTGACAAGTAATTCCTAATTGCCACAAGGTTAGCCATCTTGGATCATAAGATGGATTCGAAAGCTTGGTCAGAAATTGGGGCTCCAAGAGAGTACCATGCTGATGAGTGAGGAACTGCGATAGAAGGGAAAGAGTCTGTAAACAAGTTTACAGTCTGCTGATGTGAAGCTGAATGGTTGAGGAGCCAGAACTTGCATTTGGTACTGTTGATGCTAAGGCCCCTACGACCAAGTTTCTCAATCATTGTCCTCACAGTTGCAAGGACCTTATCTGGAGGGCCTTCCAAACAAGCATCATCAAGATACGAAACATTCAAGTCCAGGTCAGTTCCCAATTTGGTAACATTATCAATACCTAGTGCAAATAGAGCAGGTCCAAGTAGGTCACCCTGTTGGACTCCAGAGGCAGATGGGATGAGGTGGTTACCAAAGGAGAAGTAGGAGGGCTCCCAATAAGCTTGCCAAGCAAAGTGATAGAGCTGTGGAGCATTCTCCCTTACTGCACGACTGATAGGCATTCCTGAGATCCAGTTTGAGGATGACCTTTAGGGTCTCAGAAGGCAAGTTGGTGAAAGCTCTAGTGGCATAAGCAGCAGCCTCACAACCTAGCTTTGTATCCACTCCTAGCTGAGTAGGGGAAAATTCAGCAGACAGCCAGTTTGGGACAGATGACAGACACACTTTCACTGTGAGCTGTTGCAGAGTACACCCAACTGCTATGGGGCAGAAGTCACCATTGAGCTTTGTGAGACCAAATAGTTTAGCCTTTAACAGGGGGCGAATTTAGGGAAGGACACTCTTGGATGAGAACATGTTGATAAACTGGGTTACGTTCTCCAAGAGCTCAAAACTGGCATCACCGGCTGACAGGGATATACCATCTTTGAGATACTGAGGTTGTAAGCCATCAATCCTAGCGCCAGAACCTGCAGAAAAGGATGCAATCACTTTCCTGACATTGTTGGTGGTGAAAACAGCTTGTAAAAAAACCGGTGGGTCAGGCCAGTATAGGTAGTCATCTGGAGGGGCTGGAGGATGTTTCTCTTTTAATCGATTGAGGGAATCTATTGTGCACTGGGCGAGGGAGGACAAAGAGGAAAGGAGGCGAACAACCCCTTTAATGTCAAATTCGCTGAATTTGACATTAACGGCCTTCTTCAAATTTGGTAATCAACCATTGTTTGGGACTATGCTGATCACCCACCTGAGATGAACAGTGGTTGGGGTGGACTCAAACAGCTCAACTGCCATTTTAGGGAATATGTGAGGGATCCAGTATTCACGTTCATCACATGGAGAGAGACTAGAGGGAATAGGAATAGTTTCTGCCAATCCGAGGTGTTGTTGGATAGGCAGACGTTCTTCAACTGATTAGACAGAGCATGGATGAAACAAGTCCAAGCTCCCTTAGGGATCCAGTCGATGAGCTTCAACTTGGACAAGCTCTGGAGAGCTGTGGCAAAATCCTCAATAGGGATCTGGACCTCTTTTTGCATCTTTTTTTCTTAAGGTTTTAGCAATTAAACATCCTCCCTTCACCCAAACTATCCTAATTTAAGGATTTATTTAATTTAATATTAAAGCTTAAAATGTTCAATGATTTGAAGGCATAGAGTGCTTTAGGTGTATATGTGTGTGTGGGTGGGGGATGTTTAATTGTCAAAACCCTAGAGGAGAGGACTGACATTATAATGGTCACTGTTAGCAAAGTGTATAAATTTTGACAACACATTCCAAGTTATTGTTCTCTGTTTATGGAAGTTTCGTTAACTATTCACTGGTTAGAAGGAAATAACATTTTAAAATCTGAAGGTAAGTGTGATAAGAGAAATGAACCCGAGGGTATGCTTGGAAATGCCAAAACAAAAAATTTCAAACATTTCAAGAACAGCATTTAAAAAAAATATCTTATACACATGTGCATGCTCACATAACGAAATCCTGAGTATAATTATAGCAATGGATTCATATTATGTGTTAGAGTTTGAAAACGAGAGCAAGAACAGCAGAAAAGACTGTTATAGTTTGTTTCGTGAAATAGAGAATAGGTGAGTCATACTCCCCCTGTAGGTATCTGTACTAAACCCTAAGTTGGAGACATGGAACTTAAAACATTTGTGCATTCATATAAGTGAACAATGTCTTTGTCACTAAATTGAATTTATTTTCTTTAAATTTTCCTTAAATTAGGATGGCTTTTCTATGGTGTGTGTGCATGTTCATCAAAATTTAAGGGGTAGCTTGATTATTTGATCAAAATAATGAAAGTAAATGTGTAAATGATGGAACTCATGGTGTACAATTGTAGTGGAGATTCAAAACCTAACCACTAGATACTTGGTCAGACACCATGAGCGAACCATCACAATGTCATGTGATCAGTCTATAAATCGACCAATCAACATGAGGCAGTTTTCTCGAATGTTCTAAAATTTGACTTCTTGTCCTCTATAAAAACCATTTTTGGCACTCAATCAATCACAGTGTCAAAGGTGGCTGATTGACTCACACACCTCCACTCTTGCCACACAGATGGCCAACAGACCACTGATGCCTCAGAGATTTGCGCAGATGATTTTGTGTATTTTTGGACTGACTGCATGATGTCACACAGATAACTTTCTATATTTTCAGAGCAGTTTTCCTCTCCTTTCATTCAGCAATTATTAATATTGTTCATTGTAATTTGCCAACACCAAACATCTTGTCTGGCAATATTACAGTGAAATGTTTGTGAGTTTGCTTCAGTTATTATTCACGCAGCCAACGAAATATGTTTTCATTGACCAGCTCAACTCAAGTGACAGCAAACCCCTTGCAACACAATCATAGGTCATAGGATTGACCTGGGGCTAAATAACAATTTCATGTGTTATGAGAAAGAAATTCCAACGGGTTTGAGAAATGAATTCCTTTCCCTTCCTGGCACATAAATTTTCTGAATATTAGATATTTTAATGTGTAGTTAAGAAGTTTGCTTCACATCCACATGGCTCTAGGTTCAATCCCATTGTGCACCTTGTTGTGTACGTGCCTTCTAATTTAACCTTGAATTGACTAAGTATCTTATGACTGGACATATGTGGACCAACACTGGTTTCCTTGGACTCCAGTGTATTTCTCTACCACTTTATTGAATATATTCTGAGTGAAAGCAATGACCCTGAAGATTTATTAATGCAGTACTTTAAAAACATTACAATTTAACCATACAATTACTGTTGAAGTCGACGGTCAGCAATTGGATCAATTACATACTTTTGAGTTCTATTAAAAGAAATATGTACAAATTTCATTTTGGGTTTAGATCTTCTGCTTCCTGTGAAGGTGCATGGCCTACTGATTAGGATATTGCAAGATTGTGGTTTCAATTCCCAGAACTGAGCAGTGCATTGTATTCTTGAACAAAACATTTCATTTTACATTGCTCCAGTCCATTCATCTGTAAATGAGTAGCCTTGTGATGAACTGGCGTCCCATTTAGGGGTTTTGTTGTGATCTTGGTCACTTATACACCATGAAAACTGGCCCTACGAGTTAAGGACTTAAGACAGTAACGTCCAGGAGTTACCTTTACCTTTTTTTCTTCTGCTTCTTACATGGTAGTGAATTCTATAAACTATTGAATCATTATCTCAGGCTCTAAAATATTTTTGGCTATTAAGAGCTGTAGCATTAAGTAGACGAGAGAAAAACACACCTCTGGTTAGTTGTTACTGTATTGCAGGTAAGTGAAGGGAGTTGTGTAGAATTTAGTGTGCTGTTCCAAGAGTTGCAGGCTACCAGATGCTTCTTGGGACACTTTTTTGTTTTCCATCAGGATGTTTACTACTTTATCATACTTGTAGTAGATCCACACTGAATTCACAACCAAGAATTAAAAAAAAAAACCTTGGTCATGTTTCTGTCCATTGTTCTGGGAATCTGCACTAAAAATTTATAAGTGTCCCCTGTTAAGTTTTCCACCATTTCAAGGGAAACTGAATTCAATTTAGGTAGCTTATCCTATCCGGTTCCATTGTTATTGACTTAGTTTAACTTTAGCACAGCTATAAATATAAAACACCTATAGAAAAACATTCTTTTTCCCTTCTGAGATTTCAAGCAGTTAAAATGACAATTCTTTCTGGGCAAGTGTCTTCTACTATAGCCTCGGGCCGACCAAAGCCTTGTGAGTGGATTTGGTAGACGGAAACTGAAA
>JAOPUL010003388.1:80049815-80063873 GCA_027564515.1 Octopus rubescens
ATATACACACACATTAATGAGAGAACCCCTAAGTGGTCGCTCAACCAGCTAGATATAGCTGCCAAATCTCCCTCAACTCACATCATACCATCTTAAATTAGGGAATATGCAAACCAACAAAGAAGGCTCTTTGTGGTGGCTCATCCTGGGCAATCACTCGTTTTTGGTCTCAGAACTGTCAATGTGTGCGTGTGGTGTGTGTATTTATGTATGTACATGTATATGAAAGCTAATGGGTGTACGTGTGTGTATGCGAGCGTGTTCAGCTAACGAACAAACAGCTGTAAAAATTGACAGTTATGAGACCAAAAAACGAGTGATTGCCTCATCCTCTTAAAAATAGCCGCCAAATATTCATATTAAAAACAAAATTCGGACACGTTGTACAATATAATTTTGGATGTATAAAAACAGAATAGTCAAAACTGCAACGTCATTGATCATACGTCTTACTTGACAGAACTGACACGAGGTTAAACAATATAGATGCACTCTAAACAGATTATATCGTCAATTTTGGAATACTACCTTTGATCATAGGTCTGCTCTACCACAGCTGACTTTGGGGCTGGCTAAATGACATCCACTCCGCCAGGAGAATAAATACATTAAAGTGGTTTGGTAGTTTTTTTCCCGTTAGAAAAATGAAGACTAAAGAATATCTATTGGGATAGGCAATATAGGTTATGGCGTTCATCACTCCCTCAGGGGTAATAGTGATATATATTAAATTACATAAATAACTTACAAACAAGAGTGAAAAACTAGGTTGGTTACAAAGTTGTTTATCAGTGTACTTAAAAGTACACACATAGACACACGTGTGTTTGTGTGTGTATTCGTTATTTCATACATTTCTTTGACAAATTTGACAGTGTTGTGATTATATATTTATTATTAGTCTAGTGTATTTGCAGGATTAGGTGGTATTTTATAAGCCGATTCAATTTTCAATCATAATTCTAATATGATTAAAACTGTCAGACATCGATTACGAACCAACAAGGAAGCCTGCCACGATGTGGTAGAAATAACAACTAAATCTTCAAATCACACCCAACCGCATTGGAAAGGGAAGAATACATTGGATGATAAGTTGTCCAAGACACGCAATAATCGAGAGAATGACGGGACAATCAGATTAGATTTAAAGTTCAGTTTTCAAGAAGTGCAAAAAGAAGTCTGTGTGACAATTTGTAGCAAAGAATAAGTGAAAGAAGCAGGTAGAAGAAATGTAGCGTCATCACTAAAATAACAAATTAAAAGCACTTCAGGGTGATTGTGGTCACTCGAACAGCTAAAAATAGCAGCCAAATCTCTCAACTCTCGCAGTCTTAAAAAAAGAAGAGACACATTGAAATATGTACTCATAAATACACTATGCTTGAGGAAAAGATGGAATGGTCATGGCTGAAATACCTTCGATCAAAAAGTCAGCTCAACTACGGAGATAAATAACAATAAATAAACAATCTTCTTACGCCTTTAGATGAAATATTGGCGGAGTTTCGGATTAGGAATCCTGTACTCCACTTCATTGAAATTTCTAATCTGAAACTCCGTCGTAATATTACTTACTGAAAAAAAAGAAAAAAAAAAGAAGTTTTCTTGGAATATCTCATGTTGGGGTGACTGAACGAAACTCCTTTAAATATTTACGGACCATGTAAGTAGGCCCAGTACCAGTAAAGTGATAGGAACAATTCGATCGAGTGTTCCCTCCGCTCAAATGTCAGGACTTGTGCCTATGCAAGAAATTATTATTGCTTAAAAGTTACTTTACAACAACATCAACTGACTGAAAAATATTTTAGCTAAGTATTTTTTGTAATTGCTCCAAGAGTCAGATCTTCCAGAAAGATCGTTAAAAAATGAAAAAGCAGACGAAGAGTAGTAACATTAGAATAGCATTAAAAACAAAAACATTTAAACAATTTAGAAACGATATTTTGTGTAAGAATGGAAATAAAATAATCATTAAAAATTAAAAAAAAAGATGCGTGCTCGTATCTCTAAGGTAACGGGGATAAACGTATTGGAAAATATAGTCGAGTTGTGTGTGAAATATTAAAACAACATAAATGTGATGGGAGTGTTTATGTGAGAGAAACACGTTGCAAGAATCTTTGAATCCGACACTAGAATTGGCAGAGTAAATTAACAATTTATATATATATATATTTATCATATCAATAATATTGATTATGAATACAAAAATTAAACAACCAAATAAGTATAGCCATATATATGTATATAAATATATAATCACTCACCAGGCATTGCTACCTTCTAATAATCATATTATCTTTCTGAGTTTTCATAGTAGCTTTTCATATTTCTGACTTTTTAAAAGGGGAGGGAACGACAGAGGAATTGTCTCTGTAACCTTTGACCTCATTATGTCATGCAAGAGGATGTCGGGAAATAAATTCTATGTCCGTTATACTACAGAATTCAGGGAGGTGTGGGGGTGGTGGATTTTTTTCTTAAAATTAGTAAACGAATAAATTTTTTCCAGTATTATTTAATAATTTTTCGTATAATATAAACGTAAAACAAAAAATAAATATCTGTATTGAAATGTATAGGAATACGTTAATTGCTAGCAGTCAATTTACGTTTCAGTGCTCGGGAAGTGTCGTCATTTTCTAACTCAACATCCGCAATCCTGCTCTTTCTCTCTCTGACCTTCAAGTTCGTAGAGGCAACATCGTTGGCAGTCGTAAGGTTGGTTATTTTATCTCTCTCTCTCTCCCTTGCTCGTTCGTTCACTCTTGAATATATTTCCTTCCCTCACATTTCATACTTGTATTTTCATTGAAACTTCTACCTTATCTTATCATGTTTTACGAAATTTAACCATGACCGATTCTGACGATCTTGTAAATTGTTACAGTTGAACCATGTGAAGGTCTGTCTAGTTAGCTTAAAAAGCGTCAGCCATTGTTCGTGTCCTTCCTTCATTTATATCATTGATCAGCTTTTATCACTAGAAATGCATGATTTTGGCTGTGAAAATACACATGCATCTTGTGAAATGTAATTATTAATACTTCCAGCCACATTGACACTTTACTTAGTTTTTATTTAAAGCAATGTCTGCATTACATTTACTAACTACCTCTGTCTCTTCATGTCTCTGATAGCTGGAACTTCATATTTAATATTGCATACACCACACATAAACACAAGAATTGTTTAAAATGTTTTCTTTTTTTAAGTTCCCGATAGTAAACTAAAATTTCTGCATATAGAAACATCTATTTCATGTAAAAATTGTCTAAGAAAACATTAAAAGAAAATTTAAATATTTTATATCAATGATGCTAATATGTTTTACTTTTCTGAACAGTGTCGTATATTGGATATCTTTCAACAAACGTTTAATCTAGTCTTTATTTCTTCTTTGGAATTAAAAATCGCAGAACTGAAAAAATATTCTGTGGAATAAGTGGACAGAGGAGAGAGAATTGATTGAATGTTAGATGTACTTTTAGATTGGATTTCATGATAGCACTTTAATAAGAATGTGTGATATTTCATAGTGAAAGACACTGGTCTCTGCACACACATGATAACATACATGTATTATATATTAACACACGTGTATATACATATTAACATATACATAACATTAACACACATTCATGCGTACATAGCATTAAAACGTAGATTATATGCATTAACATGCATGCATATTAGTTCGTATTTCCGACATTAACATACAAATATATAATTTAGAAATTCAGGGCCATTATATATATTTAGTTAGAGAAAGGTATCGTCACCATCCCAGATTTTATTTAGATGTATATTCTGTACTACGTTACCCAATGTGTCCTTTATTAAAAGGTGAAGATGTGACTTGAAGGATATTTGGCTGCTATTCCTAACATATCGTTCGACTGCGTAGATGCTTCCCCCATTGGCTCGTTCGTATAGCAGATATGCTTTCACTCTATTTATATATGTCTTATTTAACTATATACGCGTGTCTGTGTGATATATCTTCAAACAAAAAAGTGTACAAAAATCTGTGATCTTGGGTTGTCTTATGCCTGTTACTCCTTGTCTCAAGGACACATCGGACACGGTTTTTGAAGCACTATGCATACCTTGGTTCTCCTTTTCACTCCTTCATTTCTCATCAATCTCTTCCACACTGGGGCTTTACCCCTTCTACCAACCATTCTTCTGTTTACCAGCCCCTTTTATGATGAAGAGAGTGGGGTATAAAAAGCTTTAAGAAGTCTACCGACACTGTATTCTGTGTGAAATTGGAGATTCATTTGAAACAACCTTTGTTGGTTCTTATATAATCATTTTAATGTCATTAAAAAAAACCACATTTGATGAAAATCGACTTTTCTGACCACAGATAATTGAAAACATTGCTAATATCTAAACCTGAATGAATATTGTTTGGGATATAAATTAAGTAAAAAGGTCACACCCTTCCTTTACGTTTATAGTTTTTGTTTAACCCGTGGTCGACACTGATCAAAGGTGTGTCAGTTGTGATCATCCCATCGTTTTGTACCTCCAGGATAGCATTGCCGAATATATCCTTTCTCTTTTGTGACGGTAGAATGAGCTTTGAGGGAGATTAGCTGCTGTTTCTAGCATGTCGAATGAGCGACTATGTAGCTGCTCCCTCGTTGGTTCTCTTATATAAATAAGACTTTGATAATGACACGATATTCTTCCGTCTATAACTTTTTTCAATATACAGGAAAGGTTATATTTTTGTAATGTAGAAAGACTTGGTTGTACTGTATTTAATAAAAATACGGAATTTTTAATTTTCATTCACTGAGATATATAAAACGGGGAAAACCAAAAATATCGATACATTTATATATATATTTTTAGCTAGTTCTGTGATCGATAACTGCCAATTCGATTTAATTTTTTTCTAATCTCTCTTAATGTATGGAAATGTAAAACTGTCGTTAGCTGGGTTTTAAAAAAGATTTTGCTCTATAGCTTCATTTTCCGAGTAATATTTTCTTGCTTTGTGTTTGCCGTAACCTGAAGGTAAAACAAGCACCTACATAAAATGTGGGTTACTAATAGGTGCTTGAATGTCTGTTTCTCAGTAAGCTGCTGTGCCCTTGGTTTGTGTGAGAGAGCAGCTGAGGTTGGAAATAGCTGCTTCTGTAGTTGCACGTGCAGGTTCCAACTTTAGCGTTTTGACCTTCATTAATGTTGCATGTTAAGATATTGATGCTAGATGAAATAATGGCTGTTGAGTTTGTTACTACTAGTGGCAATAGAAATGGGGCAGGAAGTCTTCAAAACTGACGACACTAAATGAACTACAGTTCTACTACTACTGCCTATACATTTAGTCTGCTTATTGGTTACTGTCAACTACCAACTCCGGTGTTCACTCTACTGAACGTGGTCATTATATTTAATTATCATTCAACATAATTCTAGGATTTAAATGTGTATATTTACTACCTGACCTTACTTCGTTTGTTGTCTCATTTGACCTTTCTGTTCGGTGAAAGCAACACACCTTTTACAGAAGGTTATTTGTTTACTTCATTGACTTAGTGAAGCTTTCTTTGTCTGTCGACAGCAGTTTTAAGGACACGATTCATTTTTATCTCCGGTTTGTCGAAGTTCAAATAATCGTTTTCGGCCAACGTAACTCTGCATTTTGACGAATTGATTAAGAAGCAAAATTTTTTCGAGTCCTCATCCTTTTGGATTGTGAAGAATGTTTCCGAAATGTCAAATATAGTTGACGTTTTTGTAAAATCCAATTTTTTGAAATTTATTAATTACTAAATTGTTAAGTTAATAAATCTCAACTATTATATCGAGACTTGATTGTTTATTTTTGAAGTCTCTTAAAAGAATTGTAATTTTATCAAGTGATGTTTCAGAAATTCTGTATTGTACTAATTCCATTCTAGGTCACTTTTATAATTTCAATATCATTATCATAAATAAGATGTTGACGAATCAAAACACCATTTCGTGTAGACTTTATTTAATTTTTAAAAAAGTAAACGAAAGGAAATCAATATTCGTCAAAGGCTTTCAATGTCACTGGTGATATATACAATTCTATTCTAGAATATTATGGACATATATACAAAATGGCTATTTTTATGTTTATGAATATTAAAAATATTGAAATTTCATCTAAAAGACAAGAAGGGAGCCTCAACATGATCGATCGACCTGCTGAAAAATAGCAGTCAAATCTCTATAAATGACATTACTATCTTGAAAATGGAAGGATTCAATAGATGTGTAATCCTTAGAAAATGACTAGAGCAATTGCCTCAGCTCTGATGGATCAGAGCTCATTTGAGTCTAACAACCTTTTTAATGTGCTAACTTGCGTTTAAGTCCTTACTAATGCCCCTCGTCACCTTTTAAAAAGACCAATGGATTTTCCTACACTAACTTTTAAATAAATAAAATGCTAAATCCTTGATGTTGATATCTTGACAATGTCATTTTGATTGAATTTTTTTTTTTTTATTACTTCCAATAACCCTTTTATTCTTGATTAAAAATACTCTTATTAAACTATTCTATTGAAGATGTGGTTTGTTATCAACATTATTTCAGTTTTTGTTACATGTTGATATTTTAAAATATCTTTGTTCAAGTTTACGGTTTAATAATGATTCCAGAAAGATAAAAACAAATATAAATTTCTGAAAGCTAGTTATATTAATACTAAGTTACATATAAGCACTGTTCTAAATCATTGGTATTATGCCAGCTTTGTATGCTGCAGCTCTTCTAAATCTTGCAATGTTATACAGAACATTATATATCTATAGTTTTCATTCAGAGACTAACTAATGTGCTCTTTATGAAATAACTATTCTTACTATTTGTATGATCATTATTACTTTTAATTAATTGCTTATTTTATTGGTTTTTAGATTAACATACACTTAATTTTCATTTCTTATCCTAGCCTGATGCTACCATTGATTATATATAATCTGTTTATAATTGCTCTTTTTACAACTATTTTAAAATAATTACAAGACAAATTACTGGTTTAATTTAAAAAAAAATTATTTTAACTTCAAACAAGTTAACTTTTGACTAACTTGGACTTTGTTTGAAACTTGATGTGACACTTAATGATATGATTGTTGTTCTCACGTAAAGGGTATAAGCTACATGAAGTCATGATAATGAATACATTTTTCTGCTTTGAAAAACAAAAGTGACACATCCTTTATACATATTTTCTCTAAGAATCTTTATATTGATGTCACAAAGGAAATGAAAATTTCATGTCCTCTTGGAAGTTAAGTGTTCTTTGCTTTTTAAAATTGAAATGTTGAATAAAATGTAATATATTTTGTTTTTTCAGAAGCTACTAAATTTCTATCATGGCACCTCCATCATATGCTGACCTTGGCAAAAGTTCAAGGGATCTTTTTTCCAAAGGATTCAGTAAGTAGTTTATAGGGATTATAATTTTTTTTCGTTTTCTCTTGAAGCTGTTATTAAAATATTTGTGAATTTAATGGTAGCAAAAAGATTTTTCAAATTTTGAAAATGTTCCTGTTTGATTAGGAGTGGAACTAAATTTAAATTAGTGTAATAAATTATTAATGAGAAGATAATGAATTTCTTTGAACATATAATTTGATATTGCAAACAGAAGTGATATGTTATCTCTATGGTACATGTTTATTTCTTTACACATTAATATTCAATCTACACAAACATTTCATTTGCTTCTGAATTTATCAGCTTGTAGATCCAACAACCATGTATATATAAATGAAGCATCAACAGAATGTTACTTTTATCTTCATTAATAGCATTAAAAACATCTATAATAAGAGAAGGGTATAACTTTTTGACCTTAGTTGTGTATTGGGTATTATTTCTCTGTAGTTTAAGAACCTGTTTTATATGAGAATTATTTTGGCCATAAATGATATTAAGTATTTTTTCCAAGAAGCACTAATTTACCAATAGCAAAATTGGTGTATATGCTAGTGTACATAATTATCCTTTAGCATCCGTTTTCCATGCTGGCATGGGTTGGACGTTTTAACCGGAGCAGGCAAGTGAGAGAGCTGCATCAAGTTCCAGTCTGATTTGGCTTGGTTTCTACAGCTGGATGCCCTTCTCGCCAACCACTTTAGTGTGTGCTGGGTGCTTTTAACGTGCCACCGGTACAGGACTCTCGGCGCAAGTGCCTTTTATGTGGCACTGTCACGAGTGCTTTTTATGTACAGCTTATTTAGAAATAAGCAGAAATAGCACCCCACATTCCAAGTTCATATTTGTGGTTAACTGATCTGGATTGTGAAATATAGGCTACATTATTTTGAAATACTTTGTTACATAAACTCACCTACTCTACAGTTATTTAGTAATATTCGGATGTTAAGTCTCACGGAGGCAATGACTAGTGACCGAGACTGTTGGCGTTCTGCTGTTCTGGAGAAGAGCCGACAAGCTTAGTGGATCTGGAATCATGGCCAGTGCTGGCGACACATCAAAGGCACTTGTGCCAGCGATGTGTTAAAGGCACCTGTGCCGGCGACACGTTAGAGGCGTTAGTGTTATAACGCGCGCACACACATGCACACACTTCAGTTTTTGTTTACCAAATCCACTCACAAGGCTTTATTGGCTTTGGGCTGTAGTAGACACTTGCCGAAGGTGCCACACAGTGAGACTGAATCCAAAACCATGTGGTTGAAAAGCAGACTTGTTACCACACAGCCACATCTGCATCTATCCAGTGGATGTTAAGTGATGACAAATTACATCAGTTAGTCATTTGTTTCTAATTTTCTTATATCTAATAAGGATATTCCTGTAAATCTTAAAGTATTTAGTTTGATCATAGAAGACGTTGCTAGTTGATGGTTAACAAACAACTGCTTACTTCACTTCATTGTTCTCCAGTCCTTGCATATAGATGTTTGCAAACTGTCACAACTGCAGGCATGATGGCTGTGAGGTTAAGATGCCGATCTACTGACATAGTCAGAGGTTCAGATGTTAGTACTATAATTGTGTTATGCTTCAAGCTAATTAACTTTGCTTTTAATTCATTGTTGTGGACATTCAGCTGTAAAAATTGCTTCAACTGGTAAACCATTCAACCCTGAAAAGTTAATGCAACAGCAAGTCTTTAATAATCTGGAACTAATGTAATTTTTTTTTTTTTTTTTTAATATATATATATTATGTTACAAAAGATTTACATTTAACAAATTTGTTTTGATAATGCACATTTAGGAGCACTGTTTGTTTATATCAAGAATTAATGAAATTTAACGATTGAATTTGTTTATATTTCAGATTATGGATTTTTTAAGTTGGAATGTAAAACAAAAACTTCTAAAGGAGTGTCCCTTACGACTAGTGGAAATTCTAACAGTGAATCAGGGAAAGTTAATGGCAGTCTAGAGACCAAATACAAATGGGATGAATATGGTTAGTAAATATATCATTTTTTCCTTATTGATTTCAAGTTCAAATCCTGCCCAAGTTGACTTCATACTTCCAGGTTCAATAAAACAATCAATACATGTCAAATAGTGAAGTCAATCTTATCAACTGTATGCTTCCTCTAAAATTTGTAACCTTGTATTAAAAATCATTATTGAAAGTAAATTAATCTACAGATATTGAGTAAACCACCATACTATATCATAAATACTGATCTGTGAGTAAACCAATATTTGAGACAATATTTTCTTAATTATAAAAGAATTGTGCACTAAATGCCATGCGGTATTTTACATCTCTTAATATGCAGGGTTTAATTTTGCTAGTATTAACATTTTCACCCCTCCCTGAGTGAAAAAAATTAACAATTGCAGAAATTTTCCTAGTAGAAATAGATGGCTTGGAGAATCAGCTGTATATATTGCTAAATAATAAAATTTCTACTTAGTTGCAACTGGACCTTCCCTTTTGAGATTCAGTATTCCAAAGTTCTATTAAAACTATGAAATTAATAGTCTTTTTTTTTTTATTTTTATTTTTTTTGTTCAATACTTTCTAATAATGTATTTTGTACTTCATGTTTTCACTAAAGTATTAGCTCATTCAATAACTGGAATGAATTTCTTTGAAAAATGGGAAATTTTATTGATGTCTTCAGAGATTTTGAAATGGATAAACATTAAATAATTAAAGAGTACTTATTTACTATTCTTGTGTTTAGGTATGACATTTTCTGAAAAATGGAACACTGAAAACATCTTGGCTACAGAAATCACTGTTGAAGACCAAATTGCTAAGGGATTAAAAGTTTCCTTTGATACATCATTTGCTCCTCAGACTGGGTATGTATTTTGACTTTGAGATAATTTGGTTAAACATTTTGTATTAACTTCATTGCCCCCTTAAAAACATTGCTCCACATATCACCAGTCACTGCTCAATAAACTCCTGCATGCAAGTATCATTGTCATACAACCTAGTTTCATCCCAGACTTGCAGTTATGAACAGAAACCTTAAAAACTTTCTTCAGTGGGGTATGATAACCTAATCTCTTTAACAATGCTAAGAGTCTATATCAAAGAAGCAGTCTTGCAACACTACATCTTCCCTACTCAAGAGCAACATACTTAAAATTGTCAAGGTACCCACTCATATGTGTGAAAACTGCTTCAGAAAGGTTAAACTTCTTTTTACAACCAGAAAAGTGAAAACCTAATCGGTATCTGACACTCTACAAATGTCATGTAAGAACCATATTCAAGTACTACGATAGTGTGGCTGACCAACATGTCCCCAGGTATACACCAACATGCTTGCCCACTCACTTTGCTCTTTCTTCTAGCTTCTGCTCCAATGAAGCAGCAGCTGTGTACTACTTCCACCCAACTGCACTTGATACACCACAAACAATTCTTCCCTAATTCTTTCTCTCCAGAACTGCAGTCCTTTGGAACTCTCCTCTACTTTCTGCCCATGTGTTCCCTACATAAATAGATCCTCTGTACGAATTGCATTGATCTCATTAGTTTGGGAGGTGCCTACAAAAATCATGAGTACTATTTCAGTTTAAATATTAAAGAATATTTGAACTTTAATGTAAGTATAGCCTCAAATAGCCTATCCAATTTGTTACATTCAACCTTCATTTACTTGTATCAGACTACTTCTTATTTGGCCTAGTGGTTAGGTTGTTGGGCTCATAATTATGAGGCATTTGATTCCTGTTTTTTTTTTTTTTTTCCACCCATTATTAAATGTTTGACATAACCCACACATCGAATATACTCGATATGTTACCAATCCTATTAATTGGGATAATTTATTCTAAAATGTTTGATTTAGTAGAATTGCTTAATCTGTGTTGTCACATTTTGCATATGTTGAATTTTTTTTAAGTAGCTGTAGAATAAATGGTCATGTATATGTAATGTATTTAGAATATATATCCTGTAATATGTTAGGGCATTATCTCAGGGAATATATAGCTGTTACATTAGTAAACTGGCTGTCAATGGTTCTCTTTGAGATCTGGTGTAATGTATGTTATTGTTAGCCCACTACAGGGAAAATAAGGTTCTTGGATTTTGTTTATTCCAGACTATTGTTGTAACTTTAGAATATTTAACTATTTGTTTATATACTATATAAAGATATTTAAAAAAAGATATATGAAATGAGTAATATTGAGATTTTGTATAATGAAAGCTTTCTTTGAAAACTGATTTAATATTTGCAAAATTGTTTTTTTTCTTTTTTTCAGTAAAAGAAGTGGTAAAATCAAAACTGGTTATAAAAATGATTATATCAATGGTGGTGCGGATGTTGACTTTGAATTTGCAGGACCTACAGTCCATGGTGCTTTAGTACTAGGGTAATGAAATATAATTTAATCTGTCTTCTCTGTATTTAAATGTATTTTCATGTGCTATTTGAAACATTCCAGTTAGGCATTCACGTCACCCAGCTTATCTTTGTAAGATTTGAAAAGGTCGTGGGCACTATACTATTTTTTACTTTTTGTGCTAAACTTCTTTAAATCAAGCCTTTAAATCAGAAAGCAAATCTTAAAAGTTTGTTTTATTAGCACTTGGTGATTTATAGTTTTCTTAACCCATTTGTGACTCTATATTTCTCTCTAGAATTCACTACCTATGGTTTGATTTTCAGAATTACCATATTCAGTTGTAGTTAATGAAATCAGTCATCATTTAACGTCCATGTTTTATGTCGGCATGCGTTAGACAGTTTGACGGGATCTGATGGGTCCAAGGACTGATCCAGTGCTTGTTTGGCATGGTTTCTACAGCTAGATGCTCTTTATAATGCCAATCACTTTACAGTGTGTACTAGGTGCTTTTTTTTTTCATGCCACCAGCACTCGTAAGGTAGCCATGTAGCTTGCATGACTATGAACGTCAAATGAGGAGGGGGAACTTAGGAGAATGAGTACAGGAGTAAAGTATAAGAAAAGGGCCAGAGCAGAGCAGGGTTCATATTGAAGATGAGCTACATGATTACTCATGTAGAGATGATGGGGTGTGGAGCTGGAAAGTGAAGTAGTGATGCGCTGTCAGTGGACACAGTCAGGGTGGGTACAGTGGTGCCAGGAGTGAGTGGAGAGAATAAGATTTCAGTGTTGTGGAGCAGCAGAAAGGAAATGATACAATGAGGGGGGGAGGGGGAAGAGACCAAATGGAGGACAAACTGGAAAAAATTGTTATCCACTGTTCATCCATTAACAAAGAAAGATGACATGCTGTTGGGTAGGTTGCAGGAGTAGATTGGAAAGAGGCAGGCACAGTGTATAAACAGGGTAAGATGAATGGTGGTGATGGAGTAGACAATTTGGTGGCATAGTGGGGAGTGGGTGATAAGTGAAAGTATAGGTGAAGATCAGTATTAATGGATGAACAATGGATAACAAATGAAGTGGCTCTGGGTAGTAAAAAGAAAAGTGGTATATGGGAAGAACTGCAGTTAGGTAGGAGCTTTTAATGATGTAATGAGATTTGTTGAAATTTTAATTAAAAGATAAACCTTTTTAATATGATTGTTTTGGGAAGAACTGCAGTTAGGTAGGAGCTTTTAATGATGTATGAGATTTGTTGAAATTTTAATTAAAATATAAACCTTTTTAATATGATGGTTTTGGTTACATACAACCAAGGATAGTTAATATTGTAATACTGAAAGGATTAATCATTCAGTTGACTTAAGAAATGATTGTTTTTTGTTCCTATGAATTTAGATTGGTTTCATAAAGAAACTGGCTTAAAAAGTCTTTTATATTAATATATTGAATACAACTTCAAAAGTTCTTGCATAAATCTCGAATGAAATTTTTGTCTCAACTACTCTAAATACAGGTAAAAATCTGAAATATAAAGTTTATCACTATATAAAGAGTTAATGACCAATATTTATCATCCTCCTTTAACATCCGTTTTCCATGCTGGCATGAGTTGGACATTTATATATTTACTAATGCCCATTATTTTGTTAAAGTTTCACTTCATTTTTTCTGGAAATCATTGCTTTCATTACTGATGTCTGGCTTGATGCATTTTTCTTCATTTTATTAGCTGCTTTCAAAAACTATTAGAATTTAGAATTACTATTTCTAAATCTATAAGATTTTATATAAATTAAAGAGTAGAACATTATGGGTGTGTGTGTGTGTGTGTAGTGGTGAAAGCAAAATAAGATCTTCTGTAATCACAAAATTCATGTAAAAATGGCATGGTATATAGTGTTTTAGTGAAATCATAGTCATTAATGCAGTAATAAGATTGAGATATTTTTGTTTTAAATATGAATAAACTTGGGCAGTCTCAAGTGCTTAGGCCTCAAAGTATAGGTAATTAACTCATGAGTTGACTACACTTTGTATAATACAACATTAGCTTCATGTGTATTCAAAATAAATGAATTTTTATCAAATATTTCAAGTTATAAAGTCACTTTCATAACCAATTTAAGATGAAGTACACTTTCACCTAACAAAAATGTGTTTATATATATATAGGCGCGGCGTGGCTGTGTGGTAAGAAGCTTGCTTCCCAACCACATGGTTCTGGGTTCAATCCCAC
>JAOPUL010003388.1:80063973-80076159 GCA_027564515.1 Octopus rubescens
CAATATTAACGTTAATGGTGTGAAATTGTTATGATTTTTTGGACGTTAACTGATGAGGCTGTGGCAACGCGTAGTGTATGTATTATTCGTTCGTTCTGATCGTTCTTTATATAAATTATTGATATATATATATATATATATACACACACATATATATATATATATACACACATATATATATATACACATACACCCATTCTTCACGTGGAAAAATGGACGTTAAAGGATGATATATATGACACCTTTTAGGTTAAGCTAACAATATACTTAATCATTTATGTACTCTTAATATTTTCCACCTGTAACCAATATATGCTGTTACCATCAATTTTTCTGCTATCATATATTATATAATTTGCTTTCTGTTTACAGATACATGGGATGGTTAGCTGGTTATCAGATGTCTTTTGATACATCTAAGTCCAAGCTTTCTCGTAGTAATTTTGCAGTTGGATATTCTGCTGGTGATTTCACTCTGCATACGAATGTGTAAGTTTTATCTTTTGTGTCTCTTGCTATGTAACTAGGGTGTTTTATGATTGCAAAACAAGATGAGACCTGTAAATTTGCAGTGGTTGGACAGAATTAAAGTGAATGTTGTATATTGGATATGCAGTGTTAATCAACAAGTGAACTGAGTGTTGCATGAACATAAGCATGTTAAGTGTTGCTGGGATATTATGAGTTGAAAGAGACCAAATGACTGGGTTTTGTGACCAATGAAATTCCGTTTTTGTACTGCCTGCTTAATCTCCTAAGCTCAAATCCTGAGAATTCATGACAACTGTGAAATAAATCTTAGGGCTTAAAGGGTTAACACTAAGCCAGTATTGTGGTTGCCATCTTCAAAACAGGAAACTTTTTGTATTTTTAGTTACATAATTTTATGGAAAAGGGAGATAGTTTTCTACCCACTTTTAAAGTGCTGTATTTATCCATAGGCTTCTACAACAAACAACATATTAAGGTGTTGTATATTTATCCTATATGATTCAAATCTAAAAGAAAACCTTGAAAAGTGTCTTTTTTTTTTTCTTGAAAACAATTTTCAGATCCTAAATTCTTTTATGCATTTCAGCCCAAAGGCTGTGGTCATGCTGGGGCAGTAAGAAAAATCAGACTTAGTCTTTTTTTTTTTTTACACAACGTGGCAGCAGTATATTGGGATATTCAGTATTTCTAATATAATTGCATACATTATAAATTATACTAAAAAGTATTTTATGCAAGAGACTGAGTTTAGGTTAGTTTAAAAAGTAATTTTGGTTATATCCCTTGTAAGTACCATATTTTGAACAGATAGCCCATGTATAAATTAGAATTTAAATATGTAAAAGTTAGTTTCCAAACTATATTGACCATTATTACAGCTTTTGATTTCATCAGAATAAATGGAGAAAACATGTCTTTTAATATGAAATAGAATTGGGCAGTATTCATTGAATGATGATTGTGTTTCAGTATTTCGATCATTCATTTAAATGCCATGTTCCAAGTATGAAATGCGTTTAAAATGGAAATATTTGCACTGTGGTGGTTATGAGAGCCATTTAAAATGCATGTACTGCTATATTTCCTTTTTGTTTTTTGATAATATATATTATTGCGAAGGTGTGTGACCTAGTGGTTAGGGCGTTGCGCTCATCATCGCTAGATTGTGGGTTCAATTCTCAAACCGTGTGTTGTGTTCTTGAACAAAACACTGCATTTTGCATTGCTATAGTGGGTGGGAGTGTCAGAGTTGCATGTTTGCAGAAATGCTTTATGGTATATCTTTCGGCTCTCAACATTCTGAGTTCAAATCCCACCTGTCTGGAGAAAGCAATGGGAAACCATTCCAGTATTCATCCCATGTCTAGTTATAGCTGGCTGTAGTTCCAGTAGTCTACTTAATGGTGGAAAGGGAGGGTACAAGCCCTCCCAGGTTGTTTAAAGAGTGTTAGAGAAGGTTAACGTGCACAGTACCTGCCCAAGGGCAATCACAATGCGTGCCTATTATGACACTACCTAAATCACTTGCCAAATAAATACAACTGTGAAATGTTGACAATATAGTTAAAATTTAAATAAAAATAACATTTTTTTTATTCAACACCTAGTTATATTGAAAATATTTTAGGAATGTGCCATATTATTTTTTTTTTCAGTTTCTATACCTTGGTAATTGTTTTTCTTTACAGAAATGATGGAACAGAATTTTGTGGTTCTATTTATCAGCATGTGAACCCTAAACTTGACATTGGTGTCAATTTGTCTTGGACATCCAATAGCAATGTCACTAGGTTTGGTTTAGGTGGTAAATACATCTTGGATAGTGATACTTCAGTCTCTGTAAGTATATTTCCATGTTTTTCATTAAAAAAACACCAAAAGTCCTTCATATTTGTGGCCAGGACTATTTCTGTTTTCATTGTATTTATACTTCAGTTTTCTATAATAGCTCTGGAGAAACTTTTATATGAATCTAGTGGATTTTAAATAAACATGAACTTATACTTTCAAATTGTTCACAAAGATAATCATAATGAAAAATGAATTTCCAGTGAATTGCAGTTTATAAGCATCAAGCCTAATTCAATAATTTCCGTTTTAAGAATGTGTTAAAGATACGAGTTCTCTTGATCGACATGACTGGAAAAGGGATATGTTGTGTCCCCTATTACAGGAAGATTTGGAGTTAGTGCACATAGTAAACTGTGGTGTACTAGATGTTTAATAATGTCTAGTTCAAGGCCTATTTTTCTAATATCAAACTGTAGCAGAATTTTCTCCATTTTCATTTCTCAGGTGATATACATGAATTGAATTGCTTGAGGCTAGTATGCTCCGCTGGGTGTATAATGTAAGTGTGCATGTGGGACAGTGTTAGTATATTGAGAGAAGTTAGACATAAGAGGAATTAGATGCAGTGTGCAAGAGAGAAGACTGTGCTGGTTTGGTCATGATGCGGATGGAGGCCGACAGCTCCATAAAGTGGATGGAACTCATGGAAAAGGGAGACCCAGGAAGACATGGGACGAAGTACTGAAGGACAACCTCAGAACTCTGAACCTTTCAGAAGAGATGACAAAGAATCGAGATACCTGGTGCCTTGCTATATTCAAGAAGACCCGCCCTTCACAGCAGAAGTGTTAAGGCCGCATCCCCTGGTGAAGAGAATTGGCCTGCAAGAGTCCTGTGCCGGTGCCACATAAAAAGCACTCGTGCCGGTGTCATGTGTTAGGTACTCGTGCCGAGAGTCCTGTGCCACATAAAAAGCACTTGTGATGGGGCCATGTAAAACACTTGCACCGAGAGTCCTGTGCTTGTGCTACATACGTGTGCCACGTGAGTAGCATTCGTGCCGGTTCCACGTTAAAAGCACCCAGCACACACTGTAAAATGGTTGGCATTAGGAAGGGCATCGAGCTATAGATACCAAGCCAAATTTAAGTAGAACCTGGTGCAGCTCTCTGGCTTGCCAGCTCCGGTCAAAACGTCCAATTCGTGCTAGCTTGGAAAATGGACATTAAAAGAGGAGGATGATATTGTGTGTGTGTGCATATATAATAATATATACACATACACACATTAGAAAAGTAGCTTTTTATAATCTAAACCAAAAAAAAACTTAGGCTTGTGGTTGATGAGCATGATTTAAAAGAAAGTCATTTTTTTAAAACTTTTTTTTTTTTTTTTTGTGGAAGGTCTTCAGTTATCTCCCACATTTCTTTTATGCTTTCCCCTTTGTCAAACTAGGTTTTTAACAGCTTAAGATTTATTCTTGTACCTAAAAGAATTAAAAAGTAGTTTAAAGAGCATTTTGTATATCTTTAACAATTTCGCTTTTGATGAATTTTCAAGTGTGAAAAGATAGTAAAACTTTAATTTCAACATAGTCTAGTCAATGAACACACAATTTTAACTGTACATAATTATATAGAAATGAGGGTAATTTTATGCATTGTATTTTTTCATTTTTCTGGTTGAATTTTTTTTTTTTTTTTTTTTTTTTTTGTGTTTAAATAGTGCTCGTTGTTTGGATGATATGGGTTATCATATCATCTAAACAAGAAGTCATTTTAGAATGAATCCATTTGTTTTCAGCTGTTTAATTGTATATATTTTATTTTAATGCAGGCTAAAATTAACAATTCTAGTCAACTTGGACTGGGTTATTCTCAAAAGTTGAGAGATGGTAAGATATATATATTTTCATAGTTGTGATTGTATTGTATATTTCACTTAGTATTAAGTATTTGTAAGCTGGAAAAGATCTAAAATATGAACATTATATCAGTGTAGAGAATGAACATTTAACCCATTAGCATTTAAACCGGCCATATCTGGCCCAAATATTCTACCTGTTTTATGTTCAAACTGGCCAGATCCAGCATTTTACACCTACCTACAATGTCATTTTAAAAGTAAACAATCACATCTTCGAAATCTTTTAACTACGAGATAATACATGATTAATTTTTTTAAAATGTGAATAACTAAGTATTACATTTGACAGTAATCTGAATGCTAAAGCGTTAAAAATGTTGTTCAAATCTCTTGATATTTTCCTCATATGTCAGCAATTCTTTCATAGATTTCATTGTCATCTAAAGTTTTCATATCCTTCTTTTGTACATTTTATCCGGCATACAAGAATGATTTATTTTTGTTTGATTTTAAAGTGTTCTCTTATACAAAGTGATGCAATTGTTAAAAAAAATGAATATTCTTGAGGGAGAAGTGTCGAGTGGGCTAGTGATAATATATCCCAAGTGATACCAACAAAGAGGTCAGCTATTGAAGGAGCTCTCTTTCTCATTTAAGCAATTAGTGCAAGTTCGAGAAGAATTACATGTACAAGGTAAAATGAACTAGTCACAACTTAATTGATGTGAATGATAGTTTCTGATACCACGTGAAGGAGACTGGTCACTCAATATATTACAAATGGCAGTCTAATCACCCTCGTTACCTACTGTCTAAAATGAGTAAAGACATTGGATATAGTGCAATTC
Organism: Octopus rubescens; assembly: GCA_027564515.1. Taxonomy (NCBI): domain Eukaryota; kingdom Metazoa; phylum Mollusca; class Cephalopoda; order Octopoda; family Octopodidae; genus Octopus; species Octopus rubescens. The sequence continues at coordinate 80,068,971 of JAOPUL010003388.1, forward strand.
TAGATGTTTTCAATAAAATAATGGTTGTGATTGGAATACCTTTTGATTATAGATCTGTTCAATCAGGGCTGATCTTGAGAGCTAAACAACAATTAACACTGGAGGAGGTGTATACTAGCTAAAGCCAAGGTGTAGGGGGAGTTCAGAGAGCTAATGCCATCAGTCTGTCTATATGCTAAAGACATGTCCAACATGATGGTGAAATATGGATATTGAATGTATGTGAAATGTTAACTTGCATGAAATGTGAGTCACAAGTGAGTTGTGTGAAGAAGGCAATTGTGGTGGTATGATTGGGCAGTGAGTACTATGACGGAGAAAAATTTGGAACACTTTCTATAGGAGATCAGTAAGAAAAACTGGTATTGTGTAACCAGTTCAAACAGTGATAGTTATTTCTGTATGTCTTGTTTGTACTGACATCAACCATTTTGGATATTATTATCACTTGTCTAGATGACACAGTTGAACTTAGTAATTAAATTACCTAAATAGAATTTATCTAATGTATGTAAGACATATTTTTTCCCTCCTTTCTTATTTTTTCCTTGTCTCATTATTCACTATTAGATGTATCGTTACCTTAAGGGAATTGTTTTTAAAGGGACTGGGTATGAAGTGTGTTGGGTCATTGTATATTGAAGTGGTAACTGAGTGATAAAATATTAGCCATTGATATGAGAAAGGAACATAGATGTTGGAAAGGAGTAATTAGTAGTGGCTGAGTAGCTTCATTGTAAACAATTTATTGTTAGCTTAGAAAAATACTAAAATGATCTTAGGTAAGTAAATTGAAATATATTTCAAATTTTAGCATGTCATATAAATACATTTGTTTGATTTTTCTAAAATTCTAATATTTATTTGTTTTAGGTGTTGTACTGACTTTGTCTACTTTGGTGGAAGGCAAAAATTTCAATGCTGGTGGACACAAGCTTGGTTTGGGACTGGAGTTATCTGCATAAGACCAATTTTGTAATGATAGTTCGGTGTTTCTATGTGCATGTTAAGGTGGAGAGCATGGGTCTTTTCCCTCTGACCTGTTGTATCATCTCTTCACAAAGGAAAAAGGATTAACAGAAGTTTTTTTTTCTCTTCGATAGGGATTGATCCCACTTTGAATTGGGCTCTCTTTCCTACAGATTGTCAATGAAAGTTTTTTTTTTTTTTCTCCTAATCCTACAGCTATTTTTGCTGTTATAACTCATTAGCAAGCAGCAACAACATAGATGTACAAGGGTTAAAAATAGTAGACATTGCTTACTAATGTTATTTCTTTGTAATCTGAAACTTGGCCTCCAATAAACGATTCAGTTTATCCATTGAATTTGGTTTTTCTAATTCATTTACTAAAATATTCATTTTTGCGTTTTTGGTTAAATTGGGACGGGTATTTAAAAAATTTTCTGAGAATTATTTTGCTGTTGGGACTGGAGATTATGTGTGTGTGTGTGTGTTCTTTTATTACTTGCAGATGTTTTTTTTTTTCCTCTGTTCCTTTATAAACTGTAATGGTAAATCTTCCTTAATTTTGCATTACACCCTAATTAACTTTACATCAATTATTAGGGCATAAGAACTTTGCATGTCTCCCCCTCCCCCTTATTTGTAAGGCATGTTTGTTCCTTACATCAGAATATATATGTAGCCGTGAATGTGTCTAAACTATTATGGTAAACACTATGTATATTTCTTAAAGCAACAGGGGAGTTTGTGGTTCAATGCATACGAATATATTAATTTATTAAGATAAATATTTGTTGCATTGATTAGTTTTCTAATGTGTAATACACCTTCCTCAATGATCCCCCCCCCTTAATTATTGAATGTATAAATACATTCACAGCTTTTGTTTGGATGATTAAATCAATAATAAAGGAAACCATGTAGTTTAGTGGGTATAGGATTGAAATAATTGAGCAGTTTGTCAAATGTTTCTGCAACAAGATGTATAGATCTTTAAGGGGAATAACAAACATTTTCGAGGGTTTGGATTGAAAGAATGAGAAAAATTGTTTGGTAAATACAACGGAGATTAACTACTTTCAGTCAGACAATACGGTTTTTCTTAATCTGAAATATTTTTTATTTGGAGAGAGTTATTTAAATATTTTTGTTTGATAAAAATGTACTGACTTGATTATTTTTTGTTTGTTTTATTTTTATCCCTCCGTTTTCTTTTCGAAACATGCAACACATTTGAATAAAGTTGTTCTAATTATCTTGTTGCTAATTTTGTTCTAATTAGCTTTTTTCTTTTTTGTGAAGTGTGAAAGAGATATTAAGGAATGCTAAAATCTAAATTAGTTGACTGGAGTTACTTAAAGGAAAGTGAAATGGTGATGTGCATCCTTTTCTAAAGTACATTGACACATTCTGTATGTGGAATTCCAGTGGTATTACTAACTGAATTCTTTAATAATTTACTAATTTCCACAATTGGTACCTGTATTTGTTTAGCTCCAGGTTGACACTGATCCAGCAAACCCAGAAAGATGTTCCAATGATGAAAACCCCTTTTTGTATATATTAGGATTACATGGCCCATTCACCTTCCTTTCAAGTCTTTGATTTGAAGAGAGATTTGACCTTTTGTATATATTAGGATGTACATCTTTAATGACTTCCTTCGAAAATCTTGGCAATCTTTTCCAAGTTATATATTCTGAAGCTAGCACTACTTTTTGTTAAATTAATGGTGTGGAGAAAGGTTCAAGTTGATGTGGCATGTAAAACATTGGCTTAAATAAGTTTTCTAGGACTCTGTTAAAAGGATTTCTGGATATTTTTAGACAGTTGAAACCAGATAGTTTTGATTCCTGGATGCAGTTATTTTTTTTATTTTCTTTATTTTTTTCTTAAATTTAATTAACATGTAAAGTAAGTTGGGGGTAGGGCTCTGCAATGGTGTGTATTTCGAACTAACTGAATTCCAATAATTAAAGAAATAATCCGTAAAGTCTTTTACAGCTGTTTCTAGAATAGCTGAGCATGTGGAGTATGGTCCCTGAGCAAAGAGTTCCATGTAAGCCAACAATTCCATCATCAGAGAGCAAAATATTAAAGAATATCCTTAATAGGATAATAGTAGTTATCATTTCACCAAAAGATTAAGGAACATCTGTAGTGAAAGATAATAGTGGTTAGCAGTTCCATGATTGAAGAATTAAGGAGAGTCCTGGTAATAGCAGTTCCATTGTTGAAGAATCAAGGAATATCTTTAATAAAAGATGTGGCCAAGGTTGAACGAAGATAAAGTGGAAATATTTGCATTTCTACATTTTTCGGATCATTGTTTGCAATAAATTTTGTAGGAAGTGATTGGTATCTAAATGGTTTGTAGTGAAGATGTTTATTTGAGAGGTGTTAGATGGACAAAGTTGGGGGAACGTATGACGTAAAATTCAAGAAATAAACTTTTGCCAGAAATTTTTACAATCCACATCAAGCTTCATGAAGAAACAAGATCGTTTGTCATTAGAAAAACAAGGGAGACCACGTGTACATGCCTATATTTTTAATGACTTCACATCTCTGTCCACAGGATTTGACCAATTTCTCACATTGTTCTGACGTAATGTTTCCTGAAGTTCCCCCACGAATTGTAACATTTGCAGGTCGGTGATCTCTGATCTTATTGCCAAGTATCTACCATAAGTTTTCAATGGAATTAAGGTCAAGGCTCTGAGCTGGCCAATATATCACAGTAATGTTTTCAACTTCAAACACCTTAACTATTTTAGCACTGTGGCATAGCACATTATCCTGCATAAAGATTGGCTGACGAGTTGGAGATGACTTCACAGCTGGAACAACATGCTGCAGAACTGTTTTTGTTTATGGCTGCATTCACATTACCATAGATCCGGATCAAAGGCCCAACACCTGCTGCAGAAATCCAAACTTCATTGATTCCTTCATACATTTGGGGAGTAATCTTTCATCTTTACGACGTCAATCGTACTGTCTACCATCGGAGCCAACCAAATTGAACTTGCTTTCGTCACTGAAGAACACATGACCAGTTGTCCGTCCAAAGTATATGCTCGTTGGCAAAGACTAACCTCACTTTTCGGTTCTTCATACTGATGAGAGGTTTAATGGCGGGGTAATTGGCAGAAAGTCCGACTTCTTTCAAACGACGAGCCACAGTCTTCCAAGACACTTGGCGAGAAATTCCTGCAGCAGTCACGAAACGGTCTCTTAACGACAGCCTCTGGGTCACAGTCTTGCAGAACATTTGTTTTCCGTGGTCTCCCTTGTTTTTCTAATGATAAACGATCTTGTTTCTTCATGAAGCTTGAGTATTCTTGAAACAGCACTCTTTGATCTGTTAATGTCTCTGGTGATAGCAGAACTTGCCATTGTTTCTTTTTCCAATGTGACCACTCGTTTCCTGAGGCTTTCATCAACTTTACGTCGGCTTTCTATAGTTGTTAATTCACTACTGTTCAATATACATCTTCGCCTTGTTAGGTCAACTTAGTTTACATCGGTTGGAGTGTTGCCAGAGTTTACTTTTGGAAGTTTACGCCATACGTTCTCTAATTTTGTCCATCTTGTGTTTTTCAAATAAACATTTTTTTCTAATGTGAATTGTTTAGTTATTAATCGCTTATTGTGAGTGGTGAACATACTTTAAAGTATATACAGTGGAGGTCCCATTCTGAGGAATAGAATAGAAATGTAAATATCTTTGGTTTTTGTTCTCTAGTTTTGGCCACTACTGTATTCTTTTATAGGTTTCAGCTTAAAGGCTGTGGCCACACATATATAATCTCGGTCAGTTGTCCATAAGTTTCTCAAAAAGCACACTCTAAAATGGTTTTGAGCAGTTATATTTTATGTAGTCAAGTAGCGTATTCTTGGTTGTGGCCCGTCGGAGGGTTACCATTGGTTTCATGTCTAACTGTTGCACTTGGCAATGTGGGCATCTCATCAAGCATGCTGACTGGAAGTACAAAGCCTCTTTACTAATGTTGCCTAGAGAAAGCATCTAAAAATGTTAAACTTTTTCTTTCTCAAGGTGTGACCTTTAATTAATGCCAACACAAACTATTGTTCCTTTGAGTCCTATCATTTACTTTATTCTAAAAATTGGATAACTTACTTCTTGGTTCAAAACTAATATTGACTTTTTGTTTGATTTAAAAACGTGTATAATTTTGTAGTGAAACATTTTATATACACTCTTTGAATCTGCAAGTTTCACTTTGTTTAAAACGCACACATATCTTTTATTTTTTAAACTTTTTACTCATTTCAGTCATTGGACTGTGGCCATGCTGGAGTAATGTCTTGAAGGGTTTAGTTGAACAAATCAACCCCACTATTTTTTAAAAGAACTGGTACTTATTTTATCAGTCTTTTTTTGCCGAACTGCTAAGTTACGGACATGTAAACAAACCAACACCAGTGGAGAATAAACAAAGACACACACACACATGCATAATACCTCGGGCTTCTCTCAGTTTCCACCTACCAAATCCACTCACAAGGCTTTGGTCGGTCTGGGGCTATAGTACAAAACACTAGCCCAAGGTACCATGCAATGGGACTGAACCCGAAACCATGTCGTTGGGAAGCAAGCTTCTTACAATGCAGCCATGCATATATATGTACGTATATGTTTGTGTGTGTATATAGCCAGAAGAATTTGTACCGTTATAGAAGATACAAATATCAGGAACAAACGCCTAACAGAACTAAGAATTTTTGCTCAAACAAAAATACCCCTCTCTACTTATAGAAAATGACATACAGCGGGCTATAAAAATACCCATACAACAACTTAGGACAACTCAAGGAAGAGGAAAATAGGAACAAGTCATACCATTTATAGTGACACACAACCCACGTCACCAGAATATCTTCAACATTGCCAAAGCAAACCTACCAATCATTGCTCAAAGTAATGAGCTAAAAGATATAATCACGGATCGGGCTATGGTTCTTAGTAAAAGACAGCTTAAAAACTTGAAAAAAAATATTAACAAAGGCATTGCAACATTGACCTTAGCAACAAAGACCAATCATTCACTGTATCTAAATGCAATGATAGCCGATGTGGTACATGCCAATTTATACATACCGGCCAATATATAAACACAAAAACCTGGAAAATATTCACAAACACATATATGAGCTGCAAAATCAGAAATTTAATTTACTGCATCAAATTCCCGAATTGTGACGAACTATATGTAGGTCAGACGGCAAATGCACTATCACAACGTTCACGCTTGCACCGACAACAGATTAGAGATCCAGATGGCCGTCAGATACCTTTGAGTAATCATCTAGCAACATGTTATCGGAAAATATATATAATATTTCCAATTTACAATCTACGCAGCCCAATCGAGAGAAGAATCAGAGATATACACTTTATTGATAAATTCGAACCCAAGCTAAATAAAAAATAATAATATTATTTAGAGGTATTACTTCTACTACTACGACCACGTCGCTAACAATAACAACAATACTAAAGGTGCTCATGATGAACATAAAATGAATAAACTAGCTATGTCAAGAATAAAAGGTCAGTAAAAATAACCTTATTAGGGTTAAAAGTTCTATTACAACAGGTACTCGAATCAACACCATCACCAACGAAAACAATTACTAAGGTGATGATAATGATGATGAAGATGATAATTGAAATGTAAAAATCCCCGCGAAATGTTATTTACGACATTTACCGCTTCGGCCAAGGTCAAAATACAGGTTGCTTGACATGCTCAACAAACCGACATGCCTTAATAAAAACCAATCAGCTTAAGTAATTCAGTGAATCTACACACTGATTAGTCAGAATACAGTTTGCAAAACTGGGGTCTGTGGAGCCTATTCGAAAGTATATAAGACAAACATTTTAGCCAGCTCACTACAGTCGTAAATTGTAAAGCATGACTGTCACCATTACTACATGAACCCGAAGATTGCACAGATTAAAGCATGAAAGTACTAGTTCAATCAGAATGAACATTTAACATTCTAATCCTTTTATTATATAATATTATATTATTGTAAGATTGTAAATAAAACATGAAAATCGGACAAAGTTGGAATTCCTTTTATTAATATATGTATGTATGTATGTATGTATGTCATCATCATCATCATCATCCTTTAATGTCTGTTTTTCCATGCAGGCATGGGTTAGACGGTTTTGACTGGAAACTGG
>JAOPUL010003388.1:81879515-81893854 GCA_027564515.1 Octopus rubescens
GAATTATGTACAGAACATTCTAAACAGTAGATAATTATGTATAATATACGGTTGAATCTGTTTTGATTATAATTAAGCAAAGCTGCTCCCGGTTACTATGAACAGTTATTATTAGATCATTGTCTAGGTGAATTGGCTGACAAAATCTGTACAGTGTTAGGCAAAAATAACTTGCAGTATTTAGCATCGGTCGTTTACGTTCAAAGTTGAAATCGCGCCCAAGTCAACTTCGATTTTCAACCACATTGGAGCGACACAATAAGGTACAGTCCATTGCTGGGTGGTGACATAATCGACTATACCCACCTCCCAAATGTTAGACCTCGTGTTAGTGTTAGAAATTAATATTACATTGTCTCTCATGGTTTATGGCTGAAGCTTTCGAATGTTTGGAGTTATTATTGTTTGGCAAATGACTTGGTCAATATAACACACTTTCCTGAAAGCTGAGTATAAAACAATAATTAGCTTCTTGTTTTAGCTCGTCTGTATTTTCTCAAAGCATACTAACTGAATATAATGTTAATGATGTATGACAAATATAGAAATAGAAGCTAACGTTAAAAGAGAAAATAATAAATATTATCGATTCTTGATTTAGATTTGGATATCCTAATAGCATATTTGGTAACTAAAATGATCAATAACACGTGTATGAGAAAACGAGGAATCAGCTACACGGTTCTTAGTGCTAGAAGAAACTACAAATCTCACTTAGATCGTATCCTCTCCTTTTATTATAACGGAAGAACACATTGGATAGCGTAGTCTTGAATATACGAAAATATGGAATGATATGGGAACAGTTTAGATTAAAAGTATCGTTTATTCAGGACCGACCTGTGGGTAAATAGTGTTTGTAAGACCGGCTGTTTTGAGTGAATAGGGGTATTATCGTAACCATTGAGCCTATGCGCTTACGTAAGTAATATTTCCAGTTATTGGGGGACACACGTATGAAGAAAAAATGACTGTAACCTGTATAAAATCGTCTTTGGATGGAAGAGCATATGCTACAAAGTATGGTTTGCAGAAATAAGGAGGACTATGTATAATTCCTATAATAGGCTTGATAATGTTGCTTGGTGGTGGTGGGCCATATTTGTGCACTGTAAACTAATGTCATGTTCAATGTGTAACTCTGGGATACGCTAAATATAAATAGATAAAATAATTTCCAGTGATATAAGCACTGAAATGATCGCGTAAAAAGCTTTTCGTTATAGGGTCTTACGTTGGTTCTGCATACTATTGCTTTAGTTTCTGTGGTGGTATATGTTGTGGTTGGTGCTGTTGATGTTAAGGTTTCAGTGTTGGAGGTACTAGAGGCTTTTCAGATGTCACATTCTGTTCTTGTTGGGAGAAGAATGTCTTAATAAATTAGTGTTTCAACTGTTGTAGCGTCGAGCTTTTCTGCATACCATTATCCCCTGCAGTTGCTACACTCCTGGGATTTCTATTATGTTCTGGATGTTATCTACTGTCCCAGATGCCATCTGAATTAAAAATCTAACCTCACCAAATCCCAATTATTCAGTATCTTTTCATTTTTAACATTGTGCTAGGGTCTTCCCAAACCACACATTTCACCACCAACTAGAAGTCTAGTTCTCGTGGTATGTGTAAAAGTTTCACACTCAGTCTCAGGTAAATTGGTATTAGTTTGAAATCTTCAGTTCTTTGTGAGTCGGAAGTGTGCTTCTGAAGGGAAAAACACACTGATGTATCCAAAATTAAGGGCAAGTCCAGCAAAATAGATGTGTTGTCACATGTTCCTTAAATGTAGTTCAGCTTTGTCTTAGAGTATACGCTCTATTTTTTGTCTTTTCGCTGGCAGGCATCTATAGAGAAGTTTGTTTCCTTTCTATTTGGTCTAAAAGTTATTGAGGTATACTGAGCATAGCCTTTCTCTGTTCTAGTCTGTTAGTGTATTTCCCCGTCTATTTTAAATGTTCATGCTTATTGTTAAGTGTGATGATATCGAACCCGTTTCTGATCTTAGCAAAATATATATTTCTGCTGGTTTGGTAAGTATCATCATGCTCGATACTTCTTACTTTTTACTCAGTTGTAGGGGTGGTGGTAGTGTTGGTGAAAATGCATGATTTTCTCCTGCTACTGGGGATTTGCGAGTTTTTCTGTTTGTCATGTCATTGTTGTTGCTACTGTTACTGTTCTTGTTGTCATCGTTGTTGTTGTTACTGTTGTTGCTACTGAAAGTGATACCACTAGCTTTAATTACTGCAACATCTTTATTATTGTTTGGTAGGAGATAATTGCGAAAGATGGTTCCACCTTCCTCACTTAACTGGTCGAAAAACACGATGTAATTTTGATTTTTTTTTTGTAATTCGAAACACTTCTTGTCCTTTAAAATTTTACCTCGTTGGCCGAGTAATGAAAACGGTTGATCACTCCTTTCTGGTGCTGGTCAACTAAAAAAACTTAAAAACTAAAATCAGCAAAAACAGACTTCTAAAAAGGAAAACAAGGCACAAACTCATGGAGCTTCCAAAACAGGTTTAGTTTCTGAGATAAACAACTATAGTAATAATAATCCTTTCTATACTGGGCACAAAGGCCTGAAATTTCTCGGGGATGGAGATAGTCGATTAAATCGACCCTAGTACACAAATGGTACTTATTTTATCGACCGCGAAAGGATGAAGGGCAAAGTCGACCTTGGTGGCATTTGAACTCAGAACGTAAACTCGGAAGAATTGTCGCTAAGCATTTCTCCCGGCGTGCTAACGATTCTGCCAGCTCGCCGCCTTAATAATCCTTTTTATACTGGGCACAAAGGCCTGAAATTTTCGAGGATGGGGATAGTTGATTCAATCGACCCCAGTACTCAACTGGTACTTATTTTATCGGCCCCGAAAGGATGAAAAGCAAAATCGACCCCGGCGGCATTTGAACTAAAAACGTAAAGTTGGAAGAAATACCGCTAAGAATTTCTCCCGGCGTGCTAACGATTCTGCTAGCTTGCCGCCTTATTTATATATAATGGCAACACGAATAAGAAATCAGTAAAAGGATTAAAGGCTTAAATGTTCTTAAAAGATATATAAATTTAAAATAATGAATTGAATATAAAATACCACATTTTAATTTAATCAAGACTATTGATATTATAATTAAACTTATTTTGAGGTTATAAAGCGAAAGATATAACACCGAAATAAAGTACATACGTAAGTGGAGAAGTTATAAATCCAAGTGACGACTAGTCGTTCACGAATGAGGTCAAAACCTCATTATTATAAATATGCTAAGAATTGTGCAGTTTAAAGTATGATTGCAAAATGTCTCTGATAATTATTTATGATTGGCCTGGAAATGTTATGGTGTTATATTTCCTTTTTTTGGTTTTGATTAATTAATTAACATAAAGTTTTTCGCTTCTTTAGAGAGAAAAATAAAGCATTGATACTTGGATACATTTCAAAAGAGCCAGTTTTATATTTGTAATGAATATTTTAAATCTTGTTACACCAACATTTCTCAACCTCTAATTTGCTAGACGTTATATCATCCGTTTCCTTTGTGCATATTGAAGTATTTAGGTATCATTAAATTCAATTTTAATTGATTTCTTGATTGCATCGCTTCCAACTATAATATTTTTCCTGTAAGATTGCAAGTATTTAGTATTCAAGACTATTATAATGATGTGAACACAGAATTTTCCAAAAAAAAGAGGAAAAGCTGTTACATAGTAGTCTTGAATTTTTTCTGTATAGCCGGTTATTAAAAAAACTTCTAACAACTACAACTTATTAATATCAGTAGGTCGCAGCTGCTTACAGACATACGATAACCGCTGGAGGGGTTTAGATTTACATTAGCAGTTAAATTAGGAGCAGCATAAGAAACATTTTGAGAATCTGTAGTCTCTTTGTTGCGAAGCGACGCCAACAGTCGATTAAATACCCCCACCCCTACTTAATTGATTCTTTATTTTATCAACCGTTACAGATAAAAGAACTTTCATTTTTATGAGTCGATAACAACCATATTTAACAACCTGAATGATATCAAGGAAGTAATAAAATATGAATTTTGTAGTGGTGGGTGTCCGTCTTTCGACGTTGACCATTCTGTTCTTCGATCAACTGAAACATCTGTTTCAGAATAAACCAGTAAGTAGCTAAACATTCCATTGACACGTGTACATTTAACGTAATTCTAATGTCGAATCAGTTTGTGGTAAAGCTGCTCCTTTCGAATTACAATCTACTGGAAGAGCTTATATACAGTTTCTGACAACTTATCTTCACAAGTTATGAATCGATCCAAGGTCATAGAGAAAAGACCTCACCTCAAGATCATACGCAGTGGTATCGAACGATGTATCTCATGGTTGCGAAGAATAATTCTTAATCATTCGGCCATACTGCACCTGGACTGTGTAATATACACAGCGAAGAAAGCGCTAGCACTCTTGATGTGAGTCTTAATTCAAGTTGGAAGAAATGAAGAAGTAATGGAAAGAACTGTTGGACATATGGCAGACAGCATGTAATATAGTTCATTGTGAATTAGTATGATACTACGTCATCCGTATGATAATTATGCAGAGATGTAGGAAGATAAGATTATGGTCAACAATAAGCTATAGTAAAAGCCACGTCTCCAAAGTTAGATCAAAGTCGGTACTATTTGAACATCACTACTGTATTAAAAATATATTTTGCTTTCTCTCTCTCATTTCTCATTGAATGTGTTACATTCAGCTTAAGTGGACGGATGCTATGCAGTTTAAAGTTTTTAACAAAACAAATTTAATTAATTACAATTATCTCCTTTGTGAGGGGAAAAAGTATTGTTTAATGATTAATTAAGGTCAAGAAATATTCGGGATCAACTCCTAAATTTGAATGCATTATAATTAATTATGCGGCGAATAGGAACACAACATTTTCAACATGCAGAATGAAAAGTTTGGATATGTTTCTGTATTATTATAGCTCCTCAATTACTTGTATGAAAATTCACACTAATTGATATGCAAAATTACAATAAAAAAAGCAACCAGATACGTTTCGAAATTGCAAGTTTTTAGAACTCTTCAACACACATTCACATGCAGATTGGCACACAGTGAACAATAACATTACTTTCTAAATGTATTAATTCAATGCATTAAAATAAAATGATACACAATATCGAGTGACTGTCGAAAATATAACTGAATAAGCTAAATTAAACCTCGAATAATGGATTCCCTTTATTTGCTGGCATATCAATGTCTGAGAGATTTTTATACATTTATCTGACTTAAGTTTGGTTTATTCATTGTGAAACATTTTCTTCTATGCAATACAGGAACCTCAATAAAACACAATTATCAATACATCTATTCACAGATAGAAGTATCCAATTTTATTCAAATCTCAAGACCACTTCAAGTTGTTATTTTATCTTCATTTTATATTTTGTATACTTTTCTGTTTTATTTCATATTTATAGACAGTCTACTGACCTGGCTGGCAGGTTAAAGAAACCTGTAGTACTTCATAGATTGCGTGCATAGATATTGATTGTTTAACTAAATCTAACTTAAGTGGTTCATGGAAATAAAAATATTTTGCAAGAAGAATATATTTCTGGCCTAAAAGTAGATTGAGATGATATTTATAATGTAATATGTATATGACTCTAGATTGAAAAAGGTTTTCTATTCGAAGTGATGGATCATATTAATTTACACTCCTTGTGTACACACGGTGATTAAAAAGCCTCTATAGCATTTTAATACAGTTTATCATTTAAATGTTATCGGCATTTCTGAATCACACGCGCGCACCCACACACATAATTGTTCGGCGTAGATCAGTGGGTCAACCGATATGTATGAACGGTGAATATACAGACAGGAATAGCTTAATAGCAATGTAAACCAACGACTGAATGTTTAAGGAAATAAATGAATGAGGAAACGGCAATATATTTAATAAAATAACTATCGAATAGAAAATATGTTACTGGCTTGTATGACTCTTATTGCTAATTCCGAGGGCAAATCCGAATATCTCTTCAGATGAAATTATTTGTGTTCTCATAGCGTAAGTGAGATTAAGAAATTCAAATTCAAATAGAGACTAAATATATTTATTTGATGTGACTAGTCCTCCTCTGCTTTTTAAAGTTAGTTTCTGCTTTCTAGTGCACTGCACCTCCGTAATTCGGAGATTTACAATATCTGGATGTCTTCTGTATACTTTTGTGCATTGGAACATTGTCCTGTGTATATTGGTTTGCAAAATAATTCTGCTAGTCAAGGATGTAATTGTCGTTAGTTCGATCAATTGGAGGCTCCAGATCGGGAAGAGAATTTGTAAGCAATATTGTTTTCTCTTCTCAGTATATTAGTCAAACGATGACTGCTCTTTTGTCTCTATTGTGATTGAACAGCGGCCAAGCTGCCAGATATACAGTGGAAACTGGTATTGTCTCAGAGTGAAGTTACTCCTTGTTATTTTCACAGGAATTTCAAACATCTTTTGGCACTACCTTAACTAATTCTCTATATGCTCCTTGTAATTTTATACGTATCAATTTTATAGATATCAATCCAGTTTTGTCGAGTTCATTTTATTTTTGTTTTCTTTTATTTCTCTTTACTTCTATTCACTTGAGTGTCGGCAAAAACCAAGATTTTATTTTTGGACTTATCGAAACCTCATTCGTGGTGAGCATTTGCTTCACAAAATATGGCGTGACTTCGAGACATCTGGCCATGCAAAGAGTAAGATATTCACAGCTATAGAGTATTTCAATTTTTTTTATGTCGATAAAGATCTTCGACTTCTCAATGAACTGGAAATGGATCCGTTCTAAAACTGAAACTGAGCAATGTTTAGGGAGTTTTTAGTTGTCGAATATTCACAATCCAACTCGCCATCCATCGTGGAAGTTATTAAAGGTTTCCTGTTATGGGTCAGTACGCTACATCGTCCATGTTTCTCCGGTAATTTGCGCTATCATACCGGGTATCAAAATCTTATTTATCAAAAAACCCATCCTTCATAAACATTTGAAAGGATTTTATCTTGCTTTCACAGAACCTGTTAGTTTTACAGATATCTTCAACAGTGCTATGGCCCCAGTTGGTAACATAACTCTGCACACATTATTAATCAAATTTATTTTCTGGTTTACATCACCACTAAAATCATTTCTATAATTCTATTTATCCACTCATTTTGTATGATGCTAATTATACATTTACTTACTTAATAATTACGTCCTTATCACATAATCTTAATAATACTTAGTCTTCACTTTACTATTTGATTTACTTCCTCTTATTAAATTAATTAAACCTTTCTTTACCTTCCTCTTTCAAATAACCTTTACACTGTTTTCCTTCTAATTAAATTTGATTGGTTTTAATTACATATCAATTTCATATCATAGACACTGTTGATTTAAATACATAGATAATGTGCTGATTCTACTTTTCTGTAATTCACAAACATTTTCTACCACCTTTTATTTTAAGAACGAAGCAGGTTATAATACTTTAGATTACAGTTTTTAATAACTGTTTCTCTGTGTTTTCTTAATTCGCCACCCTAAAATATTTAGAATAATACGATATAACCTTTTCTCATTATTCTTTCTAGTATGTATTCAAATACACTTCGCGAATAAATACCTTAGTGATATAAATTAAGCAACAATATCTAAAACATATTTAGCTTAAATCACTGAAACATTGTAGCCGTTTTTTCGTTTAAATAAAGGATGTTCGGGCTAAATTTGACAGTTTGCATATAAAGGAAAAGAAAAGACAACATCCCATCCAAAAATAAAAGTATATTATAAGCTCAAAATATCAACTAGATTATGGCTGGAAGATAACAGTTTCCTCACAGTAGCAACCCTAACCTTCCACCACAGCCTCAAAACTGCTCTGGAACCTGACGCATGCGTTTCTCATTGTGTTCCAGGGAAGCTCTTTGAAAACCTCCTCGATCTTGGCCGCTAGCCCGGCCTCGGTGTTGCAAGCAAAGTCGTCGGTGTCTTTCTCAACTGCGGTCCATACACAGTAATACAAGGGATTACAATCGGGGGAATTAGAATGCCAGAAATTAGAGCTGGTGAAGTAAAAATTCTCTAACAACCACTTCTGACTCTTTCCCGAGGTATGGCAATGAGCCGAATCCTGCTGCCACACATAGGGCCTTCCAGCAGCAACCCTCTCTACTAGTCAAGATTTGACCACAGTCACCATTAGCTTCACATAACCACCTGAATTGAACCTAAGGCCCTGTTCAAATATGTGTGGATGCATTCCAGCGAGCGGAAGTAGTCAGAACGCTTGCCGTATCCCTTCTTGCTGGCCAATGCTTCAAATTCTCCGTTACAACTGTCCATGTCACGTCTTACAATCTTTTCAGTGTTCACAGGGCATTGAGCAGCAGTCATGATGTCAGTATTTTGATATATCTGGTATTATCACGATCCAGGTAACTCTTTTGCAATAGTCAGATGGCTTCCAGTCTGCCATGTCAGCAAATGTTTTCCCAACTACAACTTTAATATTTTTGCTCTCCAACGTCGTTCACTGTTCACCAATACAACGAGCTATTCCTGAAAAAAGGAGACATACAAAAGTCGCAAATTTTGCACGAACACTCTGTACTCTATGTGATATACGCTGGTAGATTTAAATTAATCAATTTTGTTTTAATACATGTCTTCATAGCTCCTTAATGAATACACACTACAACATATAGGTTCTATCTGTTGCAACATATATCCCTTAATCCATATTTGTGATGTCTTCCTCGAAAAAATATTCACAAACAGCATTTCTGATTAAATTTCTATATTAATATTTTCTTACCCCAATTTTCTAATCCCCACCCCCTTGATTTTTGAGGGTGTAATAGTTCAATATTACCCTGTTAACTCTTTAATCCAAATTAAGTGGGTGAAATGTTTGAAACAGCACTGTCTCCATATTCCAGATCTTTTGTATTTCATACACCTTTAGATTTAAATTAATCCTTACTTCTTCTTTACATTTTAGTTGTACCTCATTAATCTGCACTTACTATTTGATTAATCAGATGTATTAATTTAATTTAAAGGCAATCTTTTAACAAACTCCTCTTCAATCATGCTAAAACAGCTTTCAAACATTATGCATTGGCTAATGTAGTCCAAGGTAATATAGTTCCTGAAAGATGTGATGGCTATGTCTACAATTCGTTTGTTGACAGGGAAGTCCAGTCGAACATGCCAAAACAACATTATCCCCTTCTCTCTATCGATCGAGCTATCATTCGAGATCTTCTTAATTAGTTGATGCGTTATTGTCTGTAAATTTCTGCATTGAAGTTTTTATGTTTTTTTTCTGTGTTGAAATATTTTGAGACAATTTAGCCAATTTAGACAATTGAGATCATACATCTGTTTAGATGAAACACTTAAATGAATACGTTCATATCTCATCTCCAAACATCCCCGCTCTTCTAGATATTAATTACACAAAACACTTTAGCTTTATCTACTTTATCATATTTATATATTTAAATTTATTATTAACTCTTAATGATATATGCTTTTATTATTGAATAAGGCAACGTTTCTTTCAGCGCTACTTAAATTATATCCCTCGAGCTAAACGCTTTAATGGTATACTGCTTCACAAACGCCATTTGTGATTTTTCCAATTGTTTAGAAAACACCTTTTAATATCTATCCTTAATATCTATATATTGTAAATGCAAAACAATACAAAAAAGTATATAAACGGATATAAACAGGCTGAAGAATGACACACACAGTTATTTAATAACTAAATGAAGCAGTGAAAATGTAACAGTTAGTCATTCTTCAGTTCGTCTTTATCCAGTTATATTTTGTTTGTATTCATTAGAGAATATTTATTCAAATTTACTCATACGCTGTTTGTATTATCAAATATATATTGTAAAACTACCATCACATAATACATCCTTTGAAACTTATTTTAAATGATAAAGTCAGCTATGCCTATCTAACTTTCCTAAGAATATCAATGATGTAGAACCAAGGAGTCTTCCTCAACAGTAGTTCGTCCTGATAGAATACTGTTCAAAACTCGCTTCAGCAGCACCAAAACGTCTTTAAAATTATGCACATTTATTATTGTAGTCCAAGGTACATGATTCTTGAATGACGTGATAGCTAGGGGTGGAATGTCTTTATTGATAAGTCTGCCCGATCAATTATGTCTTGGGGTTAAAGAAAATCAAATACAATACTAATATCTTTCTCTCTCAGTGGAGGTGCTGCTTAACTGGTAGATGTATATATATCTGTAAAATTCTACATTGAAATTAAATAATTAAATTCTCCACATCCATCGTCAAAATATATAGTTTATATATTTTTTATACATTTCCCATACAAGCTAGGGTAAAAAAAACATTACGTTTTGAAACATCATACTGCCACGCCATTATCTGAAATTCTCAACATGCTATATATAGTTCATTTGCAGTTTGTGTGTTTAAATTTCAAAAAACTTTATAAATTTACTCACAATTGATTTCTTCACTCTCTCTTTCTCTTTATTTCTTTCTCCCCCCATCTCTCTCACTCTCTCTCTTTAAGCACATGCTTACTGCTAGATCTAACACATCATCACGGAGAGGTGTTACGTGAGAGTTTTGTTTCGTTAATATTGATTTCTTATAATTGCACTATATATAGAAAAGAAGGAAGAGGACGGTAGTCGATCGAATACATTCTTTTACAAAGTTTGTGCTCGTTGAATCGGACATAAGATGAATGCAAAGAAAATTCGATATCGATGATATTTGAAATTAGAACGAGAAAGTTAGAAACAAAATATTGTTAGGTAGTTTATTCGACACTACCTTTTCTCTTTCACTATTGCTTCCGTTGTTTCTTGAAACATGACGTAATTCCTAAAATGGTAAAATTAGTTGAGGTAATGTATTTCTACCTTTCTCTCTTTATCGAGTCTCTTATCATTCTCTCATTCTTTATCTCTCATTTATCGCTCTAGTAATATTAGAGCTAAATACATTTCTGGATTATTGGAAAAAAACCCCCAATAAATTGTGATGTGTCTTATATGTATTCCCATGGCTAATGTAAGAAACCTGTTTAAGGTGGCGAGCTGGCAGAATCGTTAGCACGCCGGGAAAATACTTAACGGCATTTCGCCTGTCTTTACGTTCTGAGTTTAAATTCCACTAAGGCTGGATTTGCCTTTCATCATTTCGAGGTCGATAAAATAAGTACAAATGAAGCACTGAGATCGATATAATCGACTAGCCCCTTCCCTCAAAATTTCAGGCCTTGCGCCTATAGTAGAAATAAATATGAGAAATATGATGTGTTGTTTATCACAACAGGGGGCACAACACTAAGACAATACATATACATTTAAAATATGCCAAATTTCGACATCAATGATTATTTTTACCGAGTATAGGAAACTTATCTTGAGCAAGTACGTTGAGAGACAACATTAGTTTATTTGGCAATAGATTTTGCACAATATCAGTCATAGGAACACTCTTCGAAGTTGATCATTCGGCTTAGACACATTAACGACTTGTCAACTGTAACGATTATACATATAATACTAGAAGGTTCTGCTCGACATATCTTATTTTATGAAACCGAACAAATGTTTAAATCATGTTACACAACATATATTCTCTTATTAGACATAATCTAGAAATATTCACCCGTTAATAGACAAAAGACGACACAATTGCTAAAACAGAAAGATGCAGTTTGAAAGTGTAGAAAATGATATCTTTTGTTTACCCCGAAAGAAAATATAGTGCTTCGTAAAGCAGGAAAACCATTTCCTGATAAACGTTAAAAGAAAAAGAAAATAATAAGAGAATCAGCAGAATAGTAATACAATTGTAATACTAATTAAATTATGAGAAGCAAAAACTCTGCATGATTTTCAAAAATATATTAATATTTTTATAAGTATTCGCATAGACGTTCCTTCAGATATGTTGAATGTTTCCATTTAGATGCTTTAAATTAAATTTCAATTTTAGAATACACTTTAACGTCATGAAAAATTGTCGACTCATCTGTGATTTAGCTAAGGAGTCTTTAGTCATCATGACATTGACCGTTTTATAGGGAAATATATAATTTATTGAGAAGTAATTGAATGCAGCAGCTGTGAGACTTACTATTTATTTAAAGGATTGTTAGTCCCAAAGGAGCAAATAAAATGCCCCTCGGCAATCACTTGCACCACTTTTCGTTTTAAATTCGAATGGGACCGAGGTGAAGACTACCTTTCATTCTTCGGTGTTCGATAAAATGAGTAGCACTCAAGTAGATAAAATCGACAGTTTCTTCCCGTTTGGAAGAGATACGCGTAAATTAGAAATCATGACTTTTAGTATTTTATTCTGTACATTGCTTGAATTAATTTCGCATACATGCCACAAATGTTATGCCACACTGTTCTTATGCTAATTACAATCTAACAACGCATAGCACACACGTATAGTTGATATATCTGCATGTATATACTATTCTTGTACGCTCGTATTTAAAAATCCCCGAATTTTTACTAATGAAATCTAGAGAAAGAGATTGAATATTTTCAGTAGTCATACCCTTCACCTTTAAAATATAGAAACTTATATCTAACTGGATAATAGAATATTTAAGCAAAAGTAGTTTCCGCCCCGAAGGCAACTGTTAGACTTAAACTTTGATATTTCATTTAAATTTTGAAACATCTAATCTTTGGACCAAGATTTGGCGTATATACTCTTAATTCTTTAAAGATGTTGACAATGACAAACGTTGAAAATACACCGACATAATAGTACGGTGGCCATTTTGGGTGGTTTATGACAAGACCAAAATCAAATTTTGGCAGTCAACGAGTCGCTTTAATTGACACCTGCAATATAGAGTGGAATATGATAAACTACTGTTAAGGGTATACCTTTGATATTCAAAATTTCATTTATCATAGATAAACATAGAGAAACATTAGAAACATAGATAAACATAGAGAAGTATAGAGAAAAACATAGAGAATCATAGCGAAACAATTCTCATAGAGAAGCATATACAACCAACGGATGTGATGTACTGCATAGAATATACTAAAATGAAGCTAAGACGTGTTTCACTAAATCCTAAGTACCATATACGAATGGACAAAATACAATAGTTCTTTAACTGCCGAAAAAATAAAATAAATGTTACCGTTTCGAACAAAATATCCCTACTGAAATGTTCTATTATGATTCAAAATAGGAAACGATTCAAAAGGCTGAACACGTTCTTGATTTAGGCGTTGCTCTGCATCACTTACGAAACAAACCCACCTGCTGAGTATTCAGTAGCTCGGCAGCAAAATATATAAGACAACCAACAGTGAATTTAATAACCTGAAAATACGTTATTCTGAAAAGATTGCACTACTTCTTAGGAATTAAGCATCCTAGTTGCACAAATCTTATTTAACCGGGAACTCATCCAAATATTACATATCTAATCCCTAGATAGCAACGTTGAAATAAATATGCAGATTATCTCCAAAGTGTTACTAATTACACTGGCATGCAAACTTAAACGAATAAGAGGGATGGGAATATTATTAGCTACCCTAAGTTTCTTTCAGAAATATCTATACAGAAACAGTTTGGATATATACCAACAATTATAAAAAGGAAATTTAGATAAAGTCTCCTACCAAATATTCAAACGATACACACACGCGTATATTTTCAGCATCCACAGTCAACCATCGCATATATTTGTGTATGTGTGTATGCGTGTATGTATGTGTATGACCGTGTGCGCATGTGTGTGCATTTACGTGGTTGAACTCTGTCATTTGATGATGAGGATTCAATTGTTCCACCGACTAAACTATCAACTCCTATATTATTTCATTTTGATTAGATATTTTGTAAGACACTGAGCATTCTATAGAGGCGTGTACCCTTCGGATACTACTCAGGCAGAATCAGTAGGTAACTGTGTATAACAAGGCAGTACTATCTGAATTATAGGTAGAATCAAACCGATACAAGTTTATGTAGTTTTCGTCAACGGTTGCTGAAGAAGACACACGGTTACAAACTGAACAGCACATCATCATCAACATCATCATCATCATCATTACAAACATTATCACCATCATTTAACGTCGTTTATTTTCAACCCTCCGACGAAATTTGTTCAGACAGATTTCCTACGGCCGGATGCCCTTTCTGTCGCCAACCTACTTCCGGCCAAGGTAATATTTTACCATAGAAACCTATTTTCACGGAAAACTAAGAGCGAACAACCTGGAATGTATGGCT
>JAOPUL010003388.1:82744258-82757343 GCA_027564515.1 Octopus rubescens
TAAAAAAACGAAAAAGCATTTTTCTAATGCGTCACAGCTGCCCGGGATAGGTTCATTGCATGCTTTGTACCTTATACAAGGCTACGTCATCTTCTGTCCCACAGCTCGTTGAAATGTAGTGACGCTCTTTCAGGATGAATGCAATTATTCTAGAAGCGATGTCGATTTAAAATTCCAAATACTGTTGAACATTATTTCAATGAATTATCTAGGAAAAGCGAATGATTTTGGTGAAGAATATTGCAAATTGTGACGGCGAATAAGCCTAATAAACTTCGAAGGTAACATTATATGTCAGGCAATTATATTTATTGACTATCTGTTTCCGACCGGCATGAAAAATAAAATTACATGTGCTGGGAAAAGAGTTTGTGTATGTTTGAGTGAGCGAATCTTTAGTCGATTTAGCATACTTAGTACACTGCAGATATTACCAAGCACCGATTTACCCTTTATGCAGTCATGCTCTCTTATATTGTATCCACTCTATAATTAACCACCTTTCTTTATCATATTCCGTCATATTATCGACCTCTCCACCCACACACTACATTAATTATGGGTCTACCATGGCGGTATTTTGTTCGACTCAGGGAATAGCCTATTTCCTCCCATGGATTATCATCGGACATTCTAATTTTAAACAGTTAATAGATCTTACCTATAACTGTATTATTCACTCGACCATGGGACTACGAAAATCATACCTATCATATTCTGATCCTTCCCACACTTTTTGACAAATTGAGATATAACTAATATACTTAACTGGGGATATTCCTCCATGTTTATATCTCTCGGACCTCTCCCTGTCTGGTAACGAAATAGTCAGGTTTTGGAATGCTTATTTAATATCAAGATCCACTTGCTTGTCTATTATAGAAACGGTTGTAAAATACTCTATATAGTTATATTGTCAATCTAAATGAAATATATTGATGCCAAACGTGCTTTCTTTTTTCTTCTTTTTACTTTAATATGTATATATATATATATATATATATATATATATATCTTTTATCTTTTAATTGATTCAGTCATCAGACTGCGGCCATGCTGGGACACCGGCTTCTATGTATCGGTGTAGAAACAGAGAGACGGAGAGACATATATAGAGGGATATTTAGAGGGGAAATAGATGGCTAGATAGATAGATACATAACATCTCTCTGGCTTGCTGAGTTTGGAACCTGGACATCAATAACATCTACTACTTCCACTTTTACTATAACAACAACATTGACAGCAATTGGTTTCAATATTAGAGAATGGGAAAGGCGACGAGCTGGCAGAATCTTTAGCACGCCAGGATAAGTGCTTAGCGGCAATTCTTCCGACTTTACGTTCTGAGTTCAAATGCCGCCGGGGTCGACTTTGCCTTTCATCCTTCATGGGTCGATAAAGTGAGTACCAGTTACGAACTGGGGTCGATAAAATCGACTACTCCCCTCCTCCAAAATTCGAAGAACTCGTGCCCAGTATTAAATAGAATATTAGAGAATGTGATATTTTCTTGAGAGAAATGTGAAGACGATGTATCATATACTCATTAATATTTTAAAGTTCATTATTTTAAGTGAAACTTTTTATACATTGAGCTTTTATACATTGAAACAATGAACTGAAGTAACTATTTACGTTTCTACCTAATATGTTACTCAATGATAAATGTCATTGCAAACAAGAAGGAATAACAAATATCATGTTCCTAAAATGAAATATTCTAGGCCCTCTAACATTTTTCGATTATTCATAATATACTTCCAAATTTGTATGTTCTGATGTTTACGCAAGTGACACAGCCTAGCAAACTAGCTGGAAGTTGATAGTAAGACTCTTTGTGATACTTTAATCAACTTGAAATAGAACCTAGCTTTCAGCTTTCGCTGAAGGCTAGGCTGTATGTGATACCTTATTGTGTGTTCTACTTTACAAAGAAGCCATTAAATGTATTTGATGAACTGATAATAAATGGAAGAAGAACTGCGAAGTATGTTTGGATCGATAATATACCCTTTTCCAAAGCAACATGTTTAAGTGCCTTGTCTCATAAATGTGTCAAAATACCTTGAGAATAATATAAATTCATTGGTATTGTGGCAAATGTCGGACATTTTCAAATAAAATTTGTTTCACTATCTTTCAAGCCATTTTACTTGATGCCCGCACGGAACCTAGAAACTAATTGACGACGATGCCTATACACACTGCTTGGACGACGTATCACGGGTGCAACCAATGACCACACTTTACTGAACTCGCTAAAAAGTCTGATGCCAGTAACGTAACATAACAGAGATATTGATATATTATACATACTTGTCTTACACGAATAGGGAACCAAAAGCATCTAAGTCAGGGGAGCAGATAAGAGTTTGGAAAGTTTTAATGCATTTATTATGACAATAATGGTGTAAGGAAAAATAATTCTCCTTAACTAAAGAACTCAATAAGTTCACAGATGTTGCCACAGAGAATCTATATCTTACTACTGACTGTCAATCTAGCATGGTTTTGGGTAATAAGGCCTGAATAACACAGTATGTTAAATTTAGTGAATTTAGTTTTCAATAATATAATTAATCAAGATACCAAGATGTCATGAGCAACTATCCAGTCAATTAAAACTTGAGTAATTAAAGTACGTTGTATATTGAATGTTTTATATAAGGATTGAATATTGTATAACAATGGAAAACAATGATATTGAAATATTTTGATTCAGAAATGAAAGTGTCAATGGATATATGGTTTTATATATCTATTTCACCTTATGGAAAGCAATTTCTATGAAATTTGTTTCTTTGGATAATAGCTGTCAATGAACAACAACATTATCACTATCGCCACCACTACCACTGCCAACAACAACTTTATGGCGTAGACTGTAAAGTGTTTTAGTTCTGTTTGTTTGATGACAGGTAGCATTGTAGTGGTTGGTGTTCCCACATGAATAACACTTAACTCCCCCACCTTCTACCACTACTCTTATTATCTCTGTACTCTCCAGATGAACGAGTCCGGGTTAACAATAGTTATTCCAAGTGGCACATTGTTTAATATCAATTAGCATATGTTTCCATAATTTGGAGAGTAAGAATAAATATTCCTCGCAAGAGAATGAACATGGATATTTTACTGCCTCTTCTTTCAGAAACGGTGTCTTCCTCATGTCATATTGTTTCCCATTACGTTGGATTGAGCCGTTGTTGAACATATATTGTTCATATATTATTTTTGTTCTCTTTATGCACTTATAAGCCCCCGTTTCATTTCTTTTTTTTTCCTCCTGGAGAAAAAAAACAACTATTAGATCTGACCTGTGTAGCAATTAACAACATCACAGATTGAATACCGTGTAGTCTGCTACTACTAAACCAACGCACTTTGCATCACACAAACAAACAATTGGTCTAACGTAGGTTTTGTAGCAACGGTTGTATCGATGTTGATTATGTTGGCGGTTCTCTTGTTGTGACCTTTGTTGTCGTTGTAGTTCATGTTTTTCTCGTCGCTCTTCTTGCGTTCAGTGCTGTTGTTTGTGTTGTCATTGTTGTTGTTGAGGTTTCGATGAATAGTCAATGTAGTCGGACCTGGTTTAGTTGTTATTATTCTTCCTACCGACGCTTTGTAAGACACGGTGTGGTACATCTTTACGCTTGGTTTCACAACAGTTAATCAAATTACCTTCTAGCAGGAGTGACAATTGATTTACTTGAAAGGTAGAGGAAAAGAGAATATAGGTATGTCTACGCATATTTCCAATTCTTCTTTGCTCATATATGATTTAGATATTTTGAAATATTAAACCAAAATAATATGAAATAAAATCATGCTCAGAATATGTAGGTCATTTCCTGCTCAAAGCAAGACGACACATTTCCATGTCACTTTCGTAGAAAATTTAAATGTCTTGGTTGGAAAACTACACTATTATCAAAATGGCTTATAAGAATAACACCAGACTTGATACTCTGTGTGATGCATTTATTAATAGCAACAAAAACAGGAACAACAACAATAACCACCAACGTATTCCACCCTAACAGCAATACCGACAGACGTTACGTACCAAGAAAGGAAGGTAGCAATGGATTACTAGTGAAGAAGACACTGTTAATACTGCGCTACTGGGTCTGAAAAACATATGCTGTGCAGAGAAAGGTAGAATACAATCGACGGCCAGAGATAACAAAAAAAAAACGACGGAGACTGTAGGAGAATTCAAAGGCAATTGGAATAAGAATTGAACAATCAGAATGAAAGAAATGGACCTACACAGCTAATTCATGCCAACCACAAACCGAGGATGTTGGAGGGAAACATCGCTGGCTCTGGTTGATGGACGGGAACTTGAAACGAGAATCAGCAACACTAATTATAGCGGCTCTGAAAGAAGCCTTTAGAACGAACATGTTGTAGGCAAAAATCGACAAAACTCACTCAGACAGCAAATATTGAATTTGCAGGAAAGGAGCCGAGGGTATCAATCACCATGTAATTGAGTACAGTATACTAGTACAAAAGTAATATAAGCGAAGAAATAAATGTATAAGCAAAATAGTATATTGAGATTTTAGCCGAGTGTATGTCTTCAAAATAATAGAAAAGTGGTATGAACAACGAACCAGAGGCTGTGATAGAGAATGAGAATTAAAAATCTGTGGGATTTCCACATAAAAACTAGCCATGATATTGAAGAATAAACACCAGGTATGACCATTGAGGACACAATAAAGAAAAGTGTAAGATAACAGATGTTACAATTCCCAATGATAGCAATGTTGATAACAAGGAAACTGAAAAAATTAAGTAATATCAGCCAGCGATCTGAGGAAACGGTAGAAGACTAAGACAACAATTATCTATGTAGTAATTGGTGCACATGATACAACACCAAAAACGATACCTAATATATTAAAAGAAATTAGAATTCAAACACTCATGCGCCATCTTATATAGTGCAAGTATCCTAAGGGAAATTCTTGGGATTTGAGGCAACTTATCATCAATGCTCAAAATAAAATATCCGCTAACTAAATTAGCATGCAGTAGCGTAATACAGGGATAATTGTTGTATCGGTCTTCCACCGCCTACTAAGCTCTCTGACTATATTCTCGTATTCCTTTTTTGTTCAGTTTCCTTGGTATGACCTGTGCTATCATAGGGAATTGTACTCAACGCTTGGGCTTCCTGGGCATCAGGAGAGGGGTTCTCCAAGGAGATAGCTTATTTCCGCTGCTTTTTGTCTCTTGCTTGACCCCTCTGACCTTGGTGTTGAAATAAATGAATCTGGAATGACAGCTAAAGGGAAAATCTCAAAGAATCACCCACCTCCTCTTCATAGATGATATGAAGTTGAATTGCAAGGATGAGGCCCAAGTGAGTTTTTGGTGATTACGGTCCACTGTTTTATTGTTGATATGAAGATGGAATTCGGACACAAGAAATGTGGTATAATGAATCTGAAAAGAGGCAAGGTACATTCTCTGGCAGGGATAACATTTCCAAATAGAGAAGTGATTAAACAGATTGAAAAGGAAGGCTTTACATACCTTGGCATACTAGAGTTCAACGAAATCAAAGAGAAGGAAATGAGAGAACAGTTGAGGAAAGAATATTTCCGAAGTCTAAGATTGATGTTGCGCTCAACATTTACTGAATGGAATAAAATCCAAGCAATACATACATGGGCGATAGCATCACTTTGGTATGGTACTGGAATCATAAAGTGGCAAAAGAGAGAACTGATGAGCATGGATGCCTGATTTTATTGTGTCTGCAAAGACCAATTGCTCATAAATGAAATGATTGTAGAGAATTGCCGGTGCAAAAACAAAAACCCGAGTAAGCCATGGATAGACGACATGAAATTGTTGGAAAGTGTCCCACATGAATGGATACTCAAGGCCTTGAGATATACAATATCTCTGATGTCGTCTCAAACTTCTTAGAAAATAGTATGCCGAAGTTTCTTTCTAAGCCATAGCAATGGGATGAGCCAATCTAACAGAATCGACATAAAACAGGGTTACTACATTTCTTTTTTGCATGACACTGATCCCACTCTCGTAAGAATTGGATACTACGAGATATGGGTACAACATTTATAAAAGATCTTTTCTACATGGTCGACCTAAAGCTGTTTACCAGGAATGACCAAGAACTAGAAAAGGTGCTAACAACTGTCAAATA
Source organism: Octopus rubescens (assembly GCA_027564515.1). Lineage (NCBI taxonomy): Eukaryota > Metazoa > Mollusca > Cephalopoda > Octopoda > Octopodidae > Octopus > Octopus rubescens. Next base: position 82,750,455 of record JAOPUL010003388.1, read on the forward strand.
GTGAAGCTCAGACAAACAAACAGCTTCCGTTAAAATAGATAAAAATTCCAGTCCTGTTGAGTGGTGGGGTGAACTTCAGCTCCAAAATCTCCCCATGCTCCTCCAGAATGGGTAAAACCCACGCCGGATCATGATGAACGTGCACGTTCTTGAATCGGATTCGATCCAATCTTTCTTTCCACATAATAGGGAATCATTACAATATTATGTGATGCGCAAATAATGGTAGTCATTTTGGGGGGTTCTTGCTCACTTCTGCATATAGCAGCTAGCGTTACGTACTGTTTGCCTTTATATATGTGTAACACTGAGTGTCACATAACTTGTAAGCATTTACTGTCTCTGCTGGAGTAGCAAATTTAAGTTTCCTTTCCTTACAAGAAATACTTTTATAGACGATAGTCTTTCGTTCGGATATTTTTGTCTCCTTCATTTTGGCACAGCATCACGATTCTATATTTCATTGATATATGAAACACGGTTCGACGTTGTTACAAGTGCTATGCTAAGAACCTATCCACATTTTCAACTTGGAAAAATTGAAGGCATAAGTTGCAGATGAAATACATCTACAGTAGCTAATGCAGAGTGCACATGGATTTGCCAGAGAAATTGATATGATAGTCGAAAGGGAAAAACTCGTAAAATGGAGAATTAGAAATCATCTCTCCGAACCTAATATGTTTTATTCACAGTGAATAGAGAAACTGGGTCCATAGCGCAGTGAAAACACGCAATCGAAATATGACTGTTACATAACAACGACAATTAAAAATTACAACTACAGCATCAACAACATCAAAAACCAAAGCATGAATAATTTTATCAATAATAATAAAAAATATTTTTTTGTATTATAGGGACAAATGCAGAAATGTTGTGGAAAGTGAACAAGTCGATAACATTGACCCTGGTGCTCACCTGTTAGTTGTTTTATAACTGTCAAAAGGTTTTCAAGTCAAAGTCGACCTCGGTGGAATTTGAACACGGAATGTAAAGACGTAATAAAGAACGCTAACCATTCTGTCTCCTCGCCGACTTAATAATAATAATAATAATAATAATAATAATGATGATGATGATGATGATGATGATGATGATGACGATAATATTATTCATGATGATCATGATAATGATACATCAGTTCAATCTTACTATTTGCTGCAGATGAGTATTGTGGATTGAATAAACATCGTTACTATATTGGTACGAATTTAATCAAAACTGAGTGATGAAAGGCTTGGTTGACACTGAAGTATTTGAAGTCAAGCTATAGCAGGAGCCATTGGAGGATACACTGAATACTCAAAAATACGAAAAAGTCGCTTCCTCAATCAATTATGACTTATGTCTAACTGTAACAACAACACCACAACATCTAACCGTAACAAATAAATCCCACCTGTGCGTAAAAATAAACACGAAATAAATAAACGATATTTCCCATATGCTTCCTTAGCTGTGTCTTTCCTCCAATTAATATTATTGTCTTCTTAGTTCAAACATTTGAAATATATCATATATACAACTGAAATGACTTCATTCCACGATTTAGGCTACCGTGATGTATGCATCTCTCTAGTAAATATTAATTCACATCCACATGTTCCTGAATTAAAATTAATACCAAGACTGCGAATGATAAAGAATAATTATGTATCATCCGACGAGCATATTGTCACACAAAAAAATATTAAATGCATAAATGTTTAATTAATTTCAAACATAACACAAATAGAATCGTGGATGTGTATGAGCATGTGTGTAATTATTTATATAAACTTGTATTTAAGGTAAGTAAACATATTTCTGATCTGTCCACATATAATGATAATGAAGATGCGATCCCGTACAGCAACAAAGTGTCCGAATCAGCGGAATCTAAAATAACGTACCTATACCCTGCTTCCTCATTACTCAAAATTGAGTAGAAACACTTAAATATTGTACATTTAGCACACCTTTTACTTTATGCTAAACATTCTATCAATGAGCACTTCCATAATAAAAAATAATTTTTAAAAGCTAGGTAATAGTCGTAAACTAAGGTGCAGCTGCACAACATTTATGAAGAAATTCTCAAATACTTCCAAAATCTAAGGCCAACTTTGAATATATAAACACCAATACAAGCATTGGTATATAGATATTATTATAAACGAATATAGTTTATCTCAACATAAACATAATCTCGGCATCGTTCACAACAATAGAATGTGCTGGACGAAGGGAAGTTCAAAGATTCTACGACTACCCTAAGCCATTTAGGGTCATCAAATAAAAATAAATGAAAAAGATTAAACGTCTATTTTTGATAATTGCAACCACAAATGGAAGATTTATAAGAGTAGAAGAGGAGAATATGAGGTTGGTTTATGACTGTAATGTATGCAGAGTTTTTACTTTTTATCTAACTATATTATTCCTCAGTTTTCAGGTTCATTTACTATAACATACTTTACGATTTGATACCTTCGAACGAAAGGACATAACAAAAGAAAACAGAAATTATAGTAACAGACGTACGATCAAACACATTCTCTCCGTGACCTCCCTGTCATAATATTTCCGGCAGTGGATTAGATTATACAAGGTGTTATTTCTTTGTTCAGGACAGTACGGTGCGATGTAAGGTAGAGTTTTGTCTCCAGTCGGCTCCTGAAATAATATAGTATTTGCATAAAACCACTAAAATTACTTTAGATGAGGGCTTAATTAGAAGGGTAAACAAAACCATGTGCTCTCCTCTCATATGCCTGAAGAGAAAAAATATTTCACACTCTAGAAATTCTAAAGAAATCAGTCCCAAGCATAAATGAATAAATACACTTACCTTCCCAATGCCCAAAGGAACATCAAACAAAAAAATCATGGGAAGCGGGAAGTGGTGAAATATATATCTATGATGTGAAAAATACACATACAGCGAAAGTAAGACAAAACATCAGATGGGAAATACTGACTAATAGATTAAATGTTGATATGAATATATTAACAAATATTATACGAGATATACTAAATATTCTTAAACAGAAACGCTTTTATTGTAACATAATACAAAGCAGAAACAGAAAATGTTGGTTAATACAGATAAATATAACACCAGCCAAAAGCGCAAAAAATAAACATATACTACAGCAGAACATAAAAGACGAAAATATATACGGTCAATGATTTCAGTGCAAACACAGTCTCATACACACGCATATATATATGACCTGTCAGGTGACGTAAAAGTCAGAATAGAAGGATCCACACTAACAGTCAGAGAAGAAAGAATACCGACACTATAACTGAACGCTTTCAGAACAACAAATAATGTTTTCGAACAAAGGATATCGGAAGCAGCGATTTGTGTATAACATCTATACATTATATACAGTAGACCACACATAGGAATACAATACAATAAAACATACTATTTAAACAGAATAATTTTCATGAGAAAGCGATAAGAATAAAGCAAAAATATAGCCCTCTTTTAAAAATCCTCCCAAGTAAAATGGAGAAAGATCGAATACTGCAGAAATACAATATGAAAATCAGTAAGCAAAGTTTATTAAAGAAAAAGGAAACACTACGTAATATGCCGTGACTTATATAAGCCTGACTGAGACGTAAAATTAAGATCAGTCACCTCTTCAACGACTTTCTGTCTCACGTGTCTCCTCTTGTCCTACTTAGTAAAATATCCATAAAAGACCACCCAAACTGGCAATAAGCCTTTGGCCAATAAGATATAAACAACAGTTTCGATTGACGACAAACAGACGTGTTTTGTTGTTTTTTTCAGGCCATCTTCCATAACCACTACTATTACATTGCTGAATACCCCTCTGGTTCTGTGGCATTCCATTCGAACTCTCTCCACCGACTCACAAAATTTCAACCTTCGTGTTTTGTATAAATTGCCTCCCAACCTCCTCTTGTAATTCCTTTTTCGATTGCTGCGACGTGGAACGAATGTCGAACGTGATATTTTTTTCTATTCAAGGTATTCTTGCATGCTATAATTCTAGAAGAGCTGACACATCTCAATGGCTCTGGCACAGCATCTTCCTCCAGACATGGTCAATGCAAAAATAAAAATAAATCTTATAACTGTAATTATACAGCAAATAACTTACAATTCCCTAACCATATAGTAGGAGGCACAATATACGAACAAATCAAAAACATAATCTTACTAAGCATCTCTCCTCTAGTGGTCAGGCCATAGATTACAGACTTAGAAAGGAGAATATATTTTCATTGGAAGGAAATGGTGTTCTGGATGTACTGTATCTGCAAAAGGGATTCATGTATTTTGATCATATCTGTTGTAAATGTGGGTTAACCTTGAACAAGACAACCTCTACGTATTCTTAGACCTACAAGATAAGACAGAATGTATTAATGGGATCATAAACACTGTATCGGTTTCTAACACTGTTGGTTTAGTGTTAATCCTTCCTTCGATTAAAACAATCAGCAACCGAGAATATGTGTATCTTAGGCGGATTCTATTTTGTTGCAAAAACTGTCTCCAATTGTACTCAAATCGACACATTGGTGAGATGTACAGATATGACGGTAATGTTAAAGATTTAATTTTATATAGTTCTACGAATAGATAATATAACTACAAATGATGTAATGCAATTAGTGAAATACTTCTTTCCCAAACATAAGTTAGATATCAACGATATTATTTATGTGTGCGGTCACAAGGCATCTGAAATGTTTGAAAATAACCTAGCTTTACAGCACGGATAGGAAAAGAGATTTCAGTATTGTAAGATACCTTATGGTTTCTTCATTCTGATGTTTTGGCATGATAAATGTTTCTTCAGTGAAGAAGAATGTTCACGACACGCATGTGAAGTTCAACTAATCTGGATTAGTTTTTTTTTAAATCATGGTATCGCATCTTCAAATCAGGTTCTGAAGATTTATGAAGTAAAATACAGTTGATTGTACCAAGGACGCGTTTAATCCACTTCTCTGTATTGCACAAAGCGATTTATGATTATTCTGGAAAAGCGTGAATGTGAACTTGTTGTGACTTTGGAATCGTATGAAGTTTTCCCAAATTTTTCCCGACTTGTCTGACGTTTACTCTTGTATCAATAATCCCGGAGGAAACATACTGAAGATTTGTAAAAGTTTAAAGGGCTTCAAATAAAATTTATCGATTTAGTATCAAGCGATGCAAAGAGGCAATTGCTCAAATTTCTATTCATTTGTAGAGATGGATTAGAATACTGGATCTATAACTCCTACTTTACATGAATAAAATTGAGTCTCGTTTGGAAAGGCTCCCAAAATTTCTTCAAATTTATTTTACTGCTGGAGGCCTGAAGATTTCTGGAAATTTAATCCTGATTTAAATTTACCTAAAATTATACGAAAAGACTCTATGGTGAAATAATGGAAAACCCCATTGATTTAAAGACATGCCTACCTAGCAAATCGCAATTAGAAACCATGATTTTGTGATAGTTTTGATGTTACCGGAAGTTATATTTATAAAACCTAATGTAAATTATCTTGGACCTCTCATTCTATGTTAAAAGACAAACGTGTGTGCATCGGGATTATGTTCTCGTTTTTCAATCAATACGAAATAATATATTCCTGTGAAATCACAGATGGATATCATCGAGAGATTTCCAAGTTTTGATAAATTTATGCTTGTGAAACCCGATCAAAGACCTCATTGCCTTTTATGTTCAAGATTTTGAATGATACTATTGTTTATATACTTTTCCACTGGTTCCATGGGTGAAAAACGCATTTTATTTTTATTTAAGTTTCCTTAACAGGAATACGGTATGTTTTCAATTAAACAGAAATTGGATGTAAACTAGTTAGAATATTGATTTGCTTTATCTATCTTCAAAAACAGTAGGTGCGATAATTAATTAAATATCACCAGTAAACACAAAGTCATTTGAATATATAGATAGGAAAAAAAGACTATCTCTACATCTACATTTAGTTGTTGAGTGGAATGAAGAGTGAACACATTGAAACATAAAGGATGATAGGATGTAGACATCCCACCTTTTGCACGAAGATTACATTTTTGACCAATAGTGCAGAAAATATTGAAATTGCAACTTTGTAATAATTACTACAAAATCAAAAGAAAATAAGTTAATACTACCTAAAATATTGTCGGTTATTGTGCAAAAGTATCATATTTATCACAGCAATAACAATATTGCTCTTAGATATTTTAGATACATCGTATTATATGGCTCTCAACAAAATGAATTCTAGATTTTATACTATTTTGTTTAGAGGCCACCTCTGAACATATAATTATGTATTCTTAGTATAGTTCCATAGTTTTCAACGACTAACGCAACCCTATATTATATTTTTTTTAAAAATAATGAATACATCATTTATTCAAGAAAAATAAATACACACATACAAATTCAAATGCACAAAGGCATTATATAAATGTGAAAATATAGACATGTATGAAATATATCTATGTGTATATAAATTATTGTATGACAAAGGAACTGGATTTTACATAATCATCTCTATAATTCTTGTTCCCTTGTCATTCAGCTTTATGCTTTGTACTCAGCAAAGGCTTTATTCTAAAGCATTGTACATTGAGTTCTAACTTGTTGTTAGTTCCGCTATACCTTAGCGAAATCATAAGATCTCACTCTCTCCATCTCTCTCTTTTTGTCTGCCTGTCTATATGTCTCTCTCTCTCTCTATATATATATATATATATATATACCCACACATACATACACACGCGCACACGCGCGCACTCACGCATATATATTCATATATATATATATATATATATATATATATGTGTGTCTGTGTGTGTGGTTGTGTGTGTGTGTGTGTGTGTGTGTGTGTGTGTGTGTGTGTGTGT
>JAOPUL010003388.1:82832846-82844002 GCA_027564515.1 Octopus rubescens
GTAGTAGTAGTAGTAGTTGTAGTAGTAGTAGTAGTAGTAGTAGTAGTAGTAGTAGTAGTTGTAGTAGTAGTAGTAGTCAGAACGCAACTGCCAGAATCGTTAGCGCGCTAGATAAATAGTGGTATTTTCTACGTTTCTTTCTGTCAAATTTTCCTGTGACGCTTCCAAGTGTCGATAATGTAATTACAATTTAAACCCTCGGTGTGATGTAATCAACTATCTACCTTCCCTTTAAAATAGTTTCGGAAATCGTCGAGACGGGGAGTTAATTGTTTCAAAACCAATATAATGCCGATGCAAATTCTTCACTACCACCTGAAGAAACAGCACAACCCAAAATACATGTGAAAGCAAACCTACCCTTACCACCACTTCAACCAACTATGCGCCTCCAAACAACAGCAGTAGCAAAACAGAGAGCCCAAAAATTTCAATAACAGCAATGGACATGGAAACAGGAAATAGAAAATGTTCACCTCTACCACCATAACCACATCTAACAGAAACACAAGTTTAAAATCAAGACACTATAATTAACAAAGCCAAAGTTACAAAGTTCACAAACGTCCAGGGACTGAAGTAAGAATCTGGGCTATTAAAAACCATTCAGGGTCTTCCATCAACATCCACAAAGAAAAGAACCTACACACATACCCGCCGATACCCTCACCACGTTAGTGCCTACAAGAGCAAAGTCAACAGCTGCAAAAGAAACTGTCAGAGCACCAGGAAGATTAGCAGCATTTGTTGCATCAACAGTAACAGCTGCAGTTACAGCAAAAGAAACGATAAAATCCTTGGAACAGCAAGAAGGCGCAAGAAGTCCAAACCCCATTTCCACCAACATCAGTAAATGTAAGCCCCTAAAACAACAACAAAACGTAAAGCCAATGATTGACACCCGCAAGCCATACCCTTTCCCGCTTGAGACAACCGAGACGTGTGTGACGAAGATGACAGAGAACAAAGTAAATGGCAAGAATTGAAAAGGAAGAAAAATGAAAGATAGAAAATATCACTCCATCAAAAAAAAAAAACTGAACAAAAAGAGAGGTAACCTAACAATAACAATACTTTAACATCATCACCACCAACAACAAGGAAAGCGAATGCTACCAAATCTATCATCACTATCATCCGCATCATGACGGCCATCATTGATACTAGATATCCTGAGGCCAGAACTTCATACCTAAGATGGCTAAGAGATATCTCCAATTCAACTCATATTGAAGATCAGAACTGTAGTGTTGTTTCCTGATCTTCTGGATCTCCCGATGTGGACTATATTTTGGGATCCTGGATTTAAGATGATGCTTCTCGATGGGAATAATAGCGAAGCCCGTCCCTCCCAACCATAGTTGATTACGCTCCGGCATATGCGATACAATTTATCTTTAGACATATTGGCACATTTGGTAAGTCCAGTCGCTCTATTTAAGGGAGTGGGAAACATCTGAGTAGGTTCGCAACTGTCTCAGTTTAAGCCCGTCCCTCCCAACCATAATTGATTACGCTCCGACAGATGCGATACAATTTATCTTTACACATATTGGCACATTTGGAAAGTCCAGTCGCTCTATTTAAGGGAGTGGGAAACATCTGAGTAGGTTCCCAACTGTCTCAGTTTAACGGACTGAATTCCTAAAATGTGCCAATGTGGTAATGGACGAACCAGATCGCATTCGATATATTATTCTATTTGTGATCCGCATGGTCGACGTATGTAGACCATGTAGGAAGAATCTCGCTTAGACAAAGCTAAATCTGAGCGATTCACTACCTGCGTACCAAGATTACAGCGATCAGCTTATCCAATTAGTTTAGAGGGAGTTGATAGGAATGATCATCAACAACAAATGGCTGTCCAGCCTCAAAAGTGCAAGTGGATAAAGGAAACTTTGACATGGTTTAGTTAGATCGTAGCGACAGATAAAGCCGAGATAAACACTAAGACAAGGCCCTAAGGAAAGGCAACGCAACCAAAACCTTTGTGAAAAGATTGGCCCTCGACACATTCCTCAACGAGAGTTGTCACTTATAAATTGCACACTCTAAGAAATGACGTGAAGAAAGCCCGTTGATAGCTCCGAGTAGTAGAATCACATCTGACAACAAATTTATAATTCGATGTTAAGTAGACCATAAGTGACGCTTATTATTCCAACAAAAGCAAATATGATGGGTTTTTGCAGGACGTCTGTGAACTGCTCGCGACATATAATGATAATGGTCCCTTATGCAGGAAATATTTCAGTGCCTGGCACGACTCATGTATGGAGGCGCACTGCTGTGAAAAGTCCAAAACAGCCGCAGAATAACGGGAATCTATGGTTAGCTGCATCACGGTGAAATGGCATGCTTGGCAAGGGCTGCTCTCCATGTTTTGTCTGTATATGGTAGACATGTTTGGATACCTCTTGGCAGCTTCCACCGCAACTTGCAGCAGAATGAGAGATTTTCACTTTCTATCAGTCAGTCGTGGAGAAGTAGCGTTACACAGCTAGTACTCAGACAAGAGGGAATGTCATTCATAATTTTCGTTCCATAACTCTGTTAAACACAAAGTTCAATAATTTAGAAGAGATGTTACCAACAAACTGTTGCTTGGCGAGATTTGACTAACTAGTGATGCATATACATGTGAAATCCTGAACAGATTTATCTACGACATTAATACAGCCAGTGGGGAAGTATCCTGGAATGGAAGGCGACATGTTCAATGAAGTTCAATCAAATGCTTTTGTAATGGGCGATAACCAATTCTTTGTGGCTGTTCTTACAGCAGATGGTTTCGGTCCCTAACCTGGGATTAGATTGCCGAAATGTACAGCAACAACCGCTCAGAAAATAGAGTGAATGAATACCTAACATAACCGTTCAGTATCATTCGCTCTTTCCATCAAAGTTGTCCCCTTCTTGTTTCTTGTTTATGAACTTTTGGAAAGATGTCCTTCCGTCCAACATCAGTGTTGTGTGCTAACTTGTTGGACCAGTTAACTCGCTCGGTGTCTAGTTTATTCACAGCCTCAATGTAGTGCTGGTCTGGGACGAATTCCGAAGCAGGGTGGCCAATCTCACCCAAATCTCACCAAGACCGAACTATCCCTGAATATTCGCCATTGTTTGTGAACGCCTACATTGCTTCCGTAGTATATTTCCGTATGAGACTCCACTCACAGGGAGGGGGGCTTCCATTGATCAATCCCTCCATTTGCTGTCAATACCTGCTGGGTCTGCTAAGTCACAGATTGGGAATATCATGTTTAGTACTTCATCGATATGAGTTGAGGCATTGACATCTCCAAGATTTCCTTGATGGCACGCAGGTGCAGTTAAAGTTGGTGAGACTCGCTGTTGCACTGTTCATCTCTTTTGCCTTTTCCCCTGCATAAACATTGAACAGGAGTCTGTACACGAAACTATTATTTCAAACATATTCTCATATAGTTTATCCGACCATTTGTTATGACATTTGTTTGTTGCATTTATTAATTTAATATTTGCACGTTAATCCTAATGTTGTGGACGTTAAGAATATGTAATATAGTTTTTAATTAAATTGTTTTTCAATAATATTTATCCTTACATTATATTATTGACCTTTCATCATACTTTCATGTTTTACTCATCATCTGAAGATATTTTAAAAGCAAAATATATTATTAGCAAATATAAAAGAAACATGTTTGGTCGGTACAGTTATTTCATAAAGGTTGTTTGCATTATACTTCAACGATCATTAGAAACTTTAGTGTTATATTGTTTTAGATTTTATGCTTTCTTCGTGCTACTTTAATAAGTTATCCCAAACTTTATTTATTTCAAGTAACTTTATTACTTCCCTTCAATTTACTACATAAGAAATGTTTAAACTTAATATTAATTTCCGTTCGTGACACAAGATTGTATTGGAATACATATATTCTTGCGCATTAAATTACCATATACTGTTAACTTGTTTATTATTCATGCAAACATTCGAAACCGCTCGTCTGGAAACATAGATCTGAAAGCAAACCAACGCAACGGCTTTATTACCTGCTATTGGGTCTGCAATATATTTTTGGAATAAGAGGTGACATATAACAATCACCTAACATTTTTGTTTTCTATCTTATAGAATATATATTCATTTTGTCTCACCTAAGGTATGAAGCTGCGGAATAACAAAATGCAATATAGTAACTAATTGCCGTTTTTTCTGGGAAAAGTATATTAATGGCAGAGAAAGTGTTTAACATCAAGACTAAAATTTAAGGTCTCTTGGGAAATTATATTTGATTAAATTAGGCAAATTATTTTCATTCAAGTTAGGTAAGTATAATAAGTCCGACGTCGAACTGAAGGGAAATATGACGATGCAAATGGCATCTATTTCCCAGTTGCTACGCCAAATGACTGTCTTTGAGAACTGGCTCGGGGACGTTTATACCAACAGTCATACATTAGGTTAGTATTAGTTTCGCTATTGTAAGACATATTATCAGATATATCATAATATTTTGTCTGAGTGTGTTATAACCATTATTTCTTAATAGAATTATTAGAGTAAATGTTATGATTATTATTTTGTATTTTGAAGGGTAAACATAGGATGGCAAAGTGGTCTGACAAGCCAAATCTCCTCACTAAACTGGGTGAGCAATGCGGTCAATATCCAAATGTGAAATTATGAAATAGGGCGGTGAAGAAATATGGATATTGCCAGTGTACGTTAAGATATTTTTCGTATAATAAATTTTCAAAGAAAAAAAACAGAGATATAGCACAACTCAATATAAGTATATTCGCAGGAAGACAAATAAACTATTTTTCGCAGTTTGTCTCAACAACCATAAGACATGATTTAATATCAAAATAAACAGCACGGTCTGTACTACTGGAATGACTCCAGTAACAATGCGCATTAGATCACTCGACTCTGCTGAAGGAGGCCGACACTTCTAATGCGCATTTGCTTCCACTAGTTGTTGCAAATTGTGTTGGTCAACTACATCTCCCAACATTATTAGGGATCTCCGAGGCATCACGAACAGATGTCGGACTTGTAACACCCTCTAAGTTGTTGAGTCTATGTAATCTGAGTAAGTTTTCTCTACCAATATATAAATGTGTATACATTTATACTTGAAAGTTAACCATGTATATATATATATATATATATTAATGCAAACTTTAGGTTATTTAGAATATGTCTGTGACATATTTCAGCTTCTAATGGAAAATTGACAGCAGTTACCGTGGTGAGAGAGATAAATTGTCTTTGATGGTAAAAGGTGTAAAAACACCATATTTACACCTGGTACACCTTTTATCATGAGAGAATTTCTTCTCCACGGTAACTGTATTTCTATTACTTTCACAAAAATGTGCTTAGCGTTTACAACCCGTGTTAACTGGGTTATATATTTTAAAATTTGAATTGATTAACTCTATCTTTTATAAGCATTTTTGATGTAAAACGTATTATACGTTTGATAATAGTGTTATATATTATTTAATGAAAACATTACATTTCTAAAGGGATATATAACATTCAGTGGAATATTTGCAACGTGTTTGACGCGCATTTACTCTAAGCATTACAATGATTTAGAATGTAATATTATTGGAAGACATACCAATTTTCAGATACTTTGTTATTCGTGTTGGAATTGATTTTTCGAAATTGTTAAAAAAGAACGAAAAATTGTTTGTAATTTAATTGAGATAAAATAAAATTAATTTTGCTTTGTTTTTATAATATTAGCAAACATGAATGAGAGTTTTATGAGAAAAATACATTATAAATGTTAGTATGTGTTTCACTAAATTTTCACAAAGCTAATTAAAGTTATGTCACCGCAGCAAAAGCAATAAATACTAAAATAAAGAAAGGGGAAAAAGGAGAAAATTGGCTAGTAATGGATGCTATTTCATGATAACTGTAGAAAATCTACAAAAAATATATTTATTGAAAATTCTGCGCGTCAAAATTTCTGTCTAAAATATTTAAATAATATAGATTAAATATTTGTTTTCAAAATTAAAAAGAGAAAAGTGCATCAAAGAAGAACATAGTTTATTCGGCTTAATCATAATCATCATATGGGAATCTCTTTTTATTATTTTTTCAGAAGGATGTATTTTATTGTGAGTGAAAATCCGATCTAAAGTTTAATTTCAAGCACTTTTAAGTTTCTTTTTCGATGAGACGGAGAAAATTAAATTTGTTAAGAATATAAAGATGTCTTTCTTTTCGATATAATTTGAGAATTTATTTCCATAATATTTCGGTAAACACTCCTCTCTCTCTCTCTCTCTCTCTCTCACTTTCTTTACACATATGTATTAATTGGCCCAGTTAAAATGCATACGCACGCCCACACACACACATACACACGCACAGACACACACTCACACACACTTGTGCACACATTAACTAACCTAATAAAACGGCGTGGAAAATGAAGAAATTCCGAAGAAAGTTCATGCATTTCAATGAGATAAATAGTTCTAAACTCAACGCGTATTATTACCCTGCGTTATTACACAGGCCTCTCAAGAGAACAGGTAACCGAATTTACAACAGTTCTACTTGTTTGATCTGGTTATCGCCAACTTATCTGTTAATACACTGTTTTGTCTACAAAAAACCAACTGGGAGACAGAGAGCCAGGCAGAGAGAGAAAGTCATAGAGATGAATTAGTATGAAAATATTGTGTACAAATGTATATTAAGCAAAAGAGTCACAATACGGCATATAGACAAATCATAAATGACCGGCTTACATATGCGCTAACAAGTAATAGTATTGAAGTACTAACTGATAGGACAACTAAAGCAACAGTAGCGGCAACAACAACAATAATATCAATAATATTGGCTTCAATTTTTGGCACAAGGCCACTAATTTTGAGGGAGTGGATAAGTCGATTACATCGAATCCTGTTTGGTACTTAATTTATCGATCCCGAAATGATGAAAGGCAATATTCGAGCTCGACAGATTTTGAACACTTAACGTAAAGACGGACGAAAAGCCGCTAACTATCATCGACGTACATTGAGATTCTCTCTCCAGAAAACAAATTTAATCCAACAACATTGGTGCAATGGAAAAAAGAAAAATTCAGAATGCTTCTACATGAAAAGTTCTTTTAAGGTAAACGAACTAAAAACATCCAACATATTATTGTTATATATAGTATACTTTCTTTATATGCCCGATGTCCGTGTGTGTGATGTGTGTAACAAAAGAAGAAATATAGAAACCACCACCAGGAACTCTGCAAAGACATATCAAAAACAAAGTGAGTACGTAGATTAATCACATACTAATTTATACATACATGTACACGTTTTAGTACTTATAAACATTTATAAAGAACAATAGTTACTGCTTACACGCGCAGACTTATACATAGTGATCTGATAACGAAATCAACATTCTCATAAGCACAAGGTTCTGTCTTCCAAAATTAAAAATGTTGATGCTTCATGGCTTAATTATTTTGCCAAAAGAACACTCAAACTGGTCGACAACCGATCCGAGTAGATACAGAACAAGCTCAAACATATTCATATCTTGTCTAAATTTAATATTTTATAAACGATACACACGTAAACACGTACACACAAAAGAACAATGACTATATTTTCTCCAACTACATTTTAAAAAGAACGAAAATAAATACAGCAACAAGATCAGCAGCGATGGCAATTCGTTAATAAGAGCCCAACTTATCTGCCTTTATTCCCCACAATCAGCAGTCCTTTACATTCCTCGTTTCCACAGAAAACCAACAACCGACCCATCATCATCATCGCCTTCTTGATCTACTGCTCTACAAGAAGGTCAGCCACAGTGAACCACAACAACAACAACAACAACAACAACATGAACACCAGTTGCAGCCACACCCAACACTGGCTATATTTCCGTTTTTCTGTACACCCTTACTTTAACATAACGCTATGTCAAGGCGAGATGTAAAGCAAAACGATGGTTTTTACCACAATCTGTATCCCCCACTTTGCACCTCATTCTCTCTCTCTCTCTCTATCTCTCTCTATCTATCTATCTATCTCTCTCTCTCTCTATCTCTCTCTATCTATCTATCTATCTATCTCTCTATCTCTCTCTCTCTCTTTCACATTTTCACTTTCTTTAACTCTCTATTTTCGTCTACTATTTTATTCTCATTACCCTTCGTTATATTACACTATTTCATTTTTTCGCCTTCTTGCTTTTCTTGTTATGTTACTTTATTGATTCATTATATTACCATGTACTGTAATCTGTCAAATAAGGCAAATGGTGATCTGCCGAGGATTACAAGTGGATTATCTGAGAACTCATTCGGCGTCTTAGAAAGAACAGTGAAATCTCTTTCAAACCAAGCCTATATATAATGTCATTCTGTATGTGGCCGTCCATGTGTGTGAACAGAACGGCGAATTGGTTCAACCTCTGGCCTGCATAGGCCGGTGGAGTCCTACGGCAAGTTACACAAGTCGAACCTGGCGTCCCTAAGCCTTGACAGGTAGCCACGTAAGGGCTACTGTTTTCTTTTGGGAGACCGTTTACATGAAAATGTCAACAAAACGCATTCTGGGAGCAAACCCTGTAGAAAATCATTTTCATTTCTTGCAATGATGATAAATAATGAAAATACACATAACAGCGTGAACGGGAAGACTATCCTGGAAGACGCAGACACCGGATCTCCCACACCCAACAGGGGCCCCACAGAGGGTAATGGAGTGGAAGACCAGACTCACCTAATTGTGGTCCTTTAACTG
Organism: Octopus rubescens; assembly: GCA_027564515.1. Taxonomy (NCBI): domain Eukaryota; kingdom Metazoa; phylum Mollusca; class Cephalopoda; order Octopoda; family Octopodidae; genus Octopus; species Octopus rubescens. The sequence goes on from JAOPUL010003388.1 coordinate 82,841,634, forward strand.
GTCAACACGCGCAACGTGCTCGTAAACGGAGATCGTATGTCGATGAAAACGAAAAGAGAATTAAGTGCCATGAACAAGCCTTGCAATGGCAAATGAAAAGCTGTCGGAAAAAGAACATTAGTACTTTGGAACCAGCGCGGTATGATTAAGGGGAATGGGCTCATGAATCAAATAAGAACGTTTCAAAATAGAGGCTTTCTTAATGAACGACCAAATTCAAATAAACAGGAAAAGCCTCTGTAATAACTATAACATCGAGCCGGATAATGTAGGTGAAAACAGCGGCTGAATAGGCAAGGAGAATATACAGTGGAGGAGAGGGACTTCCGCGGAGGAATAGAAATAAATCAATGTAATGTGAAAAAGCCTATATTACCAGAATATATGACCGAGAAACAGAGGGACAGCATGCTAAGACTCCAAGAAATAGTCATCAAAAGAGCAGAGACTAAGACGTAAATTTTAAATGCTTCGACCGAGGCAGAATGAAGAGCGCGATGGTTGATGGGATTCTGAAATATATTCCATCTAACGATCTATCATAAACAAGAGAGTTGATTAGATCCGCTGAAATTTTAGTAGGTGAACTGGTTGGAAAAGAACGAGAGTATACCAAGCGGACAGATGGGGTATGATGGAAGCGTGGAAACGAAGATGATATTAAAACCTTGCCAAAAGTTCTGAACCCCATTGAAGAATGGTACAAAGGGCAATGGAAACATACTAAAGAAGGTGTGAAGGCATATCTTGTAACAAAATACCATATCAAAAAGTGATGGTACATAACTGTTGTCAAAACTCTAAAACAACACCTTCGGGTGAAAACATTGAGGATGCAATGCTACACTGATCGCATAGCGCAGTTCCATCGAAAGTGGTTAGTCACAAATTCCCATAGGCAATTTTTTTATGAGCTTAGTTGGAACACAGAAAATAACATACCTCCTGAAGCAAAGGAAACATCAACATTTTAGAATGAGTTCCCGTGGCAAGAGGTTTCCCACAACAAAAATGCTGATTCATGCCGTGGATTCATGCCATGATGTCCAAGCTCCATCACCCTAAAAGTCCAAGGCAGGATCATGTACGCATAACAACAGAACATGTAGTTACACAGGTATCGAAAATGCCAAACTGGAGAGCGGCTGGTCCAGATGGAATCCAGGGCTTCTGGCTCAAGTGGTATAGGTCAACACACAAACGAAATGGCTTGCAATTAGACAATTGCCTGGAGAATGGTGCAGTTCCGGAATGGAATGTAGATGGGAAAACAACACTGTTGATGAAAGATCGGTGAAATGGCTATGAGGTTAGCAAATACTGACCGATTGCTTGTCTTATCGGACAACATTCACCCGAACAACGGAGCAAATGTTGCTGTACGTAGCAGCGATACAGCCATGGATAACGGGACTGACACCGGCCACCGAGAGAACTTCTGCGAAGTATAGGTGGACGACACTATCGAAGGCTTTAGACTGATATACATTTATCAGAGCCCCATCCATGCCAGCGTCCATTACGTAACACATGAGTTGGAGGTTGTGGCGCATGGATCTCCTCGGGAATGCGCTTGTTTGCGCATCACCAATCAGTTTCTCGACGACAAGCGCCAACCCTTTGTTAATATTTTGGTTATAATTTTGAAATCTGCTTTCAGCAGCGTTAACGGTCTAAAGTTATTCAGTTCGCCACCCTTGTTTGCGTCTTTCTCAGCAGTGCCACCAATCTTCGGTTCACATATTTAGGAAGTCATCCGTTCTGATACCACTTATAGCATATATCTGATAAGAGGTCGCCAAACAAGTCTGGCATAAAATACTAAAGCTCGTAGACAATCAAAACCAGGCGATTTCCCGCCGTGTAGCCTATCATCGCTTCCCCTATTTCGGTGGCTATTTTCAGCATTTCGCAACTGCAGACCTTTTCATAAGTCGCGGCACCTTCAAGGTAGGCACTTAAGGCCATCCCTCGTTCCGGATGGTCACTCGTCCTAATCATTCGGGCAAAGTGATGGAGAAATATCGCACACATCCGCTCCGGCTCGACTACCTTGCACCATTTTTGTCCAGCAAAAAACAAGTTTTGGGTTTGTTGCCGCGTTGCGCCGCAGCCATTAGTGCCCATCGAGCGGATTTTGTTCCTTCTTGTCTTAGAGCACGCGTCTTAGCTCTGGCAATGTAACATTCGTGTTTAGCGTTGCAGAATGTGTCGAGGGCTAATCTCGCCGTCAGCACGTCGGTTGCAATGCCTTTCCTAAGTGCCTCTTCTTAGTTTCTGACTAAGTTGCCGTCTATCTTATTTCTTTCTTTCACTCATGCCTTAGTAAACCTAACTGATTCTACTCTAATTGTCCTTTTGAGAGCATA
>JAOPUL010003388.1:82996099-83007650 GCA_027564515.1 Octopus rubescens
ATATATATATATGTGTGTGTGTGTGTATATATATATATATATATAGATGTGTGTGTGTATATATATATATGTAAGTATATATATAACGTACAGGGCCAAAACAGGCGCTAAATGCCAGAAGGCTTATTAATGAAAATATAGAGCGCCAGAGGCAGGATTGATACCCGAGTGTAAAGAATCAACACTTAAAGGTTGACATTGCGTTAGAACCCATAGAAATACTGCAATATATTGTCCAAGAGAAAATAGTCTCATATGATTAACTGGTTTAAAACACACATAAAAGCTATCGCCAGCAGCAGACAATCACCGGTATTTCCACTTATTGGACTATCAGATCAGGTGATTCCGGTCTGTATGTAAGTATGTATATATGTGTATCTGCCTTTGGCTATCTATCTCCGTTGCCACCCCCACCGCATGACAAGCGGGGTTGGTGTGTTTAGATCCTCGTAAGTTGGTGGTTCGGCAAAAGACACCGTCTGAATAAGTAGCAGAATTTAAAAGATATGATGTCGATTCGTTCGACTAAAAGTAATCAGGTAGCTGCTCCAGCATGATCGCATTCCATTGTTTGAAACATGTAAGTATATATATATATATATGCTCATTTATATATGTATATATATATGTTGAGAAAGACAGATAGACAAGTAAGAGAGTGAGAATGTGAGATTGAAACATATATTGACATATAGAAATGTAGGCACATGAAATCATAACATATTACTTTGACCACGTCTTTCTGGGGATGAAGTGGGTAATATTCATGATAGATATATGGAACTATAATATCTGATTTTGCTTATATATATGAAACCTCTGCCATCTTATTCAGGAAAGCTTCAGAAGTCTCCAGAGGATAACCAGCAGTGGTACGTGATTTATTGAGAAAAAGCATTACGAGCGACATTCAGTCGCGTGTAATACTTTTCATATTTGCAATGCTTTTCACATGTTGCAATGCAATTTTAAACCATTGGATCGTCAGTATTTACTTCAGTTTTTTTCTTTTATGTTGGGAAAATGACTTTCATTGAAGAAAACCCACTTTACAAGAATTGTGTGCTACATTTAATTCTCAAAGAAGTTTGATTTTTCTACTGATACGTTAGCATTGATGATTCAGCTGTCACAATGATCAGGCAATCACATAAATCTCTACTCTGAAATATATAACGCGATACCGTGGAACAACTTTCCTAGAAAAAAAAAAATGATTATTTCCTCCTCTTTCATATTAAAATAATAGGATCAATGTAGGAAAAAGACTTCTGATATGTGTAGATAAGAATTTCTTTGAAGACCATAGATATAAAAAAAAATGTTTAAGTGCGATTCTGTGAATGTGAGCTATATTTGCGGTCCCAAAAGCAAACCGAAAATAATTTTATGTAGACCTACTAAGCGATTCATTTAAGGCTACATTTTCAGAAATGCAGATTCCTGTCAACTAGTTTGCAAATGCAATGTCAGGTCGACGGTATACGAAGGCAAATTCTCAACCAGAACACCAAAGGAAATGGTCGATAAGACAAAGTACATTGCTATATGTGGAGGTGACTTCAAGGAAAGATTTTATGATATTTAGTTACCATTCAGGCACGCTGAGAGAATACATACCACAGCACTAGCAAGCCACATATGGAAATTTAGAGAAGTTTTAAGCGTGAAATGAAATGTCTTCGAAGTATCTGTAGAGTAAACAGAATACACATCTTCCTCAGGCCGGAGAAACACATGAGGTATATAACTTGCAGATCTGAAATCTTCAGGAGACGTCACTAAAAAGACAAAAAGACAAATGGAAGATAACACCTACCCCAATGTAATTTTACCACGATACTTTCTGTCACTACTCAATTTTCCCTATAAATGTGTACATCCATAACTTAATTATCCAATAAATGATAGACCTAAGACCTTTCTTCCACGCTGTATGTGCTTATATAAAATATTCTGATAAGGATATTGTCACAGGCGTTTCATGTTACTGGCTTGCACGTCACGGACAATCCTGAAGATTACTGGGAAAAGATGGCAGTGACTTGAAGTAAGCTAAGACAAATATCGATCAGAAATATATTGTTGTATATGAAAAATTAATAACTCCAAACCTAGCAAGAAATAAGTGTAGCAGTTAACGGACAGTCCAGCATATATATGATTGCATAGGGATAGGTAAATTTAAATCGCATGCCTTATATTTAGTATTAGACGTGGGTGTGCATCGTCGTATATTGGAAAACAACTAAACGGAGAGTTAGTGTATCAGAATCAAAGTTTTGTGAATGATCAGAGAAAATTCACGCCACTAAAACGTGGTTCACAAAAGGCGGTGGCTCTGAGCGAGGCATGTAATCTGGATCACATCATTTTCACTGGATCCTTATTTCGTCAAATTATATTATTGTATATTTACAGGAGTAAGCATATAAATGCGAGGCAAGGTGCAAAAAAAAATAGTACTCGAACACCGAAGGTAGAGTAATAGGCTTTTATTAAAGCGGCAAAAATATTCTCAAACTGTTATCAGAGTTTCACGATGCCGTTCGTCGGACAGTTGTGATCAATATTGAATTAAAATATATATATATAGATCCCATTGCAACATCGATAATACTGTGTAACATGTTTTTGTCATTGCTCAGTAATTTTGTTTTTTTTTCTATTTTCTTCTATTTAGGAATCAAAGTAAATTACTACTATTCTCTTCAAACTTTGCTTCGGTGACCTGTTTCAATATGACCTAATTTCCATTAAATTTCAGACAGATTAAGCAATGAGTTGCTGAAGCAGTAATATCATTGTAGCAAAAATTATGCTTAATACCACAGATTTGCTTGTCATTTGCTTAACCTTAACCTCTTGAGCAATTCCTTCAGTGGCTGAAGATATGTGCATCTCTGATCATGTGCAGATTTAGTGCGAAAGCATCATATCCATGTGTTGAGTGGGATACTTTGGGATTTGAATGTAGCAAAGGCAAAGTTTGAAGCAGATATTAACCATTTTCCATACATTCTAGGAGTAAGCAAACAGGAAGTAACAGTCACTACCCCAGAAAAAACATCGTATTACACAATGTAATTCAGGCAAAGGTGGCGAACATGCAAATACTACAATGCTGCAGATATCGGTAGTAATACACCAGGATAATAACCAAGATTTTTAGACAATCCTCAGTCCTTTGAGGTCCAATATGATAGGAGAGGAAACATAACATTGGTAGACCTACAAGTAACCTTTATAAACATATGTACTATAAATATAAACAAATACACATAGAAGTACATATACACATATAAGTACATATACTATATACATACACACATATATGTATATACATATATGTACATACATACGCACATTCGCATATACATACATACATGCATGCATGCACACATATATGCGCATGTGTGTGTCGGGAGAGAGCGAAAAACAGAGAATGTTGTGGAGAAGTAGACTATATCACAATATCACCGCCTAAATATGGAGGACAGTAAAAACATTATACGCAATGGTTTAAACATAATTCATAAATAACATTTACATTTCTTTGTAAAACATTTACGGCATTAAAATACTTCTAGACTGCCCTTCATAAATTATTGCTATTCCTTCTGTCGAAAAGTTTCTCTACGACATTTCCTGCTTTGTTACTTTATGAACAAGCTGTTCCAGACATTTGCATTATGCAAAAGTTTACGACAGATATATTTGAAGTTAACTGGCACATTTAAATAATTACCGTAAACGACGTTTTAAATATCACTAATATATCGTATCTATAAAATATTGTCTTCTCAATAAATATATTCTCTGTTACCTTTATAAAATATCAGCTGTGTACGTTGTGTCTTATGATTCTTTCAATCAAAATATGTGTATGCGAGCTATCATACCAATTAGATTCACATTAATATTCTTGATAGCAGCTGGAGTTTTATTACTGACATTTTCAGAACAATTGTGATTGTGACTGGCATTTAATCTTATTATGAAGTATATGTTCTATCTGTCGATAAGACATTTTTGTTAGTCATCAAAAAAAGGAAACTTATAATACAGTTGATGTATTAATGTATCAATAAACATTTCAATGTCCGTATACTTCAATATTTTATTTTATTTAGTTCGACGTGGCTTTTAAAATAGAAAATATATATATTTACATATGACCAAATTCTAATCCATTTTGTTTTATTATTTTTCATTAAACACTTATTTCTATACTTTTTTAATGTTCACTCTGTTACATGTTTTACCGTTACCAAAGTCGTTATTTCCATATGCGTATTGGTGGGCAATGTGGAATTCATATGTGACAGGAAACCTTAATAACAGCAGACAGATATAATTCTATTGGAATCAGAGATACCTTGTTTTCTCCCTTGCTAGATATCAAAAAGCCTCTGTAATTGTGATCGTCATTCATTGGGAAAAATGGATTGTATTTGTGTCATTTAAAATATAAAAACCATATAATATTTTTTTTTTTTACTGGACGCCTTAAGAATAAACTCTGATAATCGGGCGGTAAATGTATTGAGATTACTTTGTAACTAATGAACATATCCAGAAGAAGAAAAAGAATTCAATCAGAAAATTATTTCTATTATTTGGGAAAATGTCCAGAATAAGAATGCAACCATATCGAGTGAAATTCAAAATCGTATTCATCTTTTAAACAGTCATATCCCATGTTATTGTGGCCTGATCGCTTGAAGACTTGAACGGTGGTGCGCATATCTTGGCTGCAGAGGCTGCGATAATTCCAGTGTTTCCTAAAGGGTCAGCAATTGTGACCACCGTTTGCCAGACGCGATTTCCTACAACCTGTCTCTTTGTCCGAGCTCCAGTCCTGGATTAAGCGTAGATCGAGGCAGGAAGCTTGGTACCTAGAGTGTCATCAAGTACTCACAACCCTCTCTAATCCGGACAATGCGGTCCGTGGAAGTTCTACTCAGGTTTTCTATAGAGGGTTAGTGTCTGGCAAGTGCAATGACGTTCTCGGAGAGAGTCTGTGCGTGGACGACAATGAACTGGCTGAACTGTTCCGGGGAACTTTCGGTGCATATGGATAACTTCCAGAAATCCCTTGCCTGGCAGTGCAACCGGGTGGCATTGCCGGTTCGGGATAAACTATACAGGCATGTACGTCCCGCCCGCGGGGTTTTCCCGACATGCACGAAGAGTGACGAAACTGTTCTGAACGCATTCGTCCATTGCCCAAGCATTGGTGACTTGTGGTCTATGCAGAAAACCTGCTGTCACGTGTAGGACGGAACCGGCTATCGTCTGAGTCAATCGTTAAGATTGCCCCGCCGCGTTTCTTTGGTCGGGAAGGACAGGAATTGTTTCTTTGTCTGGTTGAGTTAGTGGCAAAATAGGTTGTGTGGTGGACCAGGTTGGAAGGGCTGAAGACAGACACATTCTTCTATGGTTAAGCCCACATCAACATTTTCAAGTTCCACTTAAAAAAGGGAAGTGAGGATTGAGAGAGAAATTGTTAAAAGGCGAGTGAATGTGGCGCGAATGGACCGTGTAAGGAGAGGGCACTTGCCCTAGTTTACAGGGTCTTCTTGTTTTTCTGAGGTTTTCGCAAGCAGCCCTTTGAGGTTTCCATTTTTGTGGATGTTAATTGTTATATTTTTCTTTATTTTTTATGTATTTTTACATGTTTCGTTATTTAAACCCACTCTTTTTGTATTGTACTGTGCCGTCCAATCTGTGATATGAACACTCAGTGTTTAATAAGGAAATTATTATTATTATTATTATTATTATTATTATTATTATTATTAATATTATTATTATTATTATGAAGGTGTCGCACAGTACCCAATATTGTGATGTTGTGGATAATATTGTGTGTACCGGGGAGTTTATACTGTCTCTCAAGTCACAACAAGGACCTCAGACAGACAGTACCCTGCGCAGTATGCGTGCAGTTTCAAGTAACGCCGATTTTTGCAATACACCAAGATTGTTGGGTATGTCTAACGTGGCTAGATGCTTCTTAGGGTTCGGTGGTATTGAAGCCAATGCTCCGATGACAACAGGGACGACCATTATGATTGACTGTCGCAGCTGCCACATCTTGAGGATCTCAATTTTCAGGTCTCTATATTTGTCGACCTTTTCTCTTTCTTTCATCATATTTCCATCTCCTTGCACTGCCACGTCGATTATTAGGCACATATTTTCCATCCCTCCTAAAAGTTACTATATCTGGCCTTCGGTGCTCTAACACTTTGTCTGTCTAGAAGTCAAAGTCCCAGAGGATCTTTGTCTCCCCGTTCTCATCCATTACCTTTGGCGGTGTATGTTGGTACCAAGCGCCCGCTACCTCATATCCGTCTTCCCAGCATAGTAGCCAGTGCAAGTTTTGAGCTACCTTGTCGTGTCTGCGTTTGTACTCCTTCCGTGCAAGACTTTCACAAGCACTAACAATGTGAGTCACGCTTTCTACCTTTTTCCCACACATTCTGCAGAAGATCCTTGTACTTGTGTGGTAAACATCCCTTTTCACTGAGTTGGTATTTAATGCCTGGTTCTGGGCAGCAATAATTAGTCTTTCAGTCGTCTTGTCTAGGTCACCTTTGCTGCACCACCTCCATGATGCTCCTTGGTCTTTTAAGTTGTTAGTTTCACGATGGCACTGACCATATAAGCCCATGCGGAGTAGTGTTTCTTTTCTCTCGTTGAATATCCGTGAACGGAATTCATTAGCACTTTCAACTCTATTGTTGGTAGTTCCTTCTGCATTAGCAGCATACTGTAGCAGGTCATGTTCGCCGCTTACCAAATACTCTGCTATGCTTCGTCTTTCACTGTCGATGCACTCTCGTACGCTAATCAGGCTACGTCCACCATTACACCTCTTATACAGCCCCTGTACGTTCGCCTTAAGGTGGAGAGTACCAAGTATTGTCAATTATAATTATTATTATTATTATTATTATTATTATTATTATTATTATTATTATTATTATTATTATTATTAATATTATTGCCTCAACCACATTGTCACATTGCACATTGAAGTCCGATAGCATTTTCCATTACAGCTGGTGGTTGGTGTTCATACCACTTGTCAGCTCGTTCCAAGTATTTCCCACATAAATACCAATATACAATTCGAGCAACTTTGTCATGCCGACTCTTGTACATTCGCTGTGCCAGAGAGCTACATTCACATACAATGTGGCGTGTGGTTTCTCCAAAGGTCACACACATTCTGCTCAATAGTGTTTCGAATGTTTTGTCAGTGTGGAATTTTACGTAGTTATTTCTTAATACTTGCTCCTGAGCAGCACAGATAACAGCTTCCGTTCGTTCCTTCAAATCTCGTTTACTCATCCAGACTCGTGTCTCATGCTTGTCTATCTTTCCAACTTTGGAGTATTTGTCCATATTTCTTCGGAACTGTCCATAAATCACATTCTCTTTCAATCATGCAGTGTTCTTGTCAACTTCGTTTTTCTTGAACTCTTCTTTAATTCGTGCATGACTCTGTTTCTACGATCCCAGCCAATTTAACTCCCATGAGTAATTTCTCTGTGCTATTCCGAATATACCATCAAAGACTATTTACTTCACTTCTTATGCAGTATTTGCAGCTTATCACACCTCTCCCTCCATCTTTTCGTGGTAAGTATATCCTACGCACGTCACTTTTAAGATGTAAGGCTCCATACATTGTAATTTTGTTCCTCGTTTCTCGGTCCGTCCGGTTTATCTCTTCTTTTGTCCATTTAAGTATTCCCGATCCATATCGTTTTATTTCTTCCAATTGATTTTGATTTGAGAATAAAACACAATCGCCCTGTGTACTCTTTCTTGTGTAAATTCTTCATCACTTTTTCTTTTATTCTTTCAGTCTTTAGGATGCCAAGGTACCTATAACCACTCTTTTCAATGTCCCTCATGACACTTCCGTCTGGCAGTTCTAACCCTTCAGTTCTCACCACCTTTCCTCTTTGAAGTATTAGAACTCTACATTTGTTTATCCCGAACTCCATTCCTATGTCCTCATTGAATAAGTGTACTGTTTCGACCAATGAGTCTACCTGCGCCTGATTCTTTCCAAACAACTTTAAGTCGTCAATAAATAACAAATGATTGGCTTTAAGGCTTCTTCCTCCTCAGTCAACACCAAAGGCCTCTCTTTCTCAGCAAAATAGACAAAGCAATCATTCACAGGACAAACAAAAGTGGTGATAGGCTGTCGCTCTGAAATATACCCCTCTTGATTGTGGCCCTTCCAATCGCTTTACCACATGACGTTAACTCAACCTTCCAAATGTCCATATTCTGCTTAATAAATTATCTTATATTATTAGCTTCACCAAAAAGGACCAGACACTCTAATATTCATGAAAAAGGTATGAGATTATACGCCTTTCAGTAGTCAATCCATGCAATTGCAATCTCTGAGAATGGCTTTATCAATCAATAGTTGATCCTTCGTTCCCCTACTGCTTTGTTTGCAACCTTTTTGTTCCTCTGGAAGGATATTTTCATTTTCCAAGAAGGAATACATGCTTTCTGATAAAATCCCTGTAAATAACCTGCAAAGAATTGGAAGGCTAGAAATAAGGCGGAAATTTTCTACAACATTGCCTTTTGAAGCATCCTTCAGACGAAGCCCTGTCCATCCAGATGTCATCCGTGATGGTAATGGCTTTGTGCCTTTAACATTTCATTGAACTCAACTGGGATCTTTCCATGTAATGTCGTAAGCTTCTTGATCCAGTACCCTTTAACTCGATAGGGTGCAGGAGCCGCTCAATTAGGAATTTTGCGGCACTGCATCTTGACTCTTTACCGTGATACTACCTTCATCTTGGACCATACCTGTTGACTCATGTTTCAATTCATTAAGCCAATCTGCATCGAATTATTGTGTCTTTCTACAGCTTCATAAGTTACTCCAAATTCTCTTACTTTCCTCTGCATTTTGGATTATATCTTCATATCGGTTTTCACCATTTAACTCCTGATATAGCTTCTTTTGGTCTACCTGGAAAAATCTATTCTGCCTGAATTGCTACACCCGTTGCTCGTACTTCTTGACTTTGACTGCTTTAGCCACCAGTCTCTGTTTTAATTCTTTCAAAACTTTGCCTAATATCTTTTTCTTGATCTTGTATTTGCCATATCTCTTTACTTCGCAGTTGAATTCAAATAATTATTTTTCTGTCTCTCCAATAAGTTGATATCTCTTCTGAGTACTTTCATTGAATCTTGGATTCTTCTTTTCCACCATGGTCAATAATTTCTTCTGCCTTTTGTATCTTTCGTTCCAATTACTTTAGCTGCATATGTACTGACTGCCTTCATAATATCATTTATATCTGTAACATTCGTTACCTCCACATGATCGATTATCTTATTTACTCAATCAACTATTGATTTCAATCGTCTTCGGTCAGTCTTTTTAAAGTTCTTATTTTCTGAAAAATTTCTCGTTTTTGAAGTTTCTATGATCTTTTTCAAGGTTTGTTGCTCTTCGTTGCTTAATTGTTCTACATGTATTAATGCTATGTCAGTTAAGGCAATATCGGTTTCAGAATAAATTTCATTTCTACTTTCCCCTCCTGTGGTTTCATCACCCATATTTTGTTTATTATATTCATCTTCAATTTGGATTTTATTGATTTTCCTCCTTATGGCTTCCAGCTCTAACTCAGTTAACTATTGGATTTTGTGGATTGCTCTAGCTTGGTCACTCTCGGAACATCCTCTGTCTATATCCTCTCTTTAGAACTCCATTTTCATCAACTGGGTTGCTCCTGTAATACCTCTCCATTAAAACAGGATTTAACATTTACCCCACACCCTCGTCTCAGTCTTTTGATGACGGTCGGATCTACCCTGCGGAACAGTAGAATATCTTCACCGTTGGTTCCAGAATCGTTAACGTCGTTATTTATAGCATTATTATTAAACATTTTCACTCATTCATGAGGTTTGTTTTTAGTTTAGCCACCAACCCGTGTTTTTTTCGAGACTCCATCTCTAGAAAAATTGTCAACCAAACCTAAAGAGCTCTTTCTAACCATGAGGCAATACCTCAGTTTTTAAATCAGAGTGTTCCTTCTCCTAGATAGACTGCCAACCAAGGCTCACAAGTTCTGTCTACCCTATTTTGGATAGGCCATTAACTCTCCTGAGTTCCTCTGCCCTTTACTGGGTTTTGTTTTTCATCCCACAAGATTCCAAAATTCACCCTCATCACCAAGCAAGCTTAATGGGGTTGCCGGTTTAATCGCCGAAAGCCTGACCATGTGGCGGTTGCACTGCATCACGTGTTCATTCTTTCTCCGACTATCCATACCACCACATTTACCTATTGTTAGCACCATTACTATTTCTATTATTTGTTGGTATTGTTGTTGTCAGCTCTGTTGCAATATGTGTTCTTATTGAGTTGTTGCTGTTTTATTTGTTATCAGCTTCGTGTTTTAGGTTATCTTCTAATCTTCTGTAGGCTCAATGTCACTAATGTAGTCATCGCTGATATTGCTGCTTTTCTGTTTACCATTATTCTTATTTTCTTCCTGTCGTGGCTGCCTTTTATACTCATGATAGCTGCGTTACTGACGTCATCATTGCTATTTTTGGAGTCGTTGGTTCTGATTTTGTCACCGCTACTTTCTTTAGCGATTGAGGGATAGCCAATTCCAACCTGTTGGTTTTGTTGCTGCTGTTCCTATTACCCAATGTGGGGCGACGATGTTTCTGAGTCTAGTAATACCTGTTGATTGATTGGACGGATCTAGTGGTGGATATGTGGCGGGTGGGAGAGGATTCTGAGAGGAGCGGGGACACTTTGGTCTGAAAATAGCTTACAACTTTTAGGCTGTATAGTAGCATGTTGTTTGTGTGTGTTGACGCCAACAAACAGGAGTCACTGATATGAATGCAACCATCAAGTAATCAAAACACAGATGGGGAGGACATGTGGCCAGACAACAAGATAACATGTGGACCACCATGAGACTAAGAGGAAGACCAAGGACAAGAGAGGGGGATGAGCTGATACACAGTAGGGGTCCCAATTGGCAGTGGATAGCTCGAGACGGGAGCAAGGCAGAAATATATGGGGGGGGGGTAGAGAGATGAGTTAAAGAGGGTGAAAGAACTACCCAATATGGATAGACCATAGATATAATACAGAAATCTATTCATGCATCTTCACACCTATACATCTTTATAGATAACCGTTCTGTAACCGTTCTCAAAGCCCTGAAAAAGACAAGGGAATCTCAAATTTTGGAACAAGAGTAAAATGATGCCTACAAACCATTCTGAGATGTGCGGGGACAGGTTGGTCTGAAAATACCTTACAACTTTTAGGCTGAATAGTAGCATATTGGCTTTGTGTTTACGGGAGCAAGGCATAAATATATATGGAGAGAGGGAAGTAGAGAGAGGTGAGTTAGAGAGGGTCACCCAATATGGACTATTATTATTATTATTATTATTATTATTATTATTATTATTATTTGCATTTATCTTGCTTTATGTTTATACGAGTTAT
>JAOPUL010003388.1:83154519-83166200 GCA_027564515.1 Octopus rubescens
CGATAAAGTGAGTACCAGTTACGAACTGGGGTGGATAACATCGACTACTCCCCTCCCCCAAAATTTCGGGCCTTCGTGCCCAGTATAGAAGGGATTAACATTGTGTTAGCTTCCTATGATACATGTTTTTCTCTATCTCAACTGTTATTAAACAATTTTATGAGGTGATTAAGGTATCTAGCTATTATTTATGTAAACTCATGCACGCTTCTGCCACACATTTGTGAGGGTAACAGTCAAAATCCCTCTGCCAGTTAGTTAATTCACGACATGCACAGGTATTTCATTTAATTATAAAATTATTGGTTATAGGTTTAGATGCATGTAAATCGTTGTAGCATTCTTTCAGCTTTGTTAGAAATATATGTTTTCCAGATGTTTAATCACCGTCTTGAACATCACTGCCTTTAAAGATTTAAGAGCTAAATGATCGCATACTATGTGACTGTAGGCTTAGTGGGCCTTACTGAATGTTTGCTATTAGGAATGGCAAGAGTTTTCATCTCAGTTTCTCAATAAGGTGTTGCCTCCAACTCTTTCCATATCCTTTTGAGCATCTGATGTCGTATATTTTAAGTCCCGTTATGAAATATTTTAAACAGAAGTTTACAATCGCATCGATTTTGTTCTAGTTTTTTATTTTATGTAGTATTCGGTCTTGTCTCAAGATTTTTCTCTCAATAATCTTCTCTCTAGATTATTCAGACCCTTTGTTCGTCTTTTTACACCCTATTCCTATATTCCTCTAAGTATCTTGCAATTGATGCTATATTTATTGCTATTTAACTTTGAATTTGTTATTGATAAAAATGGTTAAAGCTAGAAGTTTATCCTTATATAAAGTATCATAGTCATATTCCAATCTACCTTACTTATTTGAAATTTAGCGAGAACATTTTGTTTCAGGCAATTTTTAATTTCGTATGTAACATATTTTCTGTTCATTTAGTGTTCTGTAGAATTTGTTACATACTGTATACAGTATGTGTGTGTGAGTGTGTGTTTATATTTGTGTGTGAGTGCGTATATGTCTGTGTGTGTCCTTTATGTATACATTTATGTATGCATGCGACCTTTCAGTTGGTATTTCATAATGTTTACATAAGTTCCATTTATTTTCATTCCAAAATTATGCACTTACCTAGAATGTTCATAGAATGTTTATTGGTTAAGTTGAGAACTGAGGATGAAACCAAGTGTCTCCTCTAAACATCCATAGATTCTGTCGAGATTTTTGAAAAAAAATAACATTGTTCTATTTCGTTTGTGATTTGTAATTTTTTGGTTTTATTAATGTTTTGGTCTTGCATACACAAAATCGCACGCGCGTACACACTTTATAATTTATTGTTGCTAACAATATATTCATAAACATCCATTCATCACACTCTTATGCCTTACAATATAATATCTGAAAACCATTCATTTCTCATACTGCACGTAAACATCCATATTCGAACACAATATTCCTCACATACCTACCTATATTTTCGTTCACACATAATTATTTTCAAATTCTGGCAGAAACCCAGCAATGCAATTTCGGTGGAGAGGTAAGTCTTTATCTGGTACTTATTTTATCGAAATGATGAAATGCAAAGTCGACCTCTGCAGAATTTGAACTCAGAAAGTGAATTCGGATGAGATGCCACAAAGCATATTGTCGGGCATGCTAAAGATTCTGCCAGATCCCCGCCCTTCTCAAACAAATAATTACCAAATATTTTAATTCGCGTACTTGATCATTCTTCCTCATATCAGCGTAACCAATTTCCAACTGTGATGGCTTGCACATACCACCAACAGACAATTTGCTTTACTCATCATTTACACTCGTTCCTTCTAGACGCAGCATAAGCAAATTGATAAGGAGTTCGACTCGCAAAGGTATAATCATGTTGTCGATCCCATTACGTGGCATCTTGAATAACATCTTATTTTCTATAGCCTTATGTCAGACCATCACATATGAGTAAAACTGAGTAAATGGAAAAGCCTGCTTGGTGGATTTTACCTGTAATTTAAAATATACAGCCTTATCGTACCTTGTATCACGAGGCTTATACCTGAGAATTACGTGGAGGGTAGACGTCTCTGTGGAATTCTCAGCCTCTTATATGTACCTTCAGGAGTCGATAATTTATTTAATCGAACAACTGAATCCTCATCCTCAAACAATTGATTTTCACTACCGCCACCCATATTCACTTACGACTTTGCTCATCCACCCCTGTTCAATTTCCTGATACACACGAACATATAGTATTTCACCACCCACGTTTGTCACAAACGCAAAAAACGTATTTCACACACACATAAACAAATTTCCCCATGCATTTCAGTTTTCCCTCCATACTTGGCATATTCTTCTCTTTTAATAAGCCACTCTTATGCAAAAACAATCGTCTACTACACTAGTTTCCATCTCAGTCTTAGTGTCAGGTTCTTCCCCACCGTTCGGCGCATCGAGCAGTAAGAACTCGCCAACGACCGTGATAAGCGACAGCTTTCTCTCGTCCATGCCAGGTGACGCAAACTGTCAACAGATCTTTTTGAAACGTTCTACGTCAGGTGGTTTTGGGGTAACCCAGCCTCCGTTTACTGCCAGGTGGAGTACAGCTCATCGCTGATTTTGAGTGTCGTTCGTCGGGCAGTTGCACAAGATGGCCAGCCACGCGGCATCGGCCCTCTACGACCATCCTCTGTAGTATCTCTGAATCGACTCTTCTAAGAATCTGTTATGTTTTTCACATGGTCGCGCCAGGACACACGAAGGACCGTTCGTAGGAACTTCTGGTGGAAAATGTTCAGCCATCTTGCTATCTTTGTCGTGCTCTTCCAGGCTGCATTTGCGTAAAGCACTGTCAGCAGCACAATGCTTCTCTACAAGCACAACTTGATATTTGTGCTGATGCCCTAAGACGACCAGATTTGGCGCAACTGATGGAAAACCGTGGCTCCCCTGCCTATCCGGCAGTTGATGTCAAGCTCTGTATCACAATAGCTTGCCAGGATGCTGCCAAGATAGGTGAAGTTTACATCTACCACTCAGCATATCACGTCTTTGATTCTATGCCAATTCATTGTCTTCTATTTTTCAACTGTTATTTCTTCTCCGGTTTTGTCAATAGATCTCGGTTCGAAATGTTGGGTTATCTTCATTCAATTTCTCCACCGGCGTTAAATACAATATATTTTGTGTCTTGTTTAGTTGCTTACTGTCTGTTTATTACATGTAGTAAATGTATCTATATTAATAATTGTTTCTGATATAGGTAGAAAGCCAGGAACTTTTAGAGTATAAGAATAGTCGATAGCATCGTCATTAACTAGTACATCGTACACAACTTCTAACTTATTTAATTGACCCCGCAGGGATGAGGGGCAAGTTAACCTGTACGGCTCTTCAACTCTGGATGCAAAGAGCCGGAAAATGTTTTACGGCAAAATAAATTCCGACACTCTAAAATTCTGGCATATCTTCGATTTATCTAGACCGATAATTGGAATGAAACGTAATTATTACTGTCTTGAAGATACTGCATGAAGAATTTATAACTCTTTCAGGGCAATAGACAAACTTCCAGATGTATCGCATTTCAGTAATAGGTTGCATATTGCCAATTGCTAAAAAGAACCGCTGAAAATCGTTCTACCGTAAATCCATGGTATGTAAAGTACGAGAAATGTCTAAAATTCTAAATTAGATATGCATTTATAGATATGGCACACACGCACACACGCACACACAAACACATAAACACATACACACACACACACACACACACACACACTCAAGTACATATTTATTTAGATAATTATTCGTATATTTATTACTTATATTTACTCTTCTCGATTACATAAATAGGTATAGGGACTATACGAAACCCTAATGTCTATGCAGGGAGAACCCATTTCATAACATAATTCTCGGTATATTATATCAAACGGAACACAATTGTTGAGATGATAAAGGCGAGATGGCATTCAATCATCGGTCTACCATATAGCTGCAGACCTCAGCTTATACAACAAAAACAAACATGAAAAACAATAGCTGTAGAATTAGACAGCCGGTTAGATTCTTCATCATCTAAACATTTATGAAAAGTGTCATTGCTCTACGCGTTGACATATTTAAGGGCATTTATCTCTTTAATCAGAAGATATTCCTGAGGCTAACGTGTGAAGTATACTTTTGTTAGACGGCTTTTAGAAATAACCTCCATGTCTTCCTTGAATCATATCTTGTTTTCCTAGAAATACGAGATCACATCGGATAATGTTATTTTTAAATAATGCAGAATGGTCAATGTTGAATAACTTTTCGTCATAGTCTGACGAATAGATTACACACTCGAATAGATTAAACACATGTACAAATATGAATAAAATATATTAAGCAAAAAATTGTTGTCAACATTTAAGAGAATATTTAATGTATTAAATGCAATAATAGGGAATGAATGTTATGCCGCTTCTCATCATAGTTCTGTTTGTTCAAGGTTGACTTGTAGCTACACATCTAACCAACACTTACATTAACACATGAAGTCACACACCACCTGAGATACATGCATTATGGCTGTATATGTATAAACGTGTATGTATGTGTGTTGCTCTCTGCGTATAGTTAGTAGGATTTTAAGCGTGTGTTCAATATAATCAAATATATATATATATTTTTTTAATATATCAGAAAACTCTAAAACAGGAAAACATCTGTATTATCTTATTTTCTTCACAGATGAATATAACTTAGATATCAAAGCAACTTACAGACAAGTAAGAAAAAACAAAATAAGCTAGCAATAATACATAAATCTTAGAATATTTCAGGAAACATTTTGAATAACAATCTAGTATGGAATGTAATGATGAGTGCAAATATGTCCTTGTATTCTCTGCAAACGCACAAACGTATATATACATTTAACTTTTGCTGTAACTTAAAACATATCATGTTCAGTATCAATCGAATAAAATAGTAATATCAAAAAAAATATCCTGACATGGGGGCTGCACATATTCCTTTGGATTGTAAACATACGATCACTGGTTTATACGAAGGTGGGTTGAAACGTTGATAGGCTGGCTATGAAGGAGTGATGATAGAGCTGTCAAATCTTGCAGGCGTCATTCCAATCCTTTTTATTAATAGTTACATTGTTTCGTCCCAGGTAAACCGATATTGCATTGTTCAAATAAGACTTAACTAGTAGCGATTTCGCTTGAAAATGGACAACATTTGGCATTGTGGTGTTATCATGTACCTGCAGAAAAAAGGGATTAGCCCCCAAGGTCATTCATGCTGACAAGGTTGCTATATTAGGAGATGATTTCCAACAGTGGAAAAGTGGGCAGCTGAATTTAGGAGGGGAAGGGAGAGTCTTGAAGATGACCCAAGGTCTGGAATGTCCTGCAACTGCTACCCCCGAAGAAAATATTGATCGCGTTCACTACATGTTAAGGGATGACGGATGATTTCCTAAAAATCAAATAGCCAATGGTATTCGCATATCCCACTTGAGAGTTGAGAATATTTTTCACAATGAAGTTGACGTGACAAAGCTTTCTGCTCAGTGGGAGCAAAATCTGACCTTGTTTGAGGCAGATCCAGCTGGTTTCCTTGAACGTTTCCTAATCCGGTATGTCTATTAGCTTCATCACACTCGACCAGAGACAATCCATCAATGCAGTGGAAAACCTCTCCTCACCTGCTCCAAAGAAGGCCAAAATCGTTCCATTTGCAGGGAATATGATGGCCTCAGATTTTAGGGATGCCAAAAAGCATTTTGTTTATCTTCAAAAGCGTCAAAACATCGAAAGAGTGTGCTATGCCAATTTCCTGAACCACTTACGAAAGGCTATCAAGGCCAAACACCCAGGTACATTGAGGAAAGTGATCTTAATTTATCAGAACAATACTCCATCACACAAATCCTCGGTTTCAATGTTTGCAGTAGTTAACTCTAACTTTGAAATGGTTGTTCACCCTCCCTAGCCTGCTCATTTAGCCCCACTACTATCATCTGTTCCCCAGCATGAAACATCACTAGGCTGGGAAACAGTATCGCAGTGATGATGACATCATATCTGTTGTTGATGAATTTGTTGAGCAACAGGATGACAGCTTCTTTATCAATGAGATCTAAGTACTGCAACACTGATGGAAAAAGTGTGTGGACCGCAGGGAGGACTATGTTGAAAACAAAACCTCATTTGTTTACATTCCATGAGAATATCACGGTCAGCCTATGGAATTTTCAGCCTACCCGCGTAGCCCACGTCTATTTGTCACACATCTTAATTTTAGCTGTTAAGATTTGTGTGTCGGAGAATGTAGTGCTGATGAAACAAATATAATTAACATCTAACTCTGGTATTTATAACGACATTTTATTTATAGCTAATATTTGTACAGATTTGAGGCGCCTCTTGAAGATATGAAAAAGAACACGCGCATTAGGACGTCGAAGTGTCTGTTGGCAATTCGATTCTCACTGCTATGATTGGTATTAGAATGGTCGCATCGTTGTTGAGTGGGTGACGTCGCCGTCCCCACACCACTGGGACTGTCGCCACACCATACGGGGCCACGCTGCACTAACTGACTTGTTAAGTATTTTTGAACCCTATTTATATCGATGGGTAGGCTCAAGTCACGATAAACATTTTTAGAAAATAACGCAACCAGATTGGCTGGTTATTTTGATGTTATATGATTGGTCAATTGATTAATTCTTATGTTTACGCCAAGTTAAGTGTATTTTAGTGTAAAACACAATTATTGATTTAGGTCTCGCTACATCACCCACCGACTAGTGAAATTCTTGATAAAATTAAAACGAAATACAGAGAGTGTAGTCAGAAATCCACAATAATTGTAACAAACCAGAAAGGAACAGTACCGTAATGAAAGCAGAGGGGGCAATAAGCATAAAAATGCTAATTATAACAAACCATTTTCAAACACCCCACGAAAGGAAAGTGTATAACTGCAAAATCTTGCAAAAAAATAACGAAAGAGAAATTCACAAATCTGAAGGGTAATATACAAATTAATCAGAATTAGCATATTTTCTGGCCAATTTATGTTGAAAGAAGCAGTGGTTTGAAGTTCTGAAATGCATCTAAGCCGTAAAAAACGGGTCTGCATTCACGTGACCATAACGAGGTCCTGTAGAATTAGGAAGGTGGTGGGAAACAAGGCGGAAAAGCATGGCAAATGTGTAAGAGGGATACAGCAACCTGATTATAATCCTAGGCATCAGAGCTTTAAAGTGCTGAATAATTGACTTGACAATGGAAAATATATGATGTTGAAAATGGTGGCAAAACTGTGATGTGAAACTCCCACAGACGGATTGAAATAAATATTCCTGCTGGCATCGATGGTGAAGAAACCAAAAATATGCTCAAATCCAACATGGCGATGGATGGGCGTCCGTCAAGATAAAAAATGTCGAGAATGGGGGTGATGCTGTGTGAAGGATGGCGAAGTTGCAGTACCTTACAGAGGTTGACACAAGACACATAGAGCGATATCCATGGCAGGGTGTATTTTTTAAACGTAAACGCAAAGCTGCAGAACTATAGAGAGTTTGACTCAAGATGTAGTTCATGGTGGGTGAAAATAAATGCAAAACGCCAGAAATAAATCCACGCCAGAAATTCTAACTTCTCGTAACTTCTGACGAACGGAGCGGAAGGAAAATGAAGTGGCGACGATAGAAATGAGGCAGGTGAAAATGCCATAATGAAAAATATAAAAATGCTATGCTGTTCCTCGTAAAGACAACGCATGTCTTCTCGAAACTTTGTTAGAAAAGATGGAAACTGGAATGATAAGTATAACATAGATGCCATAGTGCATAATGCAACGAAAATAAATTCGAATAAAGTAAAAGACTGGCTAGTACTTAAGTTGATTAGTTCTGCTTATAGGTTTTACTGCTATTTCGAGCGTAGTATGATTTTACGTGAAGGGCTCAAAGTGGTGGTGGAGAATCGGTGATATTTGAACGCCAACGGCTTTCGCACGAAATGGAAAATCGGCGATAAAAATATGGAATTAAAATTCTGCAATGGAAACAAAATTCTACACGATGTGCATCAACTTTTTATGCGTTTGGACTTCCATTTTCCTTCACAATCTCTACTGGGTCGCTTGTTAAAAATTAAATTTTACGTGATATATTCAAGTTCTTTTGTCAATGTGGCTGCCGGTTGAAAACTTTGCTTAAAACTTATTTAGAAGTTAAGGCGCATATGATCACGTTGCGTGTCTCCAAATTTAGCTTGGTCACGGTTGATGAAGAACGAACACGCGGAGTTTACCAATTTTAACTGCAAAGGCAGTAATTCGTTAAGGCGGGCTCGCTAATGTTTGCATTCTCTACAGGCATCGTTGTTAAAAACAAAATTCTACCTTAAATATTCTAGTTCTTTTGTCAAGATGGCTGCCAGTTGAAACATTTGCTTAAGGAATATTTAGAAACGAAGGTTGATACGATGACGTCGGAGTCACCGATTTTAGCTGTTAAGATGTGTGTGTCAGAGGATGTAGTACTGATTAAATAAATATGATTAACGTCTCACTCTTTGATATTTATAACGACATTTTATTTACAGCTAATATTTATACAGAGTTGAGGCGCCTCTTAAAGATGTGAAGAAGAACATAGAAGGAACGCGCAGAAGGACGTCAAAGTGTCAGTTGGCAATTCGTTACTCTCTATGTTGGTTGATATTAAACTGGTCGCATCAAGGTTGAGAGGATGGCTTGGCCGTCACCATGCGAGTGGGCCGGCTGCCACACCAACTGGGCCTTTGCTGCAGCAACTGACTGGTTAAGTAGTTTTGGACCCTATTTATGTCATGATATAAATTTACTGAAAATAACGCAACCTGATTGACTGGTTATTTTGTCGTTATATGATTGGCCGATTGACCAACCCTTAGATTTAAGTAAAGGTAAGTGTATTAGAGTTTAAAACACATCTATTGATTTCGGTCCCGCTACAAGATCATTATACTTGCGAGGAAAACAGGTACAAGATCCTTCCAATCCTCTCGCAAAATCACACCAGCATTTAAGCTAGTTCTCTGGTTTTGGATTGTTATTTCATTTCATGAACCAGTGACACATACAACGAGAAAACAATTTTTTTTGTTCGCGGTGAACACAGATATAATGTTGCTAAACAATGATATCCAAAGCTATAGGTCCTCTACATGACTAATAAATAGCACATCTGCCAGCAGTAACTTGCCCTTTCAAGGAAACACATGCGTATTTCTTTCCTTTCTAGCACTACGTCGGTTACGCGACGGCGGTTCAAGTTTATCCGTTTAGCCTAACAGCCTGCTCGTGAAATTAACGTGCAAATGGCTGATCACTCCCCTGACACACGTACCCTTAACGTATTTCTTAGGGGGATTCTACGTGACGCAGGATGTGACAAGGCTGGCACTTTGAAATCCAAGTACTACTCATTTTTGGCCAGCTGACTGGTCTGGAGCAACGTGAAATAGAGTGTTTTGATAAAGTACGCAACGCGCCGCCTGGTATAGAACTCGCAACTTTACGATCGTTAGCCGAATACTCTACCCACTATAAGCCACATGCCATAACGTATTTCTTTAGAGTACTAGTCACATAGCTGTGATACAGTTACTACTGCTATCGCAGATATTATAGATCACATGAGAAAATAATGAATGCTATCTGATTGAATGACAATCCTGTCCAAGTTAAAATACTATTAAGTGACAAAATATATTATTTGTCCTGGCAAAATATGAACTGAGTACCAATGCGTGACAGCAAAACAAAGTACTCATAAAATGTGTACTTCATTAGCAGGCGATTGTTCTTTCCTGTGGGTTTCTAATATGTCTTGCTCACAGTATAATTTGGGTGATACTTTTTAAAGAATTTAATGGGGGTTATGTGCAAATATGGTTGAGTTTCTCGAAAGATTCACATTATAGTCTCGTAGATTCCTTTCAATCTATCTCCGTGGGAATGGAACAATTGCTTTGTGCAGTACCATCGGGCGGCCCGATAAATTATGAGAGGATTTTAGTAGACGAAAGCTGTGTAGAAGCCTGTCAGAGTGACTGCTGCTGTGCAGCGTCTCGTGTAACGCTACTGCTTAATCATTTAGCTGAGTAGAGTCTGTTGTAAGCATCTTGACAGGGTTCGTTAATGGGGAATATTTTCATCTCTCCTGCTAACCAGTGTTTTCATTACAATGGAAAATTCAACGAGAAGCTTCGGTGCCAGCCTGACTAAGTAAAAAACAACGAAAACAAAGTAGAAGTTAAATAATTCACTCTAGATTATGAATTTTATATTAGGCCTGAATCTATGCTCCTAACACATTATTAATTTCTAAAACAATCGACTTTCAAACTTAAATCTCTGTTCATATTTGAAGTATATCAATGCCTTTAATACATATCAAATAGCCAAATATCCCCACCTACCCCAGCGTTAAAGCTAACGTAATTGATATTCATACATTGCGAATATTTCCATTTATTTCCCATATGGATCAAGTGACTCCTGTAGAATAGAGCTGTTTCATAATAATCGCATTTGAAATATTATGCCCCTCCACATTAGCAGACAACCTATTATTGCCGATATGAGTTGAAATACTAGACACAATGACTTCAAAGTTAATTGAATATCGCCTAATATATGTATGTGTGAGACAGAGAGAGTGTATGTCTGTGTGTGTAAGTATGTGTGTGTGTGTGTGTTCGTACGTATGCATATATGTTTGTATATGTGTGTACAAACACACACCTACATACTTTATATATATATATTGTTGCTGAGGCATGAAATATATTAGTGTGATATACAGTTTATGTATATAAATTTCCATATCACCAGAATTTGTTGGAATATTATAATGAAAAGTAAATCATCGATTAAGAGTGAAAATCTTCTGAAATATATATCAGTACAGTTCCGTAAACTGAATACTCAACTTCAGCAAAAAATTGCTAAGCATCACAAATGGACTACATTATGCTTACGTCTCTCTCCTCTCTCACTGCCTCTCTTTTACTCTCATGCATGCCTATATATGTATGCCTGTATTTATACAAAATATATAACGTGAGGGCGTCATTAGAACGGCTGCAGAGAGTGAAATCATGCTTAAGTAGAGAGTGAAATAATCGGAGAGAATTTCTTAATATGTTGATACAAAAAGAGACAGTGTTGAGAGTGAGGGGGGAAAACCAGTCAAAATGATATCAATGAAGAGAATATTAGAAATGACAGTAATGGGAAAATGAACACTCTTCGAAGAAACTTCATCAAAGAAAAAGATGTGTCACGTAACAAACTGGAAAGAGCATACGCCATATTTTATAAATGATAAAAACAAAGACATAATGTAATTCATCTTAATAATATAAAATTCATGACATGTAACAATCGTAATCTTAGTTTGATGATCGATACGTTGCAGACACATTTAAAGTATATATACGGTAACAAAAATGTAATAATGTTGCGCCAAAGGCCATGGAGGATCCGATGTAATAGGCAGCTTCGACCGTGCTATGCATATATACATATATATATATATATATACACACATTTGCGTTTCTTCATATGTATATACATAAGCCTTTATGCATATAATTATGTATAT
>JAOPUL010003388.1:84202112-84214773 GCA_027564515.1 Octopus rubescens
TCGCTACCTGACACAGCACAGCTTTTTGTCAGTGACCTGGTCGCTACCTGACACAGCACAGCTTTTTGTCAGTGACCTGGTCGCTACCTGACACAGCACAGCTTTTTGTCAGTGACCTGGTCGCTACCTGACACAGCACAGCTTTTTGTCAGTGACCTGGTCGCTACCTGACACAGCACAGCTTTTTGTCAGTGACCATGTCGCAGTTTCAAGCAACGAGAATTTTGAAACCATAATACAAACAATAAATGTTTTTAAGTGAAACCCACAGTCTTTGTGTGTTTCTGAATGGCAATCGTTTTAAAGTCATATTCCTTTGTAAATAGTAAGTTCAAATCCTACTGAGGCCAACAATTTTTGATGCATTGTGGGGAAGGACAATATAATCAGTTTTATTCACCCCCTCCTAATCTTTGGCCTCATTGTTGCTGTTTAATCCCAGATCAACTCTGATCAAACAGATTTAGGATTATTTGCATTCCAACTACAACCATCTCGATTGTTTTCTAAAAAGTCTGATTTGTCATCTTTCACATTTTAAAGACTACAGGCTGCTATTTCTAGCAAGGGACCACATAGTTCTATTGTTGGTTATTTGGGAATCGGTGCTCTGGTTCTCGTCAAACTAAAATTGAAGAACTCGTGCCAATTCCTCAGAATTGAGACAAATTCTTCATTTTGAAATCAAATCTCATGTTTTGTATCATCAGTGGTCAATGTCTGTCTCAGAAAAGGCATGAACGCCACATTTCCTCTCTTTCTTCCCCCCCCCCCAACACCATTTCATTGTTTATATAAATGAAAATCATCGTTGTTGTTGTTGTTAGTTTCCTAACAAAACCATGTTTATTTAGTTATTCTTATCATCAAGTCCTGCATGTGTCAAAGTTTGTGATGTCATTGTTGTCATCACCTCATTCGTCAGCATCATCATCATCATCTCCACCATATTAATTGGATAGAGAGAAAGAGTGAGAGGAGAGGTGTAAATAAAAAAAAAAGAGAGAATTAGAACGATATTGATTATTTATATGTTTTGATATATAAATCGGTTGATGGAAGGGAAATATCTTGTTAGGTGGAGAAGAGGAGAAATATTTCAATTGATGGCTTTGTTAGACCAAAGAACTACAGAAGTATCAATCGATGGAGATAAATCGATATATATATTCATTATAGAAACATTCCTTCAGTTCCTCTGACAAGATGATGATGATGATGATGATGATGATGGCTATTCGAATTTACTCAATGTCAGAACACCTATCCATAAATGGAGTGATATATTGTGAATGAGGAATGCCAAAAGTGAAAGCAGGTGATGTCTTCTTTTTGCTATCCCAGACAATTTCATTTCTGTGAGCTCCTGGTCCTGGTTTATTGGTAGCATCTGTTGGAAGATTAGTCCAAGGTCGCATGGTGTATCCGGGGGCTTTCCTGCTAAAGACATCAAGATTGGGTGCTTTGTAAGCGGCAGGACCAGGTGTCTCTGAAAAGTCTTCATAAGGATGGCCAAAGGTATATTTTGCTCGCATAGAATAAATTGGTGACTGTTTTTTACTGGCGTCGACGGTATGTGTCAGAACTGGGGGTAAGGTATATGCGTTGGGTGCTGGGGTATCCTCAAGAGTACGTTTAAATGAAGATTTTCCAATGATGCATGTTGGGTTCCTAGGGTACACAGCACCTGACAGTGTACACTTTATCACATCATAATCACCAGGTGCTGGAGTTTTGTCTACGGCGTATTCTTCTCTCCGGCTTTTAATCGAGTACTTTGGGGTAGTTTTCAAACCATCGCGGTATACTGCCGGATTGTCTAACATGTAACAAGGGCCCGGTGTATCTGTATTCGTTCGTTGCTGTGTTCTCAAACCAATATAGTAAGCTGGCCTCTTTGGAAAGAGGCTGTTTTTGTCATGGCCCTTGTCCCCTAGCAAAGGGTTCATTTTATAATAAGGACCCGGATTTGTGTAACTTGCATACACGGGTCTCCGCGGTTTAGTTGGAACAAACATGGTCATGAGGAATCTTCACTTACTTGATGGTGGGTCACTAAAAACAAGATGTCCTCAATTCAAGCAATTTGTAGGGGCATGAGGGTTTGTGGGTTCATGTTGTACAAGTAGAGTGTCCTGCAAATAGAAGAGAATTTATGAAAACATATCAAGTAAAAAAACAAATAAAAGTTCCCTCCAACACACGTGTGCATGGCACAAAACAACAAGGGAGCCTCTACATGTTCTCTTGACTTGCTAGAACTAAC
The DNA here is from genome assembly GCA_027564515.1 of Octopus rubescens. Taxonomy (NCBI): domain Eukaryota; kingdom Metazoa; phylum Mollusca; class Cephalopoda; order Octopoda; family Octopodidae; genus Octopus; species Octopus rubescens. The sequence continues at coordinate 84,204,379 of JAOPUL010003388.1, forward strand.
AGCTAAACCACCCTCCAGCCATATCCTGTGGGATTTATAAACATTACATATGATACTATAATCCGAGATAGACTGTTAGACAAAAATAAAACAGAATGATCATAGATCTCTGACCATAGTCCTACTTAAACATGTCTGGCTTAGGGTTAAACAATAATAACACATACACAATGAAGGTTCATTAAAAAATACAACAATTATTTCAATTAACTTCATTATCAACAAATATTTGATACACGATAGCGATTTTGAGTTTATAAAACAGAAATTCGAATGGCATGAGTTTGAAATTTTATTTCAAAATAATATATAATAGAATGTAATATATGCATTTTTAAAAGATCTATTCTAATGCGTGGTTTTCTAAAGGAAAATAGGGGTAAAATCATTTTATGTATATATATACTTACATATATATATGTGTGTATGTACTATGTCTGTGTATATATATATATATATAAATTTTTCGGGAGGCGAGTTGTATAAGGCGAATACAACACAGGAGGCGACGCGTCGAAAGTCTGGTGCCAGTGGCACGTTAAAAGCACCCAGCACACACTGTAAATGTGGTTGGTGGTAGGAAGGGCATCCAGCTGTAGAAACCAACCCAACCTGATTGGAGCATAGTTAGCCCCCAGCTTGCCAGCCCCAGTCAAACCATCCAACCCATGCTTGCATGGAAAAACGGACGTTAAATGATGATGATATATATATAATGAACTTTAGGTTAGTTAAAATGTTTGACATATTTTAACTTCTAAAGGCAAATTCACTGCAATTAACATGGAGAAAAAATTCTCTCTTATAGTAAAAGGAGTAAAAGCACCATATCTGCCCAATGCTTCCCCTAGCAGATTCCCAGAAGCGTTTCTGGCTTTTTAGCCTTCCTCAATGGGAAACACTGGAGAGAGATAACCCTGGGAAAATTCAAAGCCGTAGCTTTATCTAAAAGCAATCAACATCAGTGACAGAGTTGTGCTTGTGGACCACCTAGTTGAAATAAAAATAGCAGCATCAGCACCAAGCAATGATGAGGAATAAACGAACATATTTTAACTAACCTAAAGTTCAGAGGGAGGGGTGGAGATAGTGTCTGATAGTGGAGATAATCTCTGATAAGCAGAAGCCGTTGTAGTGGTAAAAAAGACAGGAAACAGTTTGGCAGTCGATATCTCTTAAGTTAACTCTTCTAGTAAGCAATCAACTTGGTTTGAGTTCCCATTTAGTCATATCACTTTACTTATATTAATAATACATTAAGAAAGGCATGAAATTCACAACACTGTCTTTCTCCTTTCTTTAAAAAAAAATCTCTGGTTTCAAATATTCAAGAAATAGTTTGTGGGGTGGGTGAAGTAGTAAATTGCTTTCCAGTTAGTTTATCTACTGCTGCTTCTATCATTTGCATTACCTAAAGCTTCAACCCTAATTAAGAAATCATTATTGCTGACTGTTATTAGTGCTTACTGAATCAACTGTTTTCTCTTAAACCTTTTATCTTACTGAAGGTCAATGTGACTGAATTATATAGACTTAGCAAAACCCACGAAATTTCCTCAGATTTCACTACTGAAAACTGAGAACAGTAGTTGTCTGTTATGGTGATGGTGGAGACAATAGTAAACGTTAGGAAAGATAGTGGGGGAAGGAGTGGTAGGTATAACAAATCTTAAAAGTAACAGTTAAAAATAGGATGAAAAAGAAAATACTGATGAACTGATACAAAGCATGCACGTGCGTGCCTGCACATATATACATACATATACACAATTGATTTGTAATAGGGTAAACCTAGATGAGATGCTGTTTGGAAAAAGTACCACAGATGGAATTTTCCTAGTGAGACAACTGCTGGAGAAATGGTTAAGAGTAAACCAGTATTCCTGGCATTTGTTGACTTGGAGAAGGCATTTAACGGGCTACTCTGTACAATAGTTTATTAAAGAAATAAAGCATTGACGAATAGTTTGTGAAGGCTGTATAAGCTATGTACAAAGATAAAGTAGAGAGAAAGTCAACCACTTCAGTGATGAATTTAGTATGAGAGTTGGAGTCCATCAAGGCTCAGTCCTCTCCTAATCATCATAGTCCAAAAGCCAGAGAAGTTTAAGACTGGCTGTCCATGGGAACTCCTATATGCTGATGATCTAGTTCCGGAAGCATTGTATTGATATATATATGGCACTCATTCATGTTCAATATATCCGTTGTATAATCATTGTTGTTTAACCTAAGTTAATTTTGATTAGGCAGACTTTTGAGTCAAATGCATCCAACTATGACCTCCCATTCTTTTCTGTGTCTCTGGTTACAATTTCAAATATATCCTTTTTTTATTAAAAACGGTCGAGAGGAATGGTTTGATGGAGTTTCAGCTGCTATATTTAGCAGGTTGAGTGACCTCATAGAGGCCTCCTCATTGGCTGGGAATCTGTTTGTTGTCTGTGAAAGTACTGAATTTATTATATAGAATCAACAATATTTCAGAGTAATTACTTTAGTGTAAAAAATAATGGGGGTAGTGGGGGTGAGAATGCTGCCCTAACTATCTCAGAAAGAAAAAAACTGATAATGCTTGAAACTTTATCTCTTGTTTTAGAGAAATATTTGTGATTAGTTTAACCAGAATTTCTCTTATCTTTTTGCCATACCAGCTACCACCAATGCTGTAACCTCCCTGAGCCTTGCAGTAGACATATTCTCAGTCTTCCATTCTATTAACTGCCTCACTGGTACTCTTTTCTCTCCTTGTTGCCAAATATTAATTTTTTTTTCAGCACAATACAATATCCTTCTATTCGGTCTTTCTTTTGAAATAAGGGAAATCCACGTTCTATGATTTTAAACAAAAATTTAGCATAAACATTTGATGGACTTTTCCCATATCCCAGATTCACACAGAATGGTGCAAGCTTTCAGAATCTGTCTTTTGGATGTAATTTCAAAACTTCATTTTAAGACATATAAATATATATTTTGGAGATAGGTATAACTCAATCATTGTATTTTTGTTTTTTTGATTTTGCTCATGTTATCTCAGCCACATTAAAAATATGCTGCACCTGCCAAATACACCTACCATTCCTGCTACCTATTTTCTCCCAAGACTGTTGAAAATGTTAAACAAACTTTTACCTACAAGACTGCATCTCTTTGGATTTCCTTATCTACAGGTATTTCTTTTCCCAGTTGCCAAACTACATTTCATAAAGCAAAACTAAATATATCAATCCTACCAATTCTAGCTCTTCAATTTCTACAGAACCAAGGCCTGATTTTATAATCTTTATATGAAGGTTGCCTCGTTTTGCTATTATCATTCAGTAATGATTTTAATTAGACTGGATATGAAATTACTTGCCTAAATATCTAAATATGGCCTGCCATGGAAAATTTTCTGTGAATCCTTTTAAATATGTGGCTTCTTAGTATTTCTATAGAAGCAAGTATATTATTTTCATTTATACTGAGCTGGTTGGTGTAAATAGATATAAAATAAAAAAGCCAGAAAAATGTCCATTTCTAAAGAAATGTTAAAACAATAGTATGAGAACTTAATTTGTTCACCTCTTCCCATATATTTTTATAATATATATATATTAGATATAACAAACTTCCCACAATTTCTTTTCAGAATATGTTAGAGAACCACTATGTTCACAATTATGTTAAATTTTCTTTTCATAATTTGTCTCCACCCTGAAATATAATTTGATTGTTCCAAACTTCTTTTTCCTTTGGTTTTGTCTTAGCAAATTACCCAGTAAAGAGCTATGAAACCCAGTTTCTGTTTCATTAGCCATTAAAATTGTAAATTGTATTCTGTTTTTTTTTTCTGCCCCTACTCTTCATCATTGCACCAGCACCATTAATATCTTGTCGCAATTCAATGAGGAAGTCTCTACATGATCAGTTGACTGTTTATAAATAGCAGCCTAAACTCCTTTAGATTGCACCTTATTCTCTTAAGGGAAATACAAGGTGTGTCAAAAAGTATCCGACTTTATTTTTTTCTGCCAAAACTAATGCTGCATGGGCAAAATCCTTTGGGTGGGAGATGACGCCACCCTTCCTGCGCATGCATGAAAATTTTCATGCCAGTAGACCATGTCCATTCCCAGCTGTTATGCCTAAAGTACAGACATGTAGTGTGCGCTCGACAGATTTATTTTCACGCAAGATAACTGAACGCATCAAGCAGAGATATTGCATCAAGTTTTGCTAAAAGCTTGGTAATGCTCAAACCATCTGGAAGATTCAGCAGGCCTTTGGCGATGATGCTATGGGCAAAACTCAGATCAAGGTGTGGTACAACCGCTTCAAACCTAGCTGCATCTCAGTGGAGAGCGAGGCACACTCAGGCAGGTCATCCACTAGCCAAAATGAGAAGCTGATTTGAGAAGGTTTGGCGAATAGTCATGGAAGATCGTCGTGTAACAATCCAGGAAATCTCTCACAAAGTGAGAATAAGCACATTCCATTTTAATGGAGGATTTGTGCTTGCAGTCGGCAAAAAAGTAGATACATTTTGAACCTACTTCATAATCCAAGCTTTCCTGGTCAAGAACAAAACACCACTTGTTTGACAGGCTCCCTACTCTCCCGGCTTGGTACCATGTGACTTCTGGCTCTTCCCAAAATTGAAAACCATGTTGAAAGGGAAGCGATTTGAGTTGCAAGAGAAAAGCAACAGCAGAGCTCCGTAGCATTCCAGATGTGTTACCAGCAGAGGCAGAACCATTGGGAGAAGTTTGTGAAATGTACAAAATTGCTTTTTTCATGCCCAAAGGTCGGAAACATTTTGAATGCATCTTGTACTTGTTAGGGACTGTAATCTTAAACAAAAGGCTGGGATGGTCCTGGCTGGAATGCTTTTGATAATAGATCTACTCAGTAATAGTTGACCTGGAGCTAATTAACATCCTCTCCTGTGAGAACTACATTCAGTCCATTACATAACTGCCTCCTAACAGATATTAAACCTTTTCAAAGCCCCAAAATTAGTTTACAGTCAAAAGAGCCAACATGCACACACACATACACTTGAGACTTTTTCTCAAAGGATATACTAGCCTTCACTTACCCACACAGCAGAGATTTGGGCTCTTAAGACTGAAGATCAATCATACAGTAAAGAACTCAGTACATTGGGATATAAAAAAAAAGTGTTACTATTTCAGTCTAACAATTCTCTTCTGAGGCACATTTTATATACTAATATTATCTAGGTCGTGTGTGTGTGGGAACTATGCTATCAAAGATATGTGAACAGTATTCTAATGCTTATCTAAATATCTTGTATCATGGAACAAGTTTTTGCCAAAATGACTTTTAGAGTTAGGGTTAAATGAAGAAGGATTGAATTTATAAGAATCATAATCTCCAATGTTTAAAAAGTAGGAATGTGTGTGGTTGAAAAGTTTACTTCCCCACATGGTTTTAGGTTTGATCTCGCCACTGTATTATACCATTGACATTTTTTTCTATTTATTGCCCAGGACCAACCAAAGACTTGTGAGTGGATTTGGTCGACAGAAATTCAAAGCCCATCATATATAATTTTATTTGTGTGTGTATAGATGGATGAGAGAGGGTGTTTCATTATCTTGACATTACATGATTGATGTAAATGAGTCTCAGTGTCATACATTTCCAGTATTATGCAAGAACATGTCTGGCCATAGGAAAATATTACATTGCCTGGAAACAGGAAGGGCATCCAGCTGTAGAAAATTTACCTCAGTAAACCCTGTCCAACTCATATGCAAGCATGGAAAAGTGGATGTTAAAAATGAGGAAAAATTACAGGGAGTGCTTACTGCACAACTCTTGCTCAACTTTTTACCAAAATGATGGGTTAATATACCGTCCAACCCATGCCTGCATGGAAAAACGGACGTTAAAGGATGATGATGATGATGATGATGAATGCTGATAAAATAAATATCTGCAAATTTATTTGACGAAAAATCATGACACACAGACACACACACACAGATAGAAGAGGCCCATTCTTAGCAATGCTGTTGTGGAAATGTTATCTACATGAGGTCACCATGAGAGATCCTCAGGCATTGTTAAAGCTTGTGATAATTTTAGTTGTGCAAGGTTCATAAGTAGATAGTGTGCAGTGTTGCTCCAAGGCAGACCTATGATCAAAGGCATTCCAGTTATGACTATCTGCTCTTTTCTCTCCCACTTCCCTATATAGTATATACGATGGAGAATTGAATGACTACTTGACTCTGGGAGTAATGTGTATTTCCTTGATGTGTGTAGTGCTTGCTGTACCATGGTGTTATTGTAAAAGACCAGGTTGACATGTCCCTTATGCAGGGTGTTACTAAATGTCTGCTATATATTCACTTTAAACCTATATAATGTTTCTGCCACACTTCTTGTCAACTAGTCTTATCTACTTACATTTATGTCTTGTGTTCCTCATAGTAAATAACCTATAATATTTCTAAACATCCCTAACTTCTCCACCTGTCTCAAGCTAGGTGGGCCTTAGACATGCTTGCTTCAAATCAGGTTTATTTAAAACCCATAACAGGAATAAAAAATTAAAGACTAGTAAGAAATAACTTTTATCTGCTTGAGTTTATAGCAATGGAAATTTATGAATTATAAACCCTGTGTTTGTGAGATAAATTAGCATTCATGGACCAAGGTTTCATTCAATTAGCCCTTATGTGCACCATACACTTCAGTAGGCTGGAAACAAAAAAATATGAAATCGCTCTCTCTCTTTCTCTCTCCCTCTCTCGCTCTCTCTCTTATATATACATATCATCTCTACCTACCTATGTTTACTGCTTGTGCAATCTGAATTGAAATTCTTCATGCCTGTTGAACTTAGTGAGGAGCTATAATGGTATTTCGCAATGAAGAATGGTAGATTAGTTTCCAAACTGATATTGTGCACTATAAAAATAGTACAGCCTTATGCAAGAATGCAGCTATCAGATGTTTTTTTATGATAATGCTTGCCATGAGGGTTTTTTTCATATTTTCATATTTCAATAACTTTTCTTGCCTTTTTAATTTATACTTCCATTATTTTTTGTATTTCATCCCTCTACAGTCCTTATGGTCAATAAAAGAAATTCTGAATGTTTTTATTGATCAGTGAGTTATTCATGTCATTATGCTCAACTGGATGTGCAATGTCAGTGTACATGTGCAACAGAGCACAAGTGTTTTGAGAGAAAGGTTAGGCATAAGAGGAGTTAGATGCAGTCTGCAAAAGATAAGACTGTGCTGGTTTTGTCATGTGATGCGGATGGATAAGAACAGTTGCATAAAGAAATGCCGATCTTAAAATGGAGGGAAGTTGTGGAAGAAGGAGACCCAGGAAGATATGGGATGATCTACTGAAGGCTGATCTCAAAACACTGAACCTTACAAAGATGACAACAAGGGGCCAAGATATGTGGCGCATTGCTGTATTCAAGAAGACCCACCTACCACAACAGAATTGATATCCTAAAACCATGGTGTTGTGAAAAAAAGCACTGGTGTTGGTACCACATCAAAAGCACCCAGTACACTCTGTAAAGTGGTTGGTGTTAAGAAGGGCATCCAACTGTAGAAACCAAATTAAAACAGGCTATGGAACCTGGTGCAACCTCTGACCTTGCCATCCAACCTTGCCAGCATGAAAAATGGACGTTAAATGGTGATTTTTATTTAGAGTTCAATTCTGCATCAATGGATGATGTTATCTTTCATCCTTCATCAGTGAAAGAAATGATTCACTTGACTGGCCATGCTGGGGCACCACCTTAAAGGGTTTAGTCAAATAAATCGATCCCAATGCTTATTTTTAAGCTTGATATTATTCTATCAGTCTCTTTTTGCTGGACCGCTAAGTTACAAGGATGTAAACAAACCAACACTGTGCGTATTAGTACTCCATCATCAGTTGACAGCCACACATATATACATATACGATGGGCTTCTTTCAGTTTCCATCTACCAAATTTGTTCACAAGGCTTTGGTCAGCCTGGAGCTATAGTAAACACTTGCCCAAAGTACCATGCAGTTAACTGAACTTGGAACCATGGGGTTGGTTGGGAAGCAAACCTTTTACCACGCAGCATGTCTGCACCTTGGCTGTAATTGCTAAACAAATATATCTCCAAAACATTGGAGTTAGTTTGTTTAATTCATTGTATTTCAATTTATATAAATTTTTATTCATTTTGACTATTGTTTGTGGTTCCTAATTGGAAAATCTCACTTAAAAATTTCTATGATACATACTCCATGTTGTAAAGTGATCTAAATTAAAATCTTCCATCAAAATTCCATAATTTACTGTTCCAGACACCACCTTAATAAGTTATTTCAATAAATTTCTTCATTATTTTCAAAATGTATTGAAACAAATCAGTGTATTTCAACAGGAATATGATATTAAGAAATCAAACATTTATTTACTGGTTAAAAAAATCTAAAGCACATCGAAGTTAAAAGCTAAAAGATTGAATACCAAAAGCAACTCAACAAATAACCATTTAAAATTAATTAAACTTAAATATTTAACCCTTTTTTTCAGATTAAGGCATTGCTGTATAAAATTGAAGTGAGTGTAATTAGAAAAAATGCATGAAAAGAAATACAAATTATATTGTAAATTAATGAAAAGTTTATCTTTATAAAATTTAGTAAAGAAACTTTACCTCAAAAATCCCAAATCCAAAAATCACTAACATCTCATTGTTAGAAACAGAATTACTTCTAATTAGATCCTCCTTCATGGAAGCTCTTGAATCTGATTTATTTTCTGTGAAACTGGACATTTTAAATGTAAAATGTAATATAATGCGTTAATTTCCAGTTTCACAGAAAATATATCAGATTCAAGGGCTTCTATGAAGGAGGATCTAATTTATACATTTTTATTGATTCCTACTTGTAATCCAATAATTACTCCCGACTCTTGACTTGATGACTCCAATTTAATGTAGAGCACTCTGGATGTATTAATGCTTTCAAATTTTGACACAAGACTAGCCGTTTTAGAGGGAGTACAGGTTGATACATTGGCTCCAGTGTTCAACTGGTACTTATTTTATCAAGGATGTAAGGCAAAGTCGACCTCGGCGGAATTTGAACTCAGAAGAAATGCCACTAAACATTTTGTCTGGTGTGCTAACAATTCTGCTATCTTGCCACCACACATATGTAATAACAGAATCAAATGTATCTTATTTCTGTTTCTTTCTGCAAATTTCATTGAAGCATTTTGAAGGCTGAAATTAAATCTATATCCTATTTTTAGTGGTTTTTGAAAAATAACTCCAACAAAAATCCAACACAGAGTAGAAGGAAGTCTTTAGCTTTGATGGACAACCTCTCTTGTACCAGGAGCACAATAAAATGATAGGAAGTGCATTTAGCCATAATAAAAAACATAAATGATCAAAATATATGACATGCACTTTAGTGATTGGTAGGTTTTTCTCTGCTGTTAGATGCTTCTGATGGTGAGGAAATGAGACACTCTAACCCATGCTTTTGTGAAAAAAAAGCATTCATAAAATGATCAAACCTGAAATATTTGCTTTAAGTTTTGTTATAAAAAATTAAATCTAAAGCTAAGTTTTGCTCAATTCATATTTGTAAAATGTACTTTTTTTTTCTATGTAATTTATTGGATGTTATTTGTATGACATATAAATTAGATGATTATACCTAGTTATCTTTTTGAAGAGGTCAGATCCTCAAATTTGACATTTATTTATTGACATGTTGGGTGTGGGTGTGTTATTGTGGGTAGGTGAATGGGTGAATGCTGTTTCATTGCTACTCTGATTCTAATCTGCAATATTGTGGCTGCTTTAAATGATTCCTTTTGCATGCGTGCACACACACACAGGTGCATTAGTATAATATGGTTGGAAAAGAATACCTCCAGTGGGACATTTTTCATACTAAATACAAATAATTATTGTCGAATCTTTGGTCAAATGGAGTTTTACCCCCAACCAACTTGTGTTACAAGCTCCCAAGCCAGGAAATGGCTTTAATAAGATCAGTTTATCAATATTTTTGGACAATGCTATGCAAATTGCATTAGATCGGGTCTTTAAAGCCAATTGGTAAAAGTAATGGACATATTTTGGTATTATTTGATGCCCTCAACAAAGTGTATTTCTATTCAGTTGCCAGGACTAGAAGTTGTGTGTCTGTGTGAGAATGAAAAAGTGATAAAGCTTATGACTATGGAGAAAATACCTCAAGAGCATTCTACATATGAGGGTCTCGCCAACTAATCTTATTGAGATTTTTTTCCCTTGTTTTTAGAGTTTAACCCTTTAGTGTTTAAACCGGCCATATCCGGCCAAAATATTCTACCTGTTTTATGTTCAAACCAGCCAGATCTG
>JAOPUL010003388.1:84300469-84315498 GCA_027564515.1 Octopus rubescens
CAAAGCCTTGTGAGTGGATTTGGTAGACGGAAACTGAAAGAAGCCCGTCGTATATATATGTATATATCTATATGTGTTTGTCCCCCACCACCGTTTGACAACTGGTGTTGGTTAGTTTATGTCCCCGTAACTTACTGGTTTGGCAAAGAGATCAATAGAATAAACACCAGGCTTTAAAAAAAATAAGTACTGGGGTCGATTCATTCGACTAAAAATTCAATGCGGGGCCCCAGCATGGCCGCAGTCTGATGACTGAAACAAGTAAAAGATAAAAGATACTAAAATCTGGTTAGTCTCCTTTTCTTTCCACACTTTTTCCTTTCTTTGTGTTGTGGGGTATTTTTTTTCTTTCCGTCTTTTCTGGAAAATGCTTTAAAACTTAATTTGCCTGTTTTAAAGAATATATTAAGGCAGCAAAGAGTAAGAAATGGACAAGAAAGCAACATGCTATATTTAGTTCCATTCCTTTACATTTTTAAATTTAGATCCTCTGTCAATTTTGCTTTTTACTGTTTTAGAGCTGAAAGGAACCAATGGTGTAGAGAATCAGCTTTATGCAAATATGTGGCTGTGTATCAATGTGAAAAATCATCATCATTATTATAGAGATTTAGGAGAGGATATGACCAATGATGGCCTAGGAGCAATTCTGGTTGACAAGGACAATCTCGGTATTGTCCTCTATAATATATCATCTTTGACTATATCATCCAATTGGCTTTCCTTGTTCATGATGGTTTGTTACATAAGGCAGATTTGGCTGCTGTTCCTAGCAGGTCTGATGACTACACAGAGGCTCCTTCAGTGTCACATTACATCTTGTTTTCAGGACTATATTTTCTTGTAACAAGGACTGAACACTTCAATGTGTTTATCTTTTTCTTTTCAAGATGGTATGGTGATTTGAGGGGGTAGGGATGGCTGCTATTTCTAGCGGGTCAAACAACCACTAGTTTACACTAATTATTGGTATCTCCTCTCTACTACTACAAAGTATTTATTAACAGATGTTTTAGTTTGCCAACTGAGAATCATCAATCCTTAATGACTTCACAAGATGTGTCCCTCATGTCAGACAAACCATTTAAAACTTGCTACCAAGTGATCTTTTTTCCCCCTATTTAATGTATTTTTGTGATTCCTCAACTGAAGTCGAAGAGTACACATCGCCAACATACATCTCATGTCTTTGCTATTCCACTTGTGTTTTTTCTTTTTATAGTATTTTCCTTTATTCTTCCTTTCTCTTTCTTCTGTTCTTCCACCTTCATTCCCTTTCCCTGTTTTCTAACTCCTCTCCACACACATTCTCTACGTCTATGCCAATTACATTAGTGTTTGGTCCCTTAATCTCTGTTTGTATCTCATCTTGTAATGAGAGATACCTGCTTTATCTCTCGCTACCGCCTTTTCAAAACATTTCGTACTTTGTTGAGATGATTGCAGGTGGGTAGTTATGTGGTGGTTTTTAGAAATTCCTCACTTGGAGTGGATCCTAGTTCGTAGTCAGACAACATGTAACTTGGCAGTCATTCTACAGCAATAATATATTTAAAACCTTACACATGTTGGTAATTACAGTGCCACCAATAACATTGCTTATGTATGGATTGTGTAAAATGAGTAGAGGTGGTGGTGGTGATGAGTTCATAAGCAGACACCTTTTGAAATTGTAGTATGCATCTCTCTTTTTATCTCTTTCTTTCTTTTGGATATTTAAAAATGGATTTTCTTCATGGATATTATGGCCTTGCAAAGTGTTTGCGTGTGAAGAGGGTAGTTGCAAAATTATCATGTTGTTCAACTCTGGATTGAGTTCACTTATCAGCAGAGGCATTCATCCTGTCTTTTTAGGAGTGTCTAGGATTATATTATTCCATGTGCTCTTCTTTGTTCAAGAGTGTAGTGTGTGATATGAGAGAGTTGATTGTTGTTTGTATTAAGACAAGTGGCCACTTAAGTTTCTTTGTTGGATTGGCTCTATTTTGTTTTTAGACATGAGATTGCTAGAACTGTTTTCAGGATCATGTGGTGATTTGAGTGATTCTCAACAGTCCTGCAACCAAATACCTCCTTCAGTGGCTCATCCCAGTCTTGTTTTCAGGACTACATTATCTTGCATCTAGGACTATATTATCCAATTTGTCCCACTGTTTCAAGATGATAGGGAGGAGCCGAATTTCCTTCAAATCGACCTATCTTCAAAGTTTATCTATTGACAGCTGTTTGATTTTATTAGTTTTATTTTTTTTACCAGCTGAGAACCATCAAACCATGATCATCATCATTATCAACATCATTTAACATCCATTTTTCATGCTGGTATGACCATCCCATAACTTCACAAGATATCTTCTTCATATTTTAAGCCAAACCATTAAAAATTCTGTACCAAGTTACATTTTAATGTATTAAGGTCTCAGAGTACACTTCCTCAACAGACATCTCACATCTTCACTATTCCTCCTCTCCTTTTGTAGTATTTCCCTCTACCCTTCCTCTCTCTTTTCTTTCCATTTCTTTTCTTTCACCTTCAATCTCTTGCCAATATGTCAAGTAATTACATAGAGCTTCCTGCATTGGTTCATGGTTGATAACCAAAGTAGAAAACCAGACTGAGTGTTTAACTTATAGTTCAACTCTTTCATTTTTATCAAGGGCAGTGTTACTGATTCTTCTTACAAATAAGTACCAGTAATATAATCATCCACAAAACTTTATTCTGTGGCGAGTGAAAAACAAATGTTAATATTCAAAGCAAAGAGTTTGTTATTGTAAACATGGGCAAAGGCATGGCTGTGTGGTTAAGACGTTTGCTTCTCAGCCATGTAGTTTTGGGTTCAGTTCCACTGCTCAGAACCTTGAGCAAGTGACTTCTACTTTATCTATGAACTGACCAATGTCTTGTTTGTGGGTGAATTTTGGTCGACACAAATTGTGCAAAAGTCCATCATATATACTGCATGTGTGGATGTGTGTGTGCATGCATGGGCATCTGTTAAAAATGTTTGTCTCTTACTACTGGACGACTAGTGTTGGTTTGTTTAAACCCCCTACTGAGTGGTTTGAAAGAAATAGCCTGATGGAATAAGTACTAGACTAAAAATATGCACAAGTGACTACAGTTCAATGACTGAATGAAATAAATTAAAGAATAAAAGAAAGAACTGTATAGATTTCAACTGTTAAATAGTTGGTATGAAATCCCACTTAAGATATTCTATCATCATGAGGTTGATAAACTAACCACCATCCTTCTAGGGTATCAACCCTCTAAAATCCCTCCCTGTCCACATTCTGTTGATTCTTTTTACAAGTAATATGCATATTGGAAAGGTTGCAGAAAGCAAAGTTTCTCTATGAAACTTGGTCCCTATTTTACTTGTTATTAATAAGTAGCTGAGTCATTTATTCACAAAACAATGTTTGTAAGAAAAATGAATAAAAATGGTTGAGTATTCTACAGGTGTTGTATTTGCCCCTCATTACTGTAAGGTGTATAAAATAATACCAGGTGTGTAATTGGGATCTCTTCAAATGACTCTCAACCCTACAAATTTGTGATTGTTCCAAAGTTAAAAATCCTTAATATGTTTGCTATAAAGAACAAAAAACTGTTTTTGCTTTATCTTTCAGCTATAGCCAGTAGCTATTAAGGAGTCCCTATCTGGTCACTTGGCCTGCTATTCCCTCAAATCAAATCCCACCAATATTGCTTTTATTTATTTATTTATTTTTAGAAACTGTTGAGAGAAAGAAAAGCAGCTCCCAGGAGATGATGTTAAGTTAGTCAGCAAATTAAGTTTGCAAAAAGAACACATTAGATGATGTGACTCTAGATGCCTATAAAATGATGGGCGATCATGGCTGTGGAGCTTATGATTAAAAATTTATTCAATCAAGTTAAACAAGATATCAATTACTGAATTAGATTCTGTGATTTTGTTGTATCTTAAAATTACTCACTGAGATGTTATGGACAGGCTGGGTAGCGGAAGGTTAGTTCATAAAAGTTTTAGTTTACGATAGGAATCTGTTCATGTGATTCATTTGGACTCATCAAATATCAAAACTATTGAAAATATCTGAGAAAAATTCACTTTGATGGATTTTTGGGTGGGGTGGGGTATTTTATATTCATTGTAATTTCTTTTTTCTGTTATTATATCAGAAAATAAAAGAATCTGTACAATTAGTAATTTTACTTGGATAAATAAAGTAATTTATAGACCAGGTGTAACCAAACTACACTTCACTTTCTTTCAGTTGTTCACATTCAGTGTAATTTGAGACAACCGACTTCATTATTTCTATATATTATTTACAGTTCTTCCCTATCAGAATTATTATTCTCTGTTGCTAGACGACCTAGTTACATAACATTTACAGACTTCTCATAAAAACAGTTTTAAACCAGGTGTGGCTTCTTCATGCAAAATAGACTGGTGAAACTTTTTTATCATAATTAATGTTGATTGCTTTTGAGCTCCTTAATAGAAATAAAAGTTTGGTAATTATCTTTTTTTGGTCTACCAAGATATTTAAAATAGATTTGCAAGAAAAATTCTATAAAGGAAATAAAATGTATGTCTAAATGTTATGAAATGTATATTTAATACCCAGGCATGTGTAAAATGTTGTCATTGTCATATATCTGAAGGGTATAAGTAACTTTTAAGCAAGTTTTCTTGCCCCTTAGGTTCACTTATCATATCAATCCTAGTTTTATATAAACAAAAAAATCTCAATGAAAACCGAATGATGAAATATACTCATTGATAGTTCCAAGATGATGTCTTCTTTGTATTTCTGATTACAATTGGTTGTTTTGCTGTGTTTTCACACGGTTTAAAGTTCAACACAAGTTTCTTATCCTCTTGAGTATAGTGTAGTTTAAGTTAGTTGTATGCATGTGTAAAGACAGATGGAAAATCTATTGGCTTGAACAGATTGTTAGATTAGGAAGGAAATGAGTGAAACAGCTATACAACCATATAACCATTTCAGACTGTTCGCCTATGTTTTATCATTGTTGTTTGCTTTGTTTGTAGATTTGCCCCTCTTTGCCTCCCAACTCCACCAGTTTTCTTATTTTACCATGAATGCAAACTTAGAAAAGTCTTCTGACTTTTTCATTTATTTTATATGTGATGTAAGCTGACACCACTATTGACACAACCAGGCTCCCTACTTACATCCCTCATATTTTCTTTACAGTTCTTCCTACCAGAATTCTTCTCTTGCTAGACAGGCATAGTTACATAACTTCTAAGGTCTAGATGTTTGCAGTGTTATATCAACCATTTTTTCTCTTTCTTTTTTTTTCACTATCTTTCTTTGCCTTTAGCAGCTCTTTGCCAATTCATAACATCTAGTATGCTTGAAATACAAAAATGTAAAAGAAGATAAATGAAAAATGTATAGTAGATGTTTATTATAGTTTATTTATCTAACCTGATTGTATCCTTAATGTTGTTTAAATAGGTTTCTTACTTGAATTAGAATTCTATATGTTCAAACTGAAAGTCATAATTATACAAACAGTACTTTAAGCAAAACCATTTAAAGTCATCTTGTCTAGTATTTTATTTCACTAGAAAGAAGAAAATAGAGTAATTGAATGTGTCATTATACATTTTGGCAATGCTCTATTTATTTTCAGAGCTTGTTTTTCATTATTGAGAATGTAGCTGGATATTAAAAACATTGGAAAGTGAGCCTACATCAGTATGAGTGAGTTGAAGTGATTGCTTAACATATTTAAAATAAAAGCTAAATCTCCTTCAACACCCCACATTCATTAAAAAGGAAAGGACATTGGATAATGTTGTTAGATAAAGGATGTCTGCAGAAACAAGATGATCATGAGTGTAATCTTTTGACCATAAGTCTATTCACTCAGTCAGGATGTTTAACCTGGAACTAAACGTCAGCATCAATCTTTTTGGTATCTGTATATCTCACAAGATCACAGATCTGCTCTTGGAAAGTCTTGCTTCTCTTTCTGTTGGTGGAGCACAGTGAGTATCCTCTTTGGTGTGCAGGGCTGGGCAAAGTCATAAATGGTTTCGACTCTACACCGAAATTGTCAAAGGGAAGGGTAAGGACATTTTGGCATCAATATCATTGCAGGAGTTGCCAGAATGAAGATGAAAATGGACGGTCTTAGGGGTCCCAGCTCCTGCTTTGTTGTTGATTAAATGTCGGTATGGAAATATTTTATAATGTACAAACATGATGCATGCTATGCAAAAAGCATTGTGGGTTGGTGATAAAAAGTTATTGGAGCAGCAGAGATAAACCAAGGAAAGTGGAAGTTAAGCAAGATATAAGAGCATAGTTCATGGTTGTGATGATGCAGAAATAAGATGACATAAAGAAATGGTAAAGCACATAATTATCCAATCCATGCTAGCCTTAAAAATGTTGATTGAGATTATAACAATTTCTAAGTTTGGGAGCCACCTCATGGTCATTTGACCTGTTAGAAATAACTGTTAAATCTTCCTCTTAAAAGGGGGTGGACACATTAGATAGTGTAGTTCTAGAGACTTTGTCTTTAACTCTCTCCCACCTTCTTTGTCCTACTGGGGTGGCCAAGTATCTCTTCTATAGTAAGAACCATCTCTGTTCCTCTATCATACTCTAACCTCTCACCTGGCACACAGCCACTTCTCTCGATTCCACTCCCTCTCTCAACTAAAAGGTCTTTGTCTTGCAAGTTACTTGGCGACCCTGCTGGTATTGGTGCCATGTAAAAAGTACACTCTGTTAAGTGGTTTGCAAGAAGGGCATCCAGCTGTAGAAACCATGCCAAAACAGACAATTGGAGCTTGGTGCAGCTCTCCAGCTTCCCAGCTCTTGTCAAACCATTCAACCCATGCCAACATGGAAAACAGACATGTGATGAGAAAAAGAAAGGTTGGTCAAGGCTGAAATGCTTTTGATCAGAAGTGTGCTCAGTTAGGTTAAACAACAACAAATCTAAAGAAAGTGAGAAACTTGCAGGGAAGTGATCACAGTGATATTTTCTTCTCTGCTATGTTTGTAAATTCAGCTTGCTGCAAGCTTCTAACTTTCTCTAAATCTCTGATTGTAAATAAACATTGAATTATATTTCTTCTATTTCAGATAAATACCCACTGTCTTCAAACCCTACAGCATGTGCATGGCAACCAGGTGAGAAACATAAAATTGCTGTGGGAGATGAGGATGGTCGTATCATAGTTAAAGATGTTCGTAAACTACAAGACATGCCAGTCTCTTCATATAAACCTCATTACCGACCAGTACATAGATTGCAGTTTTCACCTCAAAAGTAAGTATCAGCCATAGTACTTTTTAAATGGGATTGGAATTGATTGGAATCGAGATAACCCTAGGAGTGTTTCTATTTTAAGTTGGTTTACTGGCCTGCAGCATGAATTTGGACCACCCGGTAACACCTTTAGTTCTTACAGCATTCATGCTACGGTTCTCATCTGCTAAGCAACCCATTTCTCCATTGTGAGATATGGACCACATACAGCTGACACATTAAGACACTGGAGGCCAAAATATTCTTATGGTCACCAAGTGATATAGGATTACACACAGAAATTCTCCATTGAACCATCACCAGCAGTATTGTGTACATACTCTGTAGACATAACTGAAATAACTTAGACATGTAGTGTGCATGTCTTCCCGTGGGATATTTCACAGCCAGCTACATTATGATATTGCCTGGCAGGAGGAGCAAGAAATAGTTCTATGACCAGTTGAAGACCACTTCAAAAAGGAACATCAATCCTTCAGAAGTAGAAGACATTGCTACCTGCTGTTTGTTCATTTTTGGTATTACTGTTGGAGAGGGATTGAAGAAAATTGTGTTTATATTTGTATGTTGATGTGTGTGGGGGGAGAGAGAGAGAGAGAGAGATCAAGTGTGAGCGTGAATGAATGAGTAAATTTCATTTTTCCAGTCCTGATATTTCATTTTTTCTTTTCCAGCTCTAACATAATTGCTTCTACATCAGAAGATTGCACTCTAGTTGTTGGTTATGTTGCTGAAAATTCCATTTGTCAGATGTAAGTATAATATGAGACAACTATCCTGGTTGTGGTTAGCCTGAAGGTCTATTCCATTTGAGGATAATCCTTTCAATGAGGATTTGTAAATTATTATTCTTAGCAGATTATATTTATGTGCAGCAGTGACACTTTTCATTGTCAGTATAGTGTAAATCTGGTTTTCTATGTTTAATGTCAACTATACACTAACACCTATCCACCTAACCTCCAACAGTAAATCTGTATTACTATGTAAAAAAAAAAAAAATTCCATTAATCTCCCCGGATTACTTCAGAATTTTCAAGAGGATAGAGATAAAATGTGATTCATTTATTACTGTGGTTAATAACGCGTTTGATAAATTGATGCTGAGTATTTAAGTGTGGTGCAGTGTATAGCAGTAAATTACTATCATGCTATTTACTGAAGCTGTAGTTTAAAGAAAAAAACCTGCTGAAGTCAACTAATCTGTTATTCTTTGAAAGTAACTAAAAGATATATAAAGTTAGTAGTCAGGCGCATGGCTCAGTGGTTAGATCATCGGGCTTACAATCGTGAGATTGTGAGTTCAATCCCTGGAATGGGCTGTGTGTTGTGTTCTTGAGCAAGACACTTTATTTCATGTTGCTGCTGTTCACTCAGCTGTAGAAATGAGTTGTAACGTCACTGGTACCAAGCTGTATTGGCCTTTGCCTTTCCCTTGGACAACAACGGTGGCATGGAGAGGGGAGACTGGTATGCATGGGCGACTGCTGCTCTTCCACAAACAACCCTGCCTGGACTTATGCTTAGGAGGAGAGCTTTCTATGTACAAACTCATGGTCATTCAGGACCCTTTACTCTAGTCAGTACATAATAGGATAGGATTGGATAAGATGTAATTGATAGACCCTTCTGTGCGCTACTTGCTGTTAAATGCAAATGAATGGTTCTTGGGAGCTATTCACACTGTAATAAGATCACCATAAATTAAATCGGGTAGTAAATTCATTGAAGAATTTAGTGTACAGCTAAGTGTTCACCAAAACCATGTTTGCTAACCCTTCTCATCTTCAAAGTCACTGATGTTATATATTACAAAAGAATGTCCAATTAGTCATCCTTGGAAACGTTTATACACTGACAGCCTAGTTTGTAATCTACCAAAGGTCCCAACAGTGTTTGAACTCTAATGATGCTCTTGATGCTGCAACTATTTCTATGTGTATGTGTTCATTTAACAATGAACATGTATATATTGAAATGTTTGAGCTGTGTGGAGGAGAGAATGTTCTTAGAATGTGTCATCATATTCTGGTGTGTTATGTACTGTGTATGTGTGTGTGTGGTTAAGTTTACTCCCAACCACGTGGTTTTGAGTTCAGTTCCACTACATGGCACTTGGGGCAAGTGTCTTCTACTCTAGCCCCAGGCCAGCCAAAGCCTTCGGAGTGAATTTGGGAGACAAAAACTGAAAGAAGCCCTTTGTGTGTGTGCCTATTTGAGTCTGTGTTTGTTCACCGTTGCACTCTACAAAAGTTGCAGGCTGCAAGCAGTGTTATTGTCACTTCTGCTAACACATGGTCCACTGGCTTCACACCTTTGAAAACTCATAAAATAAGAGATCCCTTACTTGAAAAACAGATAAAGGTTAGTGACAGGAAAGGCATCAAGCTGTAAAAACAATGCCTCAATTTCTAACAAGTTTCTAACAAACAAAGTGTGTGTGTGATTGTGCATGTAGCAGCAGGGGCTTTTAAGATTGTATTTTCCTGCAGAAACTACTGTGCTCCTTCATATATTCAAGTGGTCTTTCATTCTTAGCATTTTTGTTCTGTATGGGAGCTTGTGGTGATATGAAGTGCATCATCTTGTGTTTGTAATTTGTTGTGGAAAGATTAGAAGTCCAACCTGGACTTCATTTGTATTGACAGAATATGGTGCCTGATTGTTCTGAGTATGTTTGTGTGTCATTATTGCTTTCTTTATTACAGACAACATAAATGTTGCAAAGGTGTTGTATGTAACTCCTTGTATTTTCACCTTTTTTATGTGTGGTATGTTTTATGTTATTGTATTGGTTGTATTTTAGGTTCTGATGATGCTAATAAAAGAGCTAGTGCTTTTGGCTGGTGCTACTAATATTCTATTGTCTTGGGGACAGATTTCTTGGTTGATGTAGGAATGGAGAAGTTAGGCAGGTGTGTACAAGGAGTGGTGAGAAAATGAAAGTAGTATGTTACAAACTGCTTATGTGGCTGTGTATGATTTGTGAATGTTTGAGAAAGTTGTGTAAATACTAGTTGAAAAGAATGGTTATTGAAACAGATCTTTGTGATACTCTAAAAGAAATTGCGCGTTCAAGGCGTGTTGTTTATACTACATAAGTGTATCATCCCCAGAGGTAGTTTGAGAGCTGGCATTTTGTGTTTCTTCAGGTATTGAGTATTTCCTGGAAATAGGTAGCAAAGGATAGTCAAAAGTTTTGTTATATCGATAATAGTTACAATGACGGGGTAGGGGATGGCAGAGAAATGCATAATAGAAATTGGTATAAGAAAAGATAACTCAGTCAGACATGAATATTGCTAGGTATTTCTGTTCAAATGTAATGTTTATGTATTCACATTGTTTTGAATTAATCATGTATTATCTTGTTCCATATTTCAATGATGTGATTGGGCGAGTGTAAATACTAAAGGGTTAAACAAAGCAGACAATTTCAGTCTACCAAATTTCACTTGCAAGGTCAACATAGGGTTATGGGAGAAGACACTTGCTCATGATACCATGTAGAGGGATTAAACCCAGGACTATATGGTTGCAAAGCAGCCTTCTTGACCACAAAGCTATGCCTGTGTAATGAATTTGCATGTGTGGTGGTGGTGGTGGCAGCATTGTTGTTTGTGAACGAACCCTTATGATTCAGATAGTAGAGTTGTACGAATTGCTGTTCTTTCTGTTACCGTTACTTTCTGGGATGATCCTCGCAGATAATTGTACTTGAGATTCATGGCATTCACATAATGTTAAGTAATCACTTGACTAACTTACTTTTTGTACCTTGACTAGAGAGAGAGAGTGGGGGGAGGGGGGGGGGTGATTGTTGTAATCTGCAATAAGAACTTACAAAAAGAGATGGGGTGTTTGGTGTTAAACAGACGTTAAAGGATGATGATCATGATGATGAATATGACCAGATGTTACATCTCTCATCTCATCAAAGAAGACTAATAAATTTATTCTCCATATTAACATTCTAAATGCAGGTATAACTGTATGTTTGAAAAGTTTGCTTCACAACCACATAATTCAAGGTTCAGCCCCACTCTGTAATACTTAGAGTCGGTGTTTGTTACCATAGCATCTGATCAATTCAAGCTTTGCAAGTGAAACCGAAACTGTGGCAACACAATTTTCTTCATTGTAGACCTAATCCACCTGGTTTAACACACCATCACCGCTACCATCACTGGGCCCATGATGCCTTTAGTAGGGTCTACTCTGTTGCAAGCACTAAGACCATGTCTCTAATCAAGTATCTCCCCGTACTGCAACAACCCATTAGTCATAGTTTCTTCCTTTCATTTCTCCATGTCAGTTTTGGACACCTTGCAAAAAGTTCATAAGCATTAACATTCCTTTGCAAGTAACTATATGTGATAAAAAAAAAAATATTCAAAAATTCCTATAGATAAACAATGTTATGTTTTATCTGAATGAATATATATAATAGATTAAAATTAATTGAAAAAGTCTTCTGAACTATGATAGATTTAATTTTAATTTATTTGTAGTTTAGCATTCTAGTCCCTCATCAGCATATTTACCTCTGTTTGAATCTCACTCCAGCCTCTCCCACTCATCAGTGTAAAATATGAAGTAACTATGAATCCTTCTCTGCAAGTTGTAAACCTGTTCCTGCTCCCCTCATACTTTATCTCTCTCTCTCTGCCTTGCTTAAAACATCCACCTAACTTTCTATCTTCCTGCCCATTTGAAAGGTCTCTCTAGTCTTACAAGTTACATGAAAACTTCATTAGTGCTGGGGCCACAAAAAAAGCACCTAGTACACTCTGTAAAGTGGTTGGCATTAAGAAGGGTATCCAGCCATAGAAATTATGCCAAAACTATAACACTGGAGCAAGACACATTCCCCTGACCCCTTGTTTCATGTTAAAACATGCAACCCATTGCTCACATGTCAAGCAAATGTAACATGATAATGATTTAAGTTTCTGGTTAGTAATGATAAACAAATGTTTTGGTTTGTAGCTAAATGTTATTGTTGAGAACAGGCATTACTATGTGGCCTGAAATACTTTTATACATTCTATGGTAACTATTTATATGGTTGTTCATTAAAATGTTGGGGATTTGCCATGTAACTCAAAAATAAAAGTAATTTACATTGCTTCCAGCATTTTTATGAAAGGACTATTATATTTAATGATGAAAATGGAAAAAAAAATCTTTGAATAGTTTTATTAAATATTATTAATCTTTTTATTTCAGCTTCAAAAATACTTCGCATCAAGATTTTGTACAAGGTCTGTCTTGGAGTTGTGGTACAGAAATTTTTACCTGCGGTTGGGATTCACGGGTATTAACCCATGATCTTAGTAAACTAAAGGAATTACAGCAGATTAGTACTCTGAAAGTAGAAGTGAATGGAAATAATCAATTGAAAACTGAACTGTTTGAGAAAACTGAATGTTGTGACGATAAAATCTCTGTTTTAGCTCCAAGTGCCATTGAAGCTAATTAGAACAAAATTCATGGAGTACACAGTGTAAGAGAAGATAATCAGTGAAGACAGAACAATAGAGTTTGGCAGTTATTAACAGACAGAACTACTAACTAGCTCAGAAGTATTAGCTGGTCTCATTACTAACGATCTCTACTCATCAATGAAAGGGGACACAAATCTTTTTCCCTTCCCATTTATGTAAATCAACCTAGTACCAATGAGCACAGGTCCAGTCCTCAGCTTATTACTTTTATGAAAACTGTGATAAACTTGGGATAAACATGTCTGTCTTTTTATTTCCTCTATTAACCGGCACATTTTATATTTCCAGTTCAGTTTTAATACAACCTTTTGGTTATATAAAAAAAAGTGTAATATTTTACTGCCTCTCAATGTTGGTTTGTGTGAATACTCCAGATTTTGCTTCTTTCTATAACAAAATATGGAGCTGGGAAATAAAAATTCACATATCACATTTTATTTATTGGTATTTTTTTCTTTTCATAGATATTGTTTAAACTTAACTATTTACTCCAGCAAGGCCAGAGCCATAGTGGTTTGGTTCAACTAAAGTTAAATGTATGTAGTCTAGAATTCAATTGTATGATTTATTGCTGCTAATCTCAGGTCAACATTAATGCAACAGACCTATTATTAAGGGTGTATTCAGACAGTATAGCTAGATTTATATCATCAAATATGGCTTTTTTTGTTTTAAGATGGTAATCTGCTGTTTCTAACAGATTAAGTGACTATGAAGAAACTTTCTCATTGGCTTTATAGTTTTGTTTTTAATTTCATTTACAGATTAATTAGTCTGTTGGACTCTTAAATGTCTTGTGTGTGAATCTAAAGAGGTATTTTCAAAGTTATTTATAATTTCTGTTAATTAATTATCCTACTACCTTATTTATTGTGCATGTCTGTGGAAGACTCTCATACCAGTTTGATGTTTAATGGTTAAATACTGCTTAAAGACTCTGTTGTGTATATTTTTCTTTCAAATTTTATATTGCGGCTGGGAAACAATAGTGTTATTGATTACAGATTTTCCAACAAGCTAATTACTGGTTCACTGCATTTGTAACAAGGGAGTGTCTATATATCTGCAGGACAAATATCAGAAATATTGTTTTCATCAATACCATCTTTGTATGTCCATTTTCATGCTTGCATGGGTTTCACAAGTCTTATCTAATATATATGTGTGCACACACACATCCATAGCTGTATGATTGCAAAGTTCACTTTTTAACCCCGTGGTTCAGGTTCCATTTTCCTGCATGCCACAATTGAGCGTTTTCTGCTACAGCCTTGGGCTGACCAATATCTTGTGAATGCAATTAGCAGATGGAAACTGTATGAGAGTCTGTCATATAATGTATGTGTATGTGTGCACGTGCACTTGCTTACACACATATGCATGCATGCACACACATCTTTACATTGGCACCATTTGGACAATGGTGATGTTATATTTACATTTCCCAAAGACAATACATCTTGTAACTCAGCTGTTTCAATACAAGAAGACCAATGGAATAATACCTTGAAAAACGGGAAAGGCATTCGGTCATAGAATACTACCTCCAAGAAGTCTTGTCCAACCTACGCCAGCATGGAATAAGCAGACATAAAAACAATGATGGCTGTATATACACAATAGCCTGCTGTCTAGCAAATTCCACTCCCAAGGCTTTGATAGAAGACACTCAAGGTGCTATGCAGTGTGTTCAAACCTGGAATTATGTGGTTGTAATGCAAACCTTAACCACCCAGCCATGCCGCTAGTATATCTCAACCACACCAACCCAATATGTATATCTATCTACCCTATCTCTCTCCCAGCTGTAGTAATACTATCCATGTGTACACAGTGATATAAACTAACAAACCACTCCACAATTATACAGAGCTACTATTTAAGATTTTATAACAATATTGTATATCACTGGGTGAGTTTAATCAGTGTTTTTAACTTGACCAAATATACTTCGGCAATACATGATGAGACATACTACTATAGGATACAAACTCTGTAGTCTTTTGCTGATAACTGCCTGTCAGGTATGGTTCTATTACTGCTCTATATAGTTGGGTGTGTGTGTTTGTGTGCGTGCACTTTCAACTATTGCCTGATATGCATCTGTTTTTCCGCAAATTGGCACGGCGTGGCTGTGTGGTAAGAAGTTTGCTTCCCAACCACATGGTTCTGGGTTCAATCCCACTGCGTGGCATCTTGGGCAA
>JAOPUL010003388.1:84356802-84373686 GCA_027564515.1 Octopus rubescens
GATTCATTCGGCTAAAAATTGAAGGCGGTGCCCCAGCATGGCCGCAGTCAGATGACTGAAACAAGTAAAAGATAAAAGATGATATACTGAAAACACGACTAAATTCCAATTTGATCTTTTTATAGTTTTTCTTTTCATATCTGAATATCTTTACTTTTTCAAACAAACTATAAAGGTATCGTTTGTCGGGATACAGAGTGTTTTTGGCTTCTCAATTGCCCTTTAGTAAGTGCATTTTGTTTATGCAGAATTTTCAGCCAGAACTTGACCTTTAAAACGTTAGCGTTCCACGTCAGAGGATACGCATTTTCGTTGATAGAGTTACTCGTAATCAGTGATGTATATATTTTGTTTGTGACTTGTGTATGTTGTTTGTGTGTTTATTGTAGCCTTGTGTTGCTATATGAGCATTGTGTCTATGATCAATCAACCATCTCAATAGGAAAGCGTATAAAGTATGGATAGATTATCTCTTAATATTTTTCTATATCTTCGTTTGTTTTACGCTGGGTTATATAGTGGAATGTAATTCATAATAAAAACAAACAAACACAAAAACCTTGTGGAATACAGCTACTCAGGGTTTCCTGGTCGAAATATTAATTTATTTCGCCATTTTTCAAGCTGATAAAAATAACAAGACGTGTAGCTGTATTTCACAAGGCTCTTTATGGGTTTTTGTAGTTACATATTATAATATGTTGACCCTCTTAACTGATCAAGTGCTATACTACTTGTTAACAGTCAACACCCTCCCCCATATATATATATATATAATATGAGAACAAGCTATCTTGAATTACCAATTTTTTTCTTATTACCTATTTTTTAACTTTCAACTTTTAATATTTAATAAGATGGACATACACATCGAAACCGGTTATCTTAATAATACTAAACGTCTTGGGATGTTTGTTTGTAACCGTACTTTCTCAATAAATGTATACGCTATCTTAATTTTTTTACATATATATTGGCATACTTAGTTCGTGAAATACTAAGCATTATCCCGTCCAAGTCAACTTCACTATTTATTTACTTCATTATTTTTTCTGTAAATTCTATTCTGACATTAAATGCGTCAACTTCCGGTACGAATATATCCGTGAATACTTTACCTGTCAATGCTGGTTAGCAAATCCAGTATAATATAATATTCTTGTTGAAAGTCAAAGTTAGTGTATCAAAAGCTGTGGCTAAGTTTGATTTCATTTGTTATGATGTCTTAGCAGCTGGTGTTTCATGGCAAGTTGTGAATTTGAATCTTCAATTTGCAGTCTAGAAATTTTATCTTTGATCAAATAGGCTAAAATGTGTACTATTACTAAACCAATGGGAAAATCTAGATTAGAGTGTGCCCAGCTCTTGCCCAGGATTGGTAGGTCTCCTGTACTTTTCAGCTGGTACCTATAATACCCATCCTCTTGCTCATCACATGCTTCTGCTCTACCTCTTATGTAGGTTAATATTATACATCCAGTAAACTTTACTTGACTCATTTCTTTCCAGAGTTCACAGATCTTTTAACATTCAATGCCTCATGCCTCACTATCATAGCATTGTCCTTCTTACATATGCTGCATACAATTTGTTTTATACACAAGAACCCTATTTTGATAAGATATAACTCATTAAACATTTTCACTCGTTTACTTTAGTTTTCCCTACAACCTCACCAGTTAAGTCACAGTGCTAGTTAAATCACATAAGTCACAGAATCTATCAACTACTTCTTACATCTTAATTCCTGTTTCTCTGTTAATTTTCCAGTGATTTCATTGTATTTGGTGTGTACCCATTGTTCACATAGTGTACATAGTATCAGGTTTCTAAATATTGAGCAAGGCCACTTTTCAGCTGTCATTACAGTTTTTACCAACTAGTACATTAGATTTTTCATATAACTTTTAGACCTTTGGACTGTAGATCTTTGATAGATTCTACAATGGGAACCAAGTTGTTAGCATATAAAACTTACTGAGGGTATACAATCTTGATGTACTGGATCTACTGTCCAAAGAACTGCTATTAGATGTTGAGACAATTCTGGTGAACATACCTTTACACTAAAGTTCTCTTTAAACTCATTGCCAACCTAAATCTTTTGTAGATGACTTGGCAAGCAATTCATCTACACTTTGTTTTCTCAGTGCTTTTCTAGCTACAGATTAACCTCATAAAGAAGTTTCTGACAAGAAATATGGCATCTGTAGATCTTACATTCTAGTACCAACTCAAACTATCTTGTACTAACTAAAGCTCACTCAACTATTTTCAAGATCTTGTACATCAGTTTGAAGCTTCTGTAATTGCCTCCTTTCTATTACATATTATTTGCAATTGTGACTTTTTTCAAAAATCATATTGCTATGTCAGTCATTAGAGATAATGCCTTTTCTACTTATTGACTAAGCATGTAATTGTATGTCCTAAGTTTTCAGCATCTCCACAACTGAACCTGAAGGACCTATTTCTTTCTATCCCTGCATGTCCTTACTTGATTTATTAATTATCATTTAATTTACTAATATAGTTATCCCCTTTATTGATTCTATTTCAAATAATTCTTGCTATCCCATTTCCATACTCTGCATTCACAACCTCTCAGTAACACTTTCATGCCTTTTTCTTATTACTTTCACCCAGACTAAGTGTGCTATTGCTATTTAGGCAAGATTTCTATTTAATGACATTCTATTAGATTTTATACTCCTGACCTTGCATTAGAAAACATTAGCTAACCTCTAACTTTCAGGGTTAAATTTTATAGCCCTCTCTACTACACTATTCCATCACCATGCCACCCACCGCCTGAGTAGGGTATTGCTCCAGTCACAAGGTTAATCAGTAGATTGTCTCTTAGGTCGTAGATTGATATAGACATTCCTTCAGAATAGCCACTGTGTGAATTGAAAGTTATACTTAATGAGATTTTAAATTTTCTGTCTTTCTAGTTGTATTTTGTATTTTAGTTTTATTAAGCCACTAACGTATGTTGAAGATGGAATCACTTCTTGCTAGTAGGAGTGAAACTTATTAATTTTTCGTATATCTCTTCTTATAAAACATAGTCAGTTTGACTTTTCCAATTGTTGTTGATTTTTCCAAAATCCATGTTGAAACTGATAAGATAATTCAGGAGCTCTGTTCTTTCATAATTTTCTTAAGCCAGGTCATAGCCTCTTTGCTTGTCACTCTGCCTACCCTAAGGCTTTTTTCCTTTTTTTTTTTTTTCTGGCAATTCAAATTGTATATTTGATGCATTGGTTCCAACTCTATTTTAAGATTTAAGATTTGTATGGTAAATTTTAGTAAAACATTTAAAAAGTAATATTTCTGGTGAGGAATTATTACTGTTTTTCTCTTTCTCTCTCTCATTGAAGGCAAAACTGTTAAAGCAGAGTTAATAGTAAGTACAGCCTGTGCCGACGCCATGTAAAACACTCGTGTTCGCGCCATGTAATAGCACCCATGCCGGTGCCATGTAAAAAGCACCCAGCACACTCTTTAAAGTGGTTGGCATTAAGAAGGGCATCCAGCTGTAGAAACCATGCCAAAATAGACAAATTGAGTCTGAGCAGCTCTCTGGCTGGCCAGCTCCTGTCAAACCATCCAACCCATGCCAGCATGGAAAACAGACATTAAATGATTATGATGATTGACCATATTACCATGTGATCAGCTGCCCAGCTTGTTGACTTCACAACCATTGTTTACTCCAGCTGTCTCTCTCTCACTCTCTCACACACACAGTATTTTGATAGTTTTGTAAGATATTTCTAATTTACTTTTCTCCATTACATGGCATCGGATGGACTCTGAGTCGTAATGGTATTAAATTTCACTAACACAAGCTTGTTCAAACTTTATTGAGCAGTATAATATATATAATAATGATTTTTCTCATTAGTGCAAGACCACTTTAATTTGGCCCCAGTCCATGTCTAATCATATTTTATTTAACTTGCAGGTGAATTGAGGGCATAAAGATGTAGCTAAATACTTTTCTGTTACTCACTGTCATTACCACAGTAATAATAATGATACACACCTATAGAAAGATTATTTCTCATGACAAGATCTTGGCTTTAACAGCCATGTTGATTTTTCATTTCATCCCTCCTGGTCAATAGTTTAGTATTATACTTCCTATGAGGATGTTTTAAATAATGCAGTGTTAGATGTAATTTCTGGAATAGACATGACTAGGTTTACTGGATCAGAGCTGGTCTAGGGGTATGTAATAACAAATGCAAGAGAAACTGACCAAGCATCCATAAACAATAACCCTGGTGGAAATTGGAGCTGTCTATTTGTGGTTCACTGCAATTTATATAAATGTAAAACATCTGATCTGATCAACTCAGATGTTTTATAATATTTAAAGTTCCATCTACATCTTACTGTTAGGGTTGGAGTTTTGACTTTATCACTTCAGGGTTCTTGAAATAAGTAACAATAAAATATTGACTGTAAACAATCCCCATAGTATGTAAGGAGAGTATTTTGAGCTAAATATAATTCTGTGTTCAGTTTTAGCAGACACTTACAGGTTTGTCCCACTATGTTTTTAGAGAGTATTATTGATCTAAAGGAATTGACAACATTGGTCAAGCAGACCCATGATCATAACATTCCAGTCACGACCATCCTGTCTTTTTAGGGTGCATCTAAGACTACATTATCTAACATGCCATCTCGTTTTCGGAAATGGTTGGCTGCTATTATTATTCTTTGCAAGTTAAGTAACCATATAGAGGCTCCCCTATTGACTCAAATATATAGGAAAGTTCAGAAGACAAGCAAAATAACAAGGGAGTTAACTAAGCTAACTTTAATACAAGTCTGGGTAAAAGTTTCAACTGCATCCCTCTAAAATGGAGTACCAAAACTAATTGCTCTACCGTAGAAAATTGGGTCATTTTAATGTAGTTTGGGAAGTGGAAATACCTAACATTTCAAGTAGTGACCTTCACCATGCAGCTTTTATTAACAAGCACAGCTAATAAGCCTTATCAAATTCCAAAAATAGATTATAAATAACTTACAATATGATATTTCCCTTAATATCTTGAATTGTTCAAAACCCACTCGGGTTGACTTTTCATTTTTTCAGAACCAATTAAATTAATATCAATAATATACTTGAATTGAATCAGTTATACACCTTCTTTCAAAACTTGTTTAATCAAAGAGATTAAATTTATCCTATGCCATAGAAAAAAAAAGCTCAAGTGAGTATTACTTGATAGCATGTACTATGCTTTCGCTAATTGTTTTAGGTGCCTTTATAATCACAAACCGATGTAGACACCCTCTCAGCCCTCCCATTCTTGAAACCAGTGAACCTCCAGGATATAACTGCTGGGAGGAGAGAGGGCTGCATCAGCACTCTGCTGGCACTTATTTTCAGCTAATTATTCTGGAGCAACCTGAAATGAAGTACCTTGCTTAAGGAAACAAGTGCCACCTGGTTCAGGAATCAAGCTCACAGCCATGATTGTGATTTCAACACTCTGATGACTTGGCCACATACTTTTACTTGTACTATAAATATCAAGATAATTGTGATAAACAGGGAATCATCTTTAGTGATGTTTGTGAGAGAGAAGTTGTGACATTTGTGCCTTTTCTCAAATTATTATTACTAACAAAAGTAAGATGAAAGAGCTATATATTGAAAATGTGTAAAGTCTCTCTAGTTCCTAAATTAAGAATAGGTAATCTACTTTCAGTGCCACTACCTTTTAATGAAGTTAGCTTTGCTCTCCCACTTAAGGAATCTATTGGTTTATTTTTCTAATTGTAGAAAATCATTGATTATCTTGTTGGATTCCTTTCAGCTCAAATGATCATCAAGGCTATTGTAATTAGATGCCTGCAAAATAAATAATAAATAACTTGTTGTAGTTTTCTACAAGTCACTGTATACTATTTCAATAGATATTGTTTTCTTTTTTGCTTAGCTTCAATGCACTTCTCGTATTACATCAGTGTTAACTTCCAACTGTTTTGTATTGTTCAAATTATAGATTTTTTTATATAGTCAGGATAGTTGTATAACAAGGGAGGTAACTAAGCTATTGTCTAAATTTCGGTATTGTTTTTCTCGTCAATAAAAGCACTCACACAAAATCATATTCTCATAGAGAAATATATTAATAAAATCAAAAATATTTTACCAAGTTTAAGTAAAGTGCAGCTAGTTTGAAATATTTTTGCCACCAAGTGGAATTACCCCCCCCTCTCTTTTTTCTAAGCTTAAAGGATAAAATAGAACACTTAGGAAGTATGATGAAGCTTTTTTTTTTACTGGAGTATTGATAAAATAAGTACCAGTTATATACAAGGGCTGACTTATATCAACTGTATAGTCTCCTCATTAAAGATGATGTTTGTCTTAGGTATGATAATTTAAATGAAAAGTTATCTGATGACGTTGAAATTTTTAATTATTTCACTTATCAACTGAATGAATTTAAGACATTTTACAGAATAAAGCGAGTTATGCAGTTAATGTAGGTGACTGAGAAGTGCAGCCTATATGATTTAGATGTATGGTATAGAAATGTGATGGTGTCATGTAAATTCCATAGAAGTCAGGTAAATGTTAGGGAGGTTGCTAAGTAAAATTTATCACTGCATGATGCATTTTGTGGTAGTAAATACTAACCTGTGTAGTATAATGTCAAAGCATAAGATAAAAAACTGGAGAGACCTTCATATATAAGCAAATGTGTTAAAGGATACAAAAATTGTGGTGAGGATGGTGTAGTTATACAGATATGAAGTGCTTCTTTATTGTTAGAAAGTTTCCTTTAAAGTTTATGTAGGTGATGGAATAGTGTAGAAGTGGCTTTGTCAGCATCATTTATAATTAGAATAGATATCTGTTTTCTAACTGTATGTTATTTGTTATTAAAAATATTTATTTTCTTATTTCCAGCTTTATATTGCACCATGCCAGCCATCAAGCTCAAGAGAGTGACAGCAGAATACCTTGCTGAAAAGACTGCACAGCAATCTAAAGCAGCTGCTGCAGCATCTACTGCAACACCATCTGCAGCAGATGAAGAAGCTTCAAACCGATCTGAATCCAGCACACCAGCAGCTACTCCCACTAAAGCAGACACAAAGAATAAAGCTAAGCAGCCTAGCACTGAGACAGCCAAATCTGGTGCGGCTGGGTCAAAGATACTTTCTAAATTAGATGATAGAGTTTTGACAGAAAAACGTAAAAGAAATGTTCCTGCTGCTGAGCTCAAGTTGATGGAATGGTTTGTCTTTTAATATTTCTTATGTACCAGTAGCATATACTGTAATTAGATTCAACAAATTATTCTGTAACCAATCCTTATTTATTTTGATATATACTATTAATAACATCTATTTTTCTCTACATTTAATTTATTTTTAATTTTCTGACATATTTATAGTTCTCAAATTTTTCTAAAAATTCTTAATTCTATATTTTATATCTTTCTAATTTGATATCAAGCTACACATTTCACTGCAGTATAGTTTTATGTTTTACACTAATTTTTCATTCTAGGCTTGATGATAACTTTGAAGAGCGAGACAGTACATCTATTTCAATGTTAATACTCTATGATTACTATGCTGAAACCTGTCAGTTAGATGCATCCAAAGTTGTGGATATTCCTAACTTTAAAAAGGTAATAATTTGACTAATTTCTTAAATATCTAAATAAATGTCTGAGGAGTTGGTAATAAAGTAATTTTGGGGGATTACTGATTTCATTTTTATAGTAGAAACGTTTTTTTTTAATTTACACTATATGTTGATCAGTTGATCTCCAGTTGTCATCAGACGTCTAATTAGTGGAAGTATTCATTGTACCTGACTATATTAGAAATAGTAACCTTTATTTCTAATTTAAGTCTAATAATGTTCTTTTTCTCTAGGTCATTAATGCATATATATGTATAATATGAATGTATTGAAAAAATCTTTCCTATCTGAAAATGAGGTATACTGTTTGAAAGCAAAGTTAGTTACATGGAAGTGGATTCTGTTATACTTTATCATTGTCACCTATTTATTAATTCTACATTAGAATATCTACACTGCCAATTTAATCCTAGATTTTCTTGATCTACATCAACATTCATCATATTAATTTTAGATTTCTCTGTATTTTTATACAATACTAAAATTCTTTATCTAATTTGACGTATTGCTTTGACTAATATTTGGAGAATTACATGTACTTAGCTACTTTGTAATAGTTCAAGTAATGTTCCATATGTAATCCTTGTTTATTTAATATTTCAAATGACTAGATTGTGCGCCAGAAATTTGGAAAAGGTATTGGGATCAAGGAAACTTCAGCTTATAAAGGTTTGTTAAAAGAAAAGAAACCAAAGAAAAAGCCAACAGTGCAAGCTGAGTCATTGCGATTAAAAATGAAAGACATTATTGATGAAGCTCTGAAAGAGTCAGGAAATCCTGTATCCTTTTATTTCTGTCTTTTCATTCATTCAATGTTTCATATATTCCTCCAAGTATACATCTGTTTTACAAGACTTTTTGTGAATCAAACTGAGCAGACTTATTCCATTTAATGAAACAGTAGAATCCAAGAAACTTAATGATGGTCTTCGTTGTTAAATACGAAATAAAAAGGTTACAAAGTTGAATAAGTTAGTTTACTGTGAAGAGGAAAAGCTTAAAATCGTGATTAGTTGACATTTTAATAACCTAAGAACCTGCAAGCTGTACACATCGGTTATTGCTGGATGTTTTTACAAGAGTACTGCATGGCTGTTCCTTGTTACATCTATTAGTTATTAGATTACACACCTGTGACAAGTATAGTTTGTAATTTATAGAACTGAGACAGATATATAGTTATTAAATCACACTGACATATGTATTAAGTTGTAAAATTTTGACACAAATATATAGGATTTTGTTTGCAATAAAAATAATTATAGAAATATGAATAACTATTTCACTGAAGAGACTGGTAGTATAGCTAGTTACTTAACTTTGGTGATCAAGCAAGTGTTGAGTGTGATTTGTGGGAGATGTGGTTGCTATTTTTAGCAGATTGAACAACTACATTGATATATGCCCTCAAAAAATACCAAAGCAGGAAGTGATGATTGTGCCTTGTCTCTGCTATTGACACTGTAAGTGAAGCGAAAGTTGCTGCAAATAGTATCTAAAAGCATATAGATTCCTCTCTCTGAGAGCTTACTGTTTATTC
Organism: Octopus rubescens; assembly: GCA_027564515.1. NCBI lineage: Eukaryota > Metazoa > Mollusca > Cephalopoda > Octopoda > Octopodidae > Octopus > Octopus rubescens. The sequence goes on from JAOPUL010003388.1 coordinate 84,366,036, forward strand.
TGCTTTGTCTGCTACCTTATTGCTGTCTTCATCAACAGTATTTTTGTAGTACCTAATACCTGTTGAGGGACCCAAAACTGTGATGTAGTTGTTTAGCCTCAGATGAGCCCTGGTTGAGCAAATATTTGACAAAATGCATTTTGGTCATGACCGTCTTGTCTTTTTCTGTATTTATTACTAGATTATCTAAAGTTTTTTCTTGAAGTCTGCTGTGATGCAGTTCCAATACTTGTTTCTAAGCTTTTCCTTTATTCATACTGACGACTCCTTGGAACCAACATAAACACCATCATTTTTCATTATCACTCAGTATTTTGTACTTGGTTGACAAAAATAATACTGTATATAGAGCTGGCTTTGTTTCTGCTGTGAAGGTGTGGGGCATATGTCGTTTTGGTGGGAACATTGTAAACTGAATTATATGAAGGACGAAGATTAAATAATGATTAAGTTAAAAGGTTACCAAGAATACCAAAGTAATATGAATACTTAGTTACATCAAACATAATTTCTAGACGCTGTCAATTTACAGTGGTTTTACTTAACAAATTGGTTCAGAAAAAAGGCGTTCGTTTTCATTGGTTGAAACAGTATATTGGGGCAAAATATCCTGCACTCCGGGTTGATTTAAAACCAGGACTTCTAAAGGTTGCTCTTGAGAGAGGTGTTCGATTTGGTTCCGTTCAATTGGTAAGTGATTCATTCTTCCCTATTTATCATCCCTCAATGCTTGTTCTCCATTATATTCACCCCACCCATTCATTTCTGATCTCTAGCACTCTATTACTCACCCATATTCTTGCAACTTCTACCCATACATCTCCCTTTTCTCCTGTTCCCACTCACTTATATTCATTTTGTATCTTGCGGGTCCACCCCAACACTGCATCACTATTATTTTTATCTCTTTCCAGCTCCACCCTATTCACTCCCACTCTCTCTTCTTAATGTGACAAACCATGTAGCTCCTCTACAGCAAGAAACCTGTTCATCTCTGACCCCTTCTCCTAGGCTTTAACCCCTCATCTCTTAGCATAAAGCTGCTTCCCTCTCTACTGTAGTTTCAATCACTCGAAAGGGATCTTAGTTTTGCAAGCTGCATGGCAATCTCATTAGTGCTGGTACCATGAAAAAGCACCCATTATATGCTTAAATATGCTTGGTATTAGGAAGGGGATCCAGCTGTAGAAACCATGGCAAGCAGACATGGGAATACAATGTAGTCCTTGGTAAATACAATCCATGAGAATACAATAAAATCCTTGGACCCGTTGGATCCTGTCAAACCATCCAACCCATGCCAGCATTGAACATGGACATTAAATGATAGTGATGATGATGATTGTTTTTTTAGAGCAGTAAAATGATAGATTTGGTAGACCACCAAATACAATGCCTTGCAGTCTTACATTTTTGTATGTTCTAAGTTCAAATCCTGCTAGGTTTGACTTAACTTTCACCTTTCAGAGTTTATAAAATAGTATTATAATATACTCGGAGTTAATTCAATTCTATGAAGTTAGGTCCTTGTGTCAGTGTAACAAATAATAATGATTATTATTCTGATCTGTATATGTATAATTGTCAAGTACAAACTGAAAATTTGTATTAGTTGGAATTATTTGAAGTAAGCAGATGAATTGCGAAGATAGTAAAGTGACAAACAATATGTTGTGGAAGGAGACCTTTATTGTATGTATAGTAATAATTATGAAGTAAAAGAATGAGTTGTTAGAAACAGTAAGGTGTTAGACTTAATGCATTAAAGTATTTTGTCTGGTTCTTAACCTACACATTTCATTCTGCCTTTCATCCATTTGATTGAATCTCATTTGCACTCCTCTCCTCTGAAAATAGTTTTGTCCTTGTTTAGGACATCGTTAATGTCTTTCTTCTTACCACACAGGCATGACTGTGTGGTAGAAGCTTGCTTCCCAACTACATTGTTTCAAGTTCAGTCTCACTGTGTGGCACCATGGGCAAGTGTCGTCTATAGTCCCTGCCCAAACAAAACCTTTTGAGTGGATTTGGTAAACAGAAACTGAAAGAAGCCTGTTGTATGTATATGTGTGTGTGTGTATAAGGTTGTGTCTCCTTGTCTTCACATCATGTGATAGTTGTAAAATGATTGTTGCTGTCATACAAGTAGTGTCATTAATTTCCAATATTCTGTGAGAACATGTCCAGCCATCTGGGAAATATTACCTTGTCTGGAAACAGGTAAGGGTTAGCAAGAGGAAGGGCATCCAGTCATAGAAAGTCTGCCTCCATAAATTCTGTCTGATTCAGTCTAGCATGGAAAAGTGGATATTAAAATGATGATGATGAATAATGATTATGTAATGCATCTTAAATGATAAATTGTGTCATTGAAGATATATTGTAGTGTATTTCGTTAGTAAATGGGAAATGTCTATAGGTTACTTACAGTTTGCCAATAGAATGTGTGATCTCAGTTTAATCGAAGCTAAGGAGTCTCATGTAGATCAAATGCTCCTGCCCGTGCATGTTCTATCTCTGTCTTTCTCTCTTTACTTGTGGGCACAGGCATGGATTAGAAGTTCACTTCACGAGTATGCTGTTTTGGATTGAATCACACTGAACTGCATGGCACTTTGAGAAAGTGCCTTTTACCGTAATCCTAGAGTCAACCAAAGCTTTATGATGAATCTCTGAAAGCCCTGTCAGAGATAATTGGGTGACAATTAATGCTTCTCCCAGTTTAACATCACTACATGTCCTTTGAGTATCTTCTGTAGAGTCCTTTCTGTAACAAGCATTCAGGCCAGCTTTCTGGGCTGACGAATAACTGCCTCCTCTGACTAAGCCATTAGAATAAAAACTTCCTATTAAGTGTTGACATCTGGATTATTTATGGTTTTGTCTTCAGAATTTAGACAAAATTTGTAATTCTATTTGTAGGAGTTAATTTAGTATTCAAATGGTTTGTCTCAAATATGAGAGGGACTGGTGTCTGAACTATTAAGATATCAGCCAGTGTTGGAGTTTCAAATATTAATAACTAGCAGTGAATCCCGTTGTTGCTCGTGATTGGAATGAAAACTCCAAAAGAGCAGAAGAAGGATAAATAATAAAGCCTCAAGCCGTCAAATCAAAAATGTTATTTATGTAAAGATACCAACAAATCTATAGTAATCAGTTGAAAATTGTAGAAGTTATGACGACACAGATTTCTTTGCCCTGGCTTTTTTCTCACCCAGAGGGCGCACTAAACAAAATGTTATGAGTGCACAATAATGTTGGGATCATAACGCATGTTTGTTCCAAATTTGAAGAAAATCAAATGCAAAATGTAGAAGTTTTTAACTAATATGCTGTTTTTGAGCATGTTTTTCTCATCCAGGGGCCGCAGTAAATAAAAATTTGAAAAATCAATAAGCTAAGAACCTTTATCACATGTGACCACATAGATGTGTCAAGTTTGGTGAAAGTAGGATGCACGGTCTTGACGTGATACGCAACCACACACACACACACACACATCCTTTGTTTTATATATACTAGCAGGCGTTGCTCGGGTGATTTGTTGAACATTGCAATAGCTCCGACAAAAAAGAGGTGAAAGAGTGGTAAAAATACCTGTTTTATGTGGTTTTCCCCTTTTACACGGTTGAACTTTGAAACCATTTTCTACTTAAAATCTGCCCATAAACATGAGCAAAGTGTGTGTGAAGTTTGAAGAAAATCAGTGGAAAATTGCACGAGTAAGAGGGGGGAAAAGTGGAAAAAATACCTGTTATACGCGACTTTCTCTTTTTACACTGTTAAACTTTGAAACCATTTTGTACTTAAAACCTGCCCGTAGACATGACTAATGAGGGTGTGAAGTTTGAAAATAATTGGTTTCGCGGTTTTGGCACTAGAAGGTAACATACACACACACACACATACTTTGTTTTAATATATTAGATAGAAGGCTAACAGTGATTCCTGGCGTTGCTCGTGATTGGAATGAAAAATCCAAAAGAGCAGAAGAGGAAGGATGAGTTAGTTTTTTTCTCACCCAGGGGCTGCAATAGACAAAATCTCAGAACTTTTATGATTCCACAATAATAATGGGAATATGACGCACGAATGTTCCAAATTTGAAGAAAATCGGTTGAAAATTGTAGAAGTTATGACGACATGGATTGTTTTGACTCGTTTTTTCTCGCTAGAGGGCGCACTAAACAAAATGTTATGAGTGCACAATAATGTCGGGCTCGTAACGCATGTTTGTTCCAAATTTGAAGAAAATCGGATGCAAAATGTAGAAGTTATTGACTAATATGCTGTTTTCATCCCTGGGCCGCAGTAAATAGAAATTTGAAAAATCGATAAGCTAAGAACCTTTGTCACATGAGACTACATAGGTGTGTCAAGTTTGGTGAAAGTTGGATGCACGATCTTGACGTGATGTGCAACCAAACACACACACACACATCCTCTGCGATCTCTTTGGGTGTAAAGACAGGGATTACTTTTTTTGAATTTGAGTCGGTTTTCCTCGATTTGTACTCAAAGAGAGTGGAAATCTGAAAAATCCATAACGGAACAACACTCCCCGGTGATTGGAATGAAAACTCCAAAATAGAAGAAGAGGAAGGATAGTTTTTATCACCCTGGAGCCGCAATAGACACCAAAAGTTTGGTGAAAGTCGGATGCACGTTCTTGACGTGATGCGCAATCACACACACACATCCCCTGTTTTATATATATATATCTGCTGAGACAATGAGACTGAGTGAGTAGGTGAAAGCAAAATAAGTTTAGTATAGATAACACAGAGTGGTGTTCATACGGATGGAAACTTAAACTCCAGCTTTTCCATGCCGAGCCAGTGCCTTGACATTGAAAGTCAGCTATGAAACCAATCCGTATGGCGCTGTTATGGAGGTATTAAGGTTGATAAACACATTTAAAAAAAAACAAAATAATGAAAACAGAAGAGAAGAATTATGTACAGTCTTATCTCGACAGCTGTTTAAATATGCTCATAACTATATAATAACTATATCTCTAAGTAATATATGGATGATGTCATAGGTGTGCATCCAGCGAAAAGTCCACATGAATTTGTTAATGTAAGTTAGGCACCCCAATACAAGGGCTGAGTGGCAAATGCATTTATGTATGTCTATATGCATGTATATATGTATGTATATATGTATATATGTGCATGTATATATATATGCATATGTGTATATGTGTGTGTGAGAGAGAGTTTATATAGGCTTGGCTATGTGCTGCTTTGCAACCATGTGGTTTTGTGTTAAGTCTCACTGCATGGCATCGTGGCTAAGTGTCTTCTACTCTACCAGTGAGCTAAATATATATACACACATATATATGTGGCTGAGTGGTTAGAGAATCGATTTAGCAACCGCGAGGTGGTGAGTTCGATTCCCAGACCGGGTGATGCGTTATGTCCTTGAGCAAGGCACATTATTTCACGTTGTTCCTTCTACCTGGAGTTGCGACCGATAGATAATATTAGCAATTGGAAAGACCATTGGAAACATTGTTCCCTCGGTCCGATCTGACGAAAGTCGATCGACTGCCGATATATATATATATATATATCCGCCTCGTTGAACTCGTTCTAACCCATAACTGCTTCACGTTCGTGGGTGAGGTTTTGTAGCATGTATCGGGCGTCACTATGGGGACGAGAATGGGCCTCAACTTTGCCAACCTATTCGTTGGGAATGTGGAGGCCCAAATCTTCTCTCAGTTCACCGGGCCGACCCCAGAACTATACGGTCGGTATATTGAAAATTGTGTAGGCGCTACCTCCCTCTCTCGTGAGCAACTCACCCACTTTATCTCCTTCATTTCCACCTTTCATCCTTCCCTCGTGTTCACCTCTCTCATCTCTGATACTTCTTAGTTTTTTAGGTCTATGGTTCCACTTTCTTAATTTCCCACGTCTATGTCTTCCTCATTTTTCCACTTAATTCCTTTTCTCGCAATCTCGATTTTCCTTTCTACCTTTATTTCCAAAAATAATAATATCCAAAAAGTTACTGACAGAGTAGAAGCATACATGAACAAAAGGAAGAACAACTGGACAAATAGCTGGAAAGAGAAGGAATTGCATGACCAATTCATGCAACAAGCAGAGGATGTTGGAAGTAATGGACGCTGGCTGTGGCTGACAGATGGAAACCTAAAACGAAAAATTTAATCCCTAATTTTGACCATTCAAGAACAAAACCATAAGAATAAATTTGATCTAATGGATGAGTAATATTGCTTTGAATGAATGATGAGGCACAGATGAGCTGAGAGAAAAATTCTGTATACAACACTCATTTGTAGTGTGCAAAAGCAATTACAGTACAGTATGGACATGTAATGCAAATGGGCGATGACAGATGAATGAAGAAGTGCCAGGAGTTTCAAATGCAAGGTTCCAATAGAAGAGGAAAATCAAGGATGACAAAGACTGAAGTTGTGTAGGCCTATCTAAAAAAGCTGACGGACACAAAACATATATCAAAGAAACAGAACAAGTGGTTAGATGCTGTTTTGGACAGGTCACAAGACAGTCACTGATCACAAGTACTTTCTTAAGAAAACTTGAACAAACACCCTCTATGAAAAATCTTTGACAAACACTACAATTATAGTAGGACTACCAACAAATTTATTGGGACACCAGTAACCAATTGAGACAACATTGAAAGAACAAAACAAACTACATAATCATTGAATAAACACTATTCAGCTTCTAAATCAATTTTCTTCCTTGTTTCAACACCATATAAAACACACACTTTATACTAATTAATACCTACTTAATGTTCAAATACAAAACTCACATAAATGTTTTTGAAAATTGAAACATGAAAAGTAAATTTATATGTTTCAAGAACACTTAAAATATAATAAAGGGAGAGAATATATTCTAAGTTTTCATGATTAATTTAAATCAAGATTTGAATGTTAAACCTTCCAATGATTTGCTTTTGAAAATGATTTTGAAATATGGCAGGTACTGAAATTGTTAACATTGAATTCTACACAGGGTTCCAATAGTTTTATAAATAATGTCATATACAATCTATGTAACTGTAACAACTTCGTCTTGATAACGTGAATAAGGGTGTTGGAATAGAACTTGGAATATAACCCCTCAATGAGCACATGCTGAACGAAGGGTAACTTAAAAACATGTTTTACACACACAAGAGGAACAAAAATGAAAAAAAAGACAACAATTTTAACACTGTGGACAGTCCATAGAGGCTGAAAATAAAGTATGCTTTCTGTCAGTACATGGTGATAAGCTGTGTCATATACTATAATACCATATTAACAATGACAGGTCAAGCAACTAGCAAGAACATTTTCTCTTGCTGCTTTCTGATGTAATGACATTTGATAGCTTACATGATTTCATTTATGAGAACGTTTTAGAGCTTCAACACCAATTTATTCGATAGAATGGACATCTGTAATTCTACTCCAACAGAAGACAGAATGTTAAGTTATTCTTTGAGATGGTAAGTATATAATTTTATTCATTCCAATTAAACATCGTCATATTTGACAGTTTGGCAGTTTCTTTATGTTAGTTTTATTTACATTTCAAGCAATTTAAATTATTGTTTTTATGTGCTTCTTCTTCTTCTTCTTTTTGTCAAC
>JAOPUL010003388.1:84414350-84434555 GCA_027564515.1 Octopus rubescens
ACATAAGAACTATAATAAACGAGTGAAGAAAGAATATATAGTGCGTGTGTTCATTTGGCAAAATAAATACAAATATACCATGACCATTCCAAAATATAACAATATCGGTTTCAACACACGGTTTCACTTCAGGTGTCTTGCAACACAAATTGATAAACGTATATATATACGATGGGCTTCTTTCAGTTTCTGTCTACTAAATCCACTCACAGGGCTTTGGTCGGCCTGAGGATATAATAGAAGACACTTGCCCAAGATGCCATGCAGTGGGACTAAACTCAGAACCATATGGTTGGGAAGCAAACTTCTTACCATACAGCCACACCTGCACCTATACACACACATATATTTATATCTGTACATGTATAACCCTCAACACTATTCACAATAATATTATTGTAAGTGCATTATATTTCAAATACTAAATACAATGTTTTGAATTGTTGGAATGACAACAGTATCATACTACTAAATCAAACACACAAGTACACATGATGAAGGAATTAAACAAGTTCAGAGATCTATTATAATATTTCTCTATTGTGTCACCTATTGAAATGCAACCACACACACACCATATAATTATAGTTTTGGGGGAAAATTGTTTTATAATTGCGTGGGTATGTAACAACAATAAAACTACATGAATCATGTATATGCACACATACACTCATGCACATGACCACACACACACACATACACTCATGCACATGACCACACACACACACACATACGTATGACTACACACATGACTACAACATACACATGCCCACACATACGACTATACTATAAACCAGTATGGGAGCCTCTATGCTGTTGCTCAACCTGCTAGAAATAGAAGCTAAATTACTTTCTACTGTCTTGAAAAAGAGGATAGAATGAATATTATGACTTTAGATGCACACTGCCTGAAAAAGTAGATGGAATAGTCTTAACTGGAATGTCATTCATCATAGGTATGCTCAATCAAGGTTAAATGATAACAACAACAAAAACATGCATACACCACACATTCTCACATGAATCAATCCACACATATGACTCCACAGATACATAAGCACACATACAGCTGTAATAACATTATTTCCCTATTGTGTGTTTGAAACAGTTGTGTCCTCAGTCAATAAAAGCAGGAGCCAGCTTAGAGGTTGACAGTTTAATCCTGTCACAATTACTGCACTGTTGTCAACCACAATATTTTTCCACTCATCACAGTTTCCTTAATCAACAGTAGTCCTGTGGTCAAGTGATTAGCCCTAATTATTGGTGGGATTTCCTAAGCAGAATTCGAACTCAAAATGCAAAGAATCAGAACAGACACCTCACGATATCTCATTGAATGCTCTAACAATTCTGCCAATGCACTGCCCTTGACTGGCAATTTATCAACTCTGGATGGATGAAAGGCAAAGTTGACCTCAGCAGGATCTGAACTCAGAGCCCTGAAAGTCAGAACAACTCTATCAGCTTACTGTCTTGATTGATGTATGTTGGAAAAAAATGGGCAGGGAGTTCCTAAAACTGAAGAATCTGGTGAAGAAGGATTAGACAAAGTAATTAATGGGTGAAGCATTAACCAATTTTGATCAATCACTCAATCAAATTCTCCCAAAAGAACAAATAAAGGAGCAGTTGTTATTTAGCCCCCAAGTTAGCTCTGATCAAGCAGACCTGTGATCAAAAGTGTTCAAACCATGACCATCCCATATGCTCAGTATAATGTATTCAGAACTACATTATCCAATACATCCTTCCTTTCTGAAGATAGATATAGTTTCAGAGGCACATAACTGCTATTTCTAGTAGTGGGAGCAACCACATAGTCACTCCATTGCTGCCTTAGAGGCAAAATAAAAAAATAAAAAATTGAACTTACCTATAACGTTGGTAATCTCCGTCATCTTTTTCTTTATCTGATAGTTGGTTAGGACAGGCACTATTTCCAAGAAGACTGAGGTATTTTAAGTTAGTATAAGACGCTTTTAATTTTAAAAGAAGACTTTCTAGATCAGAAATCTAGTCAAAATTAAGGAAATCTTACAAAAAGGTGGCCCCATATAATATTAGTTAAGTGTAACATAATGTAGTGAAATCAAAACAAATTTTAGTGAACTGTAGTATTAATGATAATTATTGTTAAGAGGGGCAAGGGAAAGAACTCCGAAATTTAAATTTATTAGAAATTAAATGGAGGTATACAGTTGTGAGTGATTTTTACCTTTGATAGTTATGGTGTCAACTCTGGACATATTTCAGTCTTATTAGATCTCCTTAGCAAGTCTCACATGTACTAAATCATAGAATGATTTTGAGAGGATGCAATAGTTTTGAATGAAATTTATCTTATGAGTAGTCGATTTAAAATAATGACATTTGAAAATTTCTGAGGAATGCCTTGTTATATGATATATATCTGATACGCCTAGAGTGCATTCAAGTGTATAACTAGATATACCTGAATGTACTCTAGGTGTGTACAGGACAACTCACACATTACTATTAATATTATTATTTATTATGTATTTGTTTACATATATATATTATTATTATTATTATTATCATTACTATCACTTTGACACTTGATGTGTGGTACACCGTGCACCAGTTCAGACAACATTGATTTGATAGAGTGTGTGACCTAATGTACAGCACATACATTTGATCACTATAAACAAATCATTTGTGCAGATCGTTCAGCAAAAGCTGAACACTCATACATCGTCTTCGACGGGAGAGTCCATCATCATTATTTATAATATTAGTGTTTTGTTGCAAGCATTCTGTAGTATAATCAGTTATGCAATCACTGGCCAAGGGACAGATATGCTATTTAAATTCTGTCAGTGGGTATTTTTCTTTTTTATGAACCATTATTGGATCATCTTTGTGGTTGTTTAGCCTGCTTAAATATATCAGCCAAAATCTCAGAAAATTTTTTTTTTAAATCGAAGGATACATTGGATAATGTAGTTCTCAATAAACACTAAGATAACATGATCATGGCTGGAATATCTTTCATTATTAGTATGTTCAGTTAGAGCAAATATGAGGCTATACCATAATGACAACATCTGCTGAATCTGGAATTGTTTAGTTCAATGTGATATCATGTATATATCATCATCATCATCATCCTTTAACATCTGTTTTTCCATGCAGGCATGGGTTAGACTATATATATATACATATTTTTATAAGTCCTAATCTATAATTGTTTAAGCTTCCAGTCCTCACATTCTAGATATCTCTATTTCTAAGTTCTTATTAGATAATTTCTATAACTCTTTCAGAGAGATATTTTCACCAGCTAGTATCCAGACTTTTAATAGCAGACACTTTTTATTATTTATGGTCCTTAATAATAAAGGACATTTTACCATTACCTCAAACATGTCCTGTATCATTGCCAACATCAGATAATGTTTGTGGTGTTTGTTTGAACTACCTGTTTTCACTGTCAAGTTTATGGTTCTAGTTCAGTTTCCAATTTACTTACATGTCTACCCACCTTGTTGTAGTCTTAGCAAAAACTAATTTTTGTTTTGCTAAGACAATATGGTCAAATATTTCTTTATTGCTTTAAAATATCATTTTTCATAGTTTTTGGTAGTCACAGCTATCAAAATATTTTCTCAAGTTTTAAACCTAAACTCAGAGCCAGTGTTGTGACTCTTGATAGAATATTGGCCAGCCAAAGGTTACACACCCTTACCATCAGCCTATTACTTTTGTCAAGCATTTTTATGTTATATTTTATGTTTTCTTCTAAGAAGTCATTTTATTTAGATAGATACATGTTTCAAGAACCAATAGATGTGGGACCCAGGTAAGGCTGTCTGCTGGTTCTTGTATAATTGAAGAGCTTCCTTAGCAACCTATATGATGACACTATTACACAGGAGAATGGAAAAGGAGATATAATTCACTGTTAACTTATAGGAACCTTTCCAACATCAGAAGTCTACAAGCCAACATCAAGCTATCAAATCCAAGCAGGTCCTTGAGCTTCATTATACTAATGATTGTGCTATAATCACTCATACACCTGAGTTCTATAGACTGCCATTTCAACAGCTGTTACAGCTCACATAATTAATGAGCTTAATGATTAACATTCAGAAAACTGAAGTCATTTGAAGCACCCTTCACTTTCTCAGTACATCAGCAACAACATGCTACAGTCTTCTGTTTCAGAATCCTAGTCAGTGTCATCTCCAATGATTGCATTATTGTTGAGGAAATTCAAAACAGCCTCAGATAGACCTCCTATTTGAGAGAGATTTAGCTATTTCTAGCAGGTTGAGTGACCACATTGGGGGTAAACAAAATGGACTTGGTTAGTTATATTTCCTGCTTTCTGCAAAAGCGAGAAGTTGTGTCTCAGCCATTACTATCCTCTTTTCTACAGATATAGTGTTTCCAAGGTGACATTATCCAATGTCTTTTTTTAAACATGGTGATATGAGGGACATTTGTTGGCTACTTCCAGCAGGTTAAGTAACAGTGTAGAGGTTCCTTCATTGGGTTGGGTTAAGACCACCTGTTGATAAGCTTATCACTAGATAGTGTACTGTTATATTGCCCTTAAGTTTCCTTTAACAAAGGAGCAAATTAATCCCAACACTACAAGCTACATATGACAGTGAAATGTATTTCTTTGCCAATACATATTTCCAGTCAGATGAGTTTTATCTTCATATAATATTGATATAAAGTAAAATAACCTTTACTTCTTAATGATAGTCATAAACAGCCAGATGTACACAGTTAGGTGACAGGACACAAGCTGTTAATCTTTTAAATAGTTTCAATAGTTAAGTTAATGTTAACATATTCAATGTATGGAGTATTAAAAAGCTAACTAGAAAGAAATGTGTGGTTAGGAAAGAACAAATATTAGCCAATGGTTAATATGTTAATCTTTTTGGTAAGCATGGGAGATAATGGTGGACATATTTTGAGCTTGTAAATGAAGAAGAAAGATTTCACCATTAAAAGAAAAGCTAAGTGAATGAATGTACAATGTTGGACATTCATTGAGGCAAGAAAGTAGAATTGTTTACAAAATAAATATCTCAATTATGCCACCCACATGAAAAACAGTAATGTTAGTGTTAATATATTTAATGCAGCAATTTGGTTTGAGGCTATATACAGGTCCTAAATAAATGATATATAAAATATGATAAACTAGTTAAAAAAAAAAAATTAAATTACAAAATCATAAAAACAGGAATCAATGTTAGAAAAAAAAGGATACATTATTTTTATTTAAAGTTAAAGTATGAAGTGAATTTAAAGCTGGGAACTCTGTGTCATCATCAATCCAGTTGTTATCTAGTACTAATTCTTCCAAGTCTGTAAAACTTTCTAAACCCTGTAACGTACTGAAATATAAAATAGAATATTAAATATAGAAGATGGCAGTGGTGAAGATAGGACATGAGATGTAGGGAATGATGGTGGTGAAAGTAGGACAATGCAGAGAGAGAGAGAGAGAGAGGGAAATGGAGAGAGCAGAGAGGGGTGAGAAAGATGACAAACGGACTTAGAAATAAAACTTTAAACCAGACATCTTTAAAATATGTGATATTATGGCATTATCTCATGTAACATGTTGATATATGTGTGTGTGCGCGCACGTGTGCATGCGTGAGTGTGATAACCAACATTACAAACTTATATGTAAAAATTTGTATGTCAAAAAGAGAGTAGGAATCTGATGTTTTGGGAATTCTTCCTTCATTTGAGACAACTAGACTCACTATCATCTTTTAACATCTACCTTCCATGCTGGCATGGATTGGACAGTTTGACAAGATCTTATGAGTCCAGAGGAGCCTTAAGATCTTGTCAAACATTGTGTTCCAATGTCTGCTTTGGCATGGTTTCTACAGCTGGATGCTCTCCCTAACGTCAACCATTTTATACCTGTAAAGTGGTTGGTGTTACTGTGCTGGGTGGTTTTTTTCTTTTTTCATGGCACCAGCACTAGTGAGGTTACCAATAGCAGCACAATGGTATAATTTGAGATAGAAGGCTTGGCAGGCATTCTGTAACATCATAATTGGTAACATAGTCATTTGACAAGTATGGTTTGGAGATTCCATCATTGAACCTTTTTCTCTTCATGCCTCAAATTGATATCTAATATAATTTTATTTTAAAACTCTTACCAGTTGAGAGAGAGAGAGAGAGAGAGAGAGAGAGAGAGCTATAATGTTGAGTATGTGTATGCAGGTGGATGTACAGAAAAGGAAAGGAAACAAAGACAATACAACTTACTAAAGTAGATTATAACTAAGATCCAGGCGTTTGGTTTTTGTACAGAAACTTTCAATTAATTTTTCTGGGATGACGTGAATATCATTGCAGGCATATGTCAACTATAGATGGACCGAAAAGATAAGAAAAATAGAAACAATTTCAATTTACAAAAAATTGCTGCAACAATATGTCATGAATGAAAGATCAGAGATTATCTATATACATAAAACAGAGTGTGTGTGTGTGTGTGTGTGTGTGTGTGTGTCCATACTCGCGTAACTTCTACAATTTGCAACCAATTTTCTTCAAATTTGGAACACACATGCGTAATGTTCCCGAAAGTAGCAGGGACTAATAAAATTTTCCAATTTTTATTTACTGCGGCAGCTGAATTAGAGAAACCTGCTCAAAAAAAGCATATTAGTCAATAACTTCTACATTTTGCATCCGATTTTCTTTAAATTTGAAACAAACATGCATTATGATCTCGACATTATTATGCACTCATAACATTTTGTTTAGTGTTCCCTCTGGGTGAGAAAGAAATCTGTGTTGTCATAGCTTCTACAATTTTCAATCGATTTTCTTCAAATTTGGAACTTTTGTGCGTTATGTTCCCATCATTATTGTGGAATCATATAAAAGTTTTGAGTTTTTGTCTATTGTGGCCCCTGGGTGAGAAAAACTAACTCACCCTTTCTCTTCTGCTCTTTTGGATTTTTCATTCCAATCACGAGCAACCCCAGAATTCACTGCTAGTAGTATATATATTGTTTGTCATAACAATTTAGAAACTTTGAGAGAACATAAAATAATTTGTTTTACTATATAAATATTGGGTTAAAAACCCTTTTGGATAGAAAAAGTCAAAATCTCAAAGGCAGCCTTTGACTTTTGCTATTATTCATAGCTTTATCTACTTTGAGTTCTACAATTAAAAACAAATAATATATAAGTCAATTAAGTAAGGAAATTTAGTTTCACATTTTTTTCTTAAAAAATTATAGTGTTTCTTTTCCTGTTTGACATTTCAAACTAAAATATTTTCACAAATAGAAATCATGAGAAAACAGAAACTGAATCTTAAAATTTTTGAAAACTGGAGATTGAAGTTTAAAAAAAGGATAGCTATGGAGTGTGATATGCGAGATGAACTGAGACACTCTGTGTAGAGAATTGTAGAGAGACATATTTGTAGCGAAGAATGACCTAACATTAAGTAAACATATAGATCTTTCTATTCAATTATAATATTGATTCAGACGTAGTGGAGAGCACACTTGGTTAAACAGCGTTCCTAAGCTGAATTCTGGTTGTGTAGATTTTGGTGCTATATTGTTTTCTAACAATAGCCTTAAGCTCACCGGAGAACCAATCAGAGTTGAGTGTCAGAATCACGTGTCGTCTTAAGGTCAAAAACCCAACACAGCTTTATTGAGCCGACTGTCAACTATAAATAGACACGCATTGTGTCTTCATATCGAGTTTTTCCACCTTGGCTCTACAACATGCCAACACATACGTGTATTACCTTCAGAGTCTCATTTCCTCAACTTCACCACATATCAGCATCGTGTGTTGTTTGCGTATAGAATCTTTCTCCAACATACATCATCTTCATGCCAAATCATTTTGCCTACACACACACATCACAACTCTTTTCAACTACAAAAAGACATCAGCAAACCCTGAACTCATTATCTATCTGAATTGCTCCTCATGAATGTTGTGAAATAAATGTTGCTTGAATACAAGGAACCTGTCGGTCTTCATTATTCTAATTATTGTTAACAAGAGTTCTTCCGTTGCACTGATAACCCTGAAGGCTCTCTTATTATACTAGTGTTAGCTGACGTGAGCTGAAGGAACATCTCGTTACATATTAGTTCCATGTAATATAGTCCAGTGTAGAGAGACATAGCTGTGCATTGAGAATTCTAGAAGGATATAAATAATCCCGTGTTAATCTGAGTTAGTGTTGTAAGGAACCACGGTCTCGTATAAAGGGTTGTAGAGAAACAGTCCAGTGTAGAGTTGTAGAGAGGCATCGTCTTGGGTAGAGAGACCTTGTAGTGTAAATAATTGTAGAGAGACATAAATTTGTGGAGAGAATTATAGAGAATTATAAAAAGTGTTGGTCAAGGTAGAAATGCATTTGATCATAGACCAGCTTGATCAGAGCTGACCTGAGTCTAAATAATAGCAAGCTAATAAAGGAGCCTCTACTCACCATAAGCACACTGAGGAAGCTTCCACCTTTACTACACCGAGGGAACCACTATCATTATCAAAGCGAGGGAGCTTTTACCATTACCACAATGGGGGAGTCTCTACCAACCATTACTACAGTTTTAGAGTTTCTACCCACTATTACCACAGTGGAGGAGTCTCTACCCATGATTACCACAGTGAGGTAGTCACAAGCATTAGCATAGTGGGAGAGTTTCTAACCACTATTACCACAGTAGGGGAGTCTCTACCCCACTATTACCACAGTAGGAGAGTCTCTATCCATCATAACCATAGTAGGAGAGATTCTACTCATCATTATCACCAAAAGGGAACCTTTACCCATCTCTACCACAATAAAGAAGTTCTACTCACCATTATAGTAATGGAGCCTCTACCCTTTATTACCACTGTAAGGGGCTTCTACTATTACCACAATAGAAGAGCTTCTACTTATCATTACCACAGTAAGGGAGCCTCTATCTGACTTTATGATAAGACACTGAAGGAGACTATTAGTTGCTCAACCTGCTAGAAAAAGCAACCAAATCAAAAGTCAATTGTTTCAAAAATCATACCTAGTTTTTAAAATTGGATATTGCCAACCTAAATACACTGTGTGAGTAGAAGACATGATGGTTACAACTGGAGCCACTTTGATCATAAGTCTGACAGAATTAAGTGTGATCTGAAGCAAAACAATAACAATGTCAACAACTATTATCACTAAATCTTCTGTTCCTCCTTATTTATCACAGAGATATTAACAAATTCAGCTGAAGGCCAGTTGCTGACATCCCACTATTAGATCTAATAATATCTGTAAAGTTATTTACAATGATGTAATAGCTTACAATGAAATTTCAAATAATAGTGTGTACATAAATATAATTATATATTAATAATAGAGTACTATAAACATAAAAATAATAAAAATAACAACAAACTATTATGGTTGTTGTTATATTATTAAAACAAAATCACTAACATTCAGTGCAGTCTTTTGATTTAGCCTTGTATTAACTTTTTTGTTTAAGTTATGTATGGGAACTTTTCCAATTCAAAGAGAAAAGATTAATTTTTAGCTATTACAAAAAAATGGAAAAAGAAAATAAACTAGGAATAGTAGAGCCACATAATGTATTACAAACAAAATTATATTCAAGGAAATATATATTTAGCTTACTTTTTTACCTTCCTCAATGTAATTTTTGGTTTTGAATCTTATCTGAAATCATTTCAATGTTTGAGTCATAACCAGTAGTTTATATTTTAATACAGATAATTTTGTGTGATACTTTGATTTGATTAAATTCATTTACAAAAATATTTGTTCACACAAACAGGTTGATCTGAAAATCAATATAATACTGAACGTCAATTTGTTATGCATTTATAATTATTTAGAATTGAATTCCAAGCATCAAATATCAGATTTCCAAGCTGTGGAATTGTTTGAATATCAGTCCAGTTATGATTTTCAGCAAGTTTAACCTTCTAACAGTATATTTCTTTGAGTTTATTTCATATATTTGAAAAAATACTTGATGCTCACAATTCCATCTATTTTGATCTCAAAGTCAGACTGACTAATCTCTGAAAATACTGATAGATTTATTTCTGATATTTCTGTGTCAGTGGGTGCTAGAAGGATCACTAAAGCTGCTTTTTTTCTTTTTGAAAATCCATAAACCTTTAACTAAATTCATTTTTCATGCTTTTGATGGCTAGTTGTACTGATGTTATTTTTTTCTTCAATTTGAAATTTTCAAGTGAGGTAAAAATGAGCTAGTTTATTATTTTCAATTACTTTCACAAACTCTGTAAATATGTGCTTAAATGCTACAAACTTCTAACGACTGAAGAGATGTGTTTCTTTTTTCCTTATCAAATCCCCCTCAAATGTAACTTTTCTAGCAAATCAGGATCTTCTAATTCAGGATAGCTACTATTACCACAAAGAGTTTGGATGAATTATCAAATGTACTCTATGTAAGCTGTAAATCTTTTCAGAACATCACCTTTAGAAAATTATCAGATGCTATTATGTAGCAATAAATCTGAATAAATGCAGTTAACCTCTTTTAGTAATGCACAGTAATTTAGGCCTTTTTGCTATTATCTCATTTACAATTTTGAAGATTCACAACTTTGATACATTTGGAAAGTCAAGTTTGAGTGCTGAGTGTTGTTTTGGTAAATGACACAAAGGGGAAAAAAAAGAAGCAATTTTTGATTTACTCAGTTCATCAGTAGAGTCACCAAATCCCTTCTTTATCCCTTTCGTGCTTGGTACCCCATCTGTTGCTACTGAAACTAAATTTTTAGTGCTTCTTTCTTTCTCTTTCAAACAATTTCTTTCTCTTTTAGTGATTATTTCTTTCTCTATCAAACAATTGAAATCAGCGTGACAAATATTTTTTGCCACCTGGGAACCTTTAGAATTAATAAATCTACATAACAATGCAATCTGTCCAACATTATTTACATCACATGACTCATCACAAGCAATTGAATATACTGGAGTAGAATTAATGTCATTGATATGTTGTTCAGTAATATTTGATGCCATATCAATAGCTCTTTGGTTATTTTTGGAGGGAGAGGAATTTTTTTTATTCTATCAATTATATCATTTTGTTGTTAAAATATCTAAGAATATACCTTTCATATATTTTCCATTGGTAAAGGGTTTTCCTTGGCTTACAGTTTTTTTTAAAGCGACTTCCTAAAATTATCTTAACTTTTTCTACTTTCTTTTCCAGTTTTAGAACCATGCTTTTTTGTTATTCCCCAGCTGGATACTTTTCAAATGTCTTTCTAGGTTACTCTTATTGTTCACAAATATTTCACAACATATCATAATTGTAAGCCCACTGAGTCTTCAATGAAAGTGTACATCTCCATCCATGTAGCTCTATAGAAAACCCTCCTCTCATCACTAAATTTATTTTTCCTCTCCAACATAATTGTTCTATCATATTATGATAAACTCATTGCTACAAAAATTTTACCAATAATATTTTACAACATAAAGGTGACAGACAGGACAAAAAGAAAAAAAAACACTATTGAGGCCAAGCATGAGTCCTAGACTCAGTACAGACAATCAGTGAATTACAATAAATCAAATTATGGTTATTATCTAGTATCAACTTACATGTCAGACAGACACAACATGTTCAAATTGAATTTAAAAAATTATAAAGGGCAGGACCAGGAATTTGTATCTGGAAAGTTTTGAGCTTGAATTTGATGTCCAAGAATTTTTATATATATATATCATCATTTAATGTCCACTTTTCCCTGCTTACATGGGTTAGACAGAATTGGTTGAGGCAGATTTTCTCTGGTCAGACGCCCTTCCTGTCGCCAACCCTCACCTGTTTCCAAGCAAGACAAGGGTATACATACACACATATACATACGCACGCACACACACACACTATGCCAAAATCAAAGTTGAGATGGTCAAGGCTGGAATGCCTGTAATCATAGATCTGCTTCATCAAAGCAACCAAGACTTGTAGGGAAAGGAAAGAAGAAACTGTGACTCTTAGGTTATCCCCTGGGTAGATACCTCCTATGAATGTTTTGCAATGGGGTGGGCACTGCTAAATCTTTAATTTTTAGACAATTGCTATCCACGATAATAATATAATTTGTTTTTAAACACTAAAAGGCATGTATTTGCTTAATTTCAGTCTGTTTTTTTGGATTGGAAAAAGTATTTAAAATATAATGAATGTAAATAAAACAATCTAAGACACAACAACAAAAAACTCCAATATGAAGTGAAAATTAATCATTAAAACAATAGTTCCTTCTCAGAAATAATTGCACCAATTACAAGGTTTCTGGCTCAAAACTAGTGAAGCAATAGCTTCAGATCAACTAAAGCTTTTTCAGAGTAGTCAGACTTGTTCATCACCACTGTAGCATTTCCTTTGTCTGCTGGAAGTATTATGATGGATTTGTCACTCTGTAGTGTGTTGATAGCGAACTTTTCTTCCTTAGTGATGTTTGGTTTGGGAAGTTTCGCTTTCTCTAGTACCTGTCTCACTTTCCACCTTAGTTCATCTCCCTGAGCTTTTGTAATCCTTGTGGCCATCTCCTCAATGGGGGCTATTATATCCAAGTATGGAATGCGCTTGATGGTTGTCGCAAAGTTGAGACCTTTGTTTAGTACTGCTTCTTCAGAGTTTTCCAGATGTCGGCTACTTACGTTAATTACTGCTTTCATGGGTGGGTGTCGGACTTCAGTCTTCATTCTCTGACCTTTGAGCTTCATAAGCTTCTTAATCTGGCGTGTCTTCACCTTCTGAAATTCTTATCACACACCTATGCCTGTGCCTATATATATATATGTATATGTATATAAAGTTTTCATGTAAAAAATAGTCTGTATCACAATCTCTACTCATATAGCCAGTATAGCTGTCTTGGTTGCATATAGATATTTGTGTAGGAAAAGTTACAGAAGAATGTAGGTTGTTGTTATCTGCATAAGAATGTGTTTGGTTAGAAAGAGAAGAAAGAATTTTGTTAATGTGCAGAAAGAAAAATGTGAAGGATCTAATCAAACTCTGAGACACACAAGATTCAACAGAATGTAGATCACCGAGATTAATGCCAACATATGCAATCATTTCTGATCCAAGAGAGTGAGGGGCAGGCACCTTTGCCAAAAGGTTTTTTATGCTGCACACTGTGGAAGGTCGTGATGATTTCAAGGACTACAACAGAGAGGCTACTGGTATATAATGTATGAAATCAAGTCTCTGATATGGTTGGTTCTATGGAAGCCATACTGGTGGTCTCTGAGGAAATAAGGTTAATGTAGGTGATAGTTTATGAACTTTGAGAGGTAAGAATAGGACTAGTTGGCAGAATCAGAACAGTTGACTTTTTCAAGGATTTGTCATACTGCCACATGTTTTATAAGGCTGGGGTGTATACCCAATGAGAGAGATTAAGATTTTGGTAATGATAAGAGCCAGCTCTATGGTACACTGTTTAAAAATGTTAACATTATAAAGCTCAATAAACCAAATATATTAAACTAATTTACCCATTTTTTTATATATTGATAGCATTATGTAAAAATGTGATAAAATTTAGAAGTTATTGTGTACAATAGCTATGCTGTTACTGTATTATTATTGCATCATCATCATTATAATAATGGTTTCAAATTTAGGCACAAGACCAGTAATTTTAGAGGAGTGGGGTAAGTCGATTACATCAACCTCAATGTTCAACTAGTACTTATTTATTAACCCTGAATGGATGAAAGGTAAAGTTGACCTCCACAGAATTTGAACTCGGAGCATAAAACCAGAAGAGATGCCACTAAGCAGTTTTTCTGACATGCTAATAGTCAGCTCACCACCTTAATAATAATAATAATGATAATTCTTTCAAATTTTGGCACAAGGCCAACAATTATAAAGGGAGGGGTAGTCTATTATATCAACCCAAGTACTTGACTAGTACTTAAATGGTATTTTATCGACCCCAAAAGGATAAAAGGTAAAGTTTGACCACAACAGGATTTGAATTCAGAATGTAATGAGCCAGAACATATGCCACAAAGCAGCTTGTCTAGCATATTAACAACTCTGCCAGCTTGTCTAGCATATTAACAACTCTGCCAGCTTGTCTAGCATATTAACAACTCTGCCAGCTTGTCATCTTTGGTTTCAAATTTTGGTACAAGGCCAGCAATTTTAAAGGGAGGAGAGTAAGTTGATTACATTCGCCCCACTGCTCAACTGGTACTTATTTTATCAATACCAAAAGAATGTAAAGAGCTGGAAAAATTACCGCTAAGTATTTTATCTGATGTACTAATGATTGTACCAGCTCACCACCTCCATAACAATAATAATCCTTTCTTATTATAGGCACAAGGCTGACATTTTGGGAGAAGGGGTCTAGTCAATTACATTGACCTCAGTACTTATTTCCTCAACCCCAAAAGGATAAAAGGCAAAGTTGACCTCAGTAGCATTTGAACTCAGAACATAAAGAGCTGGAAAAAATACTGCTAAGCATTTTGTCCAATGTGCTAATGATTCTGCCAACTCGCCACCTTCATAATAACAATGGTAAATGTTCCACCCCAGAGTGCACATATGACAGGCATGGCTGTGTAGTTAAGAAGTTTACTTCCCAACCACATGGTTCCAGGTTCAGTCCCACTGCATAACACTTTGGGCAAGTATATTCTACTTAGCCAACCAAAGCTTTGAGTGAAGTTAATTGGCAGAAACTGAAAGCCCATTGTGTGTGCGCATGTCTATGAGTTTGTACCTTCTTGACTTGACACCACATGGTGTAAATGAATGTCACCATCAAACAAGTTGTGTCTCTCATTTCCAACCTTCATTTTAAAAATATACAAGCATATTATTGAAATCTCGAATCTACAGGATAATGCATGATTAACTCAAGACAATGTGAATAAATAAGCATTACATTTGACAGAGGAATCTGAATGCTAAAGCGTTAAATGATAAGGGTAAACAACCATGGTGATAACACCACCATTGCAGTGAACCACATTACTATCCATGCAACAGTTTACACAAATAATTCAACACTAAAATATTGAACAAGTGGAACAACCTAAAGTGTCATCAGCTAGATCTAATGAGGACTGAACTTACTTTATGTCCGGATGAAAAAACTGTTTTTACAACTAAGTCAGTGATACTGACAAGATTTATCAAACTAAAATAATTAGATAATTACAGGCTTAACCTGTGCTGTTTTTGGTACCCTAGCAAATTATATACGGAAGAAGGTCTTGCATTAATCAAAATTCAGAGAAGTAAACATGATGGTTGTTCATGCCACTTTCCAGAATATAAACGAAGATTGTGATGAAAGCATCTGTTCTTTTTGTGCCAACCCATGCCAGCATGGAAAACAGATGTTAAAGGAAGATGATGATGATACAGAGTTCATTCTATGTTTTTACTTCCATTTTTTTTCCATGCTAGCATGGGTTAGACAATATGTTATTGATGTATTGTTTTTACATTCAGGTGTCCTTTCTATTGCTAACCCTTACTTGTTTTTCAACGGATGCCTTATTCCACACGATTTGAAGGTGCAAAGCCACCAGAGAATTTGTAGTCAGGAAAAATAACAATATCATTGTGTGTAGCTCATTGATTTTTGGAGAAGCACAAATGTAACAAACATACACACTTATACATATATGTATAATATATATATACAAGGTGGTATCAAAGAGTTCCCAGACTAGTTTTTGTAGCATGCCAACAGATGGCAGCACACAGTTGTGACCTTCATGAGGCAGTGTGCCACATGACATCGCTGTTTACTTCACAAGTTGTGAAATTTGAGATCACGTGTATGCTGTAGTCTGCGAGATTTTGTCATGGACAGGAAAGAACATCACATCGAAGTCTGTCAAGATTTCTGTCAGCATGCCATTGATGATCCATCCTTCATGTCGAGGATCATCACCAGTGACGAGAGTTGGGTTTACGGGTGTGACCCTAAGACAAAGCAGCAGTCGTCACAATGGAAAAGGCACGACAGAGCCGCAGCTCAATCAAGAGCATGTTCATCATTTTTTTCGACATCCATGGTATTATGCATCAAGAATTCATCCCCCAGGGCCAGACCGTCAATCGAGTTTTACTGCCATGCTTTGAGGTGTTCAATGGGCATTCAGCGAAAGTGACTGGATCTGTGGAGCAAGGATTGGATTCTTCACGACGACAATGCACTCTGAAACTGAGCTCTCCTCACTCATGAGTTTCTTGCCAGATTTTGTACCTGCAGACTTCCAATCTCTTCTCCAAGATGAAAATGTAGCTCAAAAGTCACTGTTTTAACACCGTTGTTGAGATTCAGAGCGAATCACAGAAGGTCCTCGACTCGCTTACAGAAAACGACTTCTAGGCTGGATTCCAAATGTGGCAGTTCGAGAACTTTTTGATACCACCTCGTATATATATATATTTGTGATATGCAACAGAAGCAGTATTAGATTAAAATAACCATTTATGCATCATAATTAATGTAAATACAGTGTGCTAGCCAAATTTATTGAAGTGTTCATCCAACGATGATATCTCTTATGGACATGCTGTGTTTTAAAGCACAACATATATCAGAGAAATTAAAATCATCCCAGCAATGGCAAGTGAGAACACTAGATGTATTTCTGTCTCACTGAATGTTTCCAATAGTGTGTACTCACAGCCAGCATGCTTAGACAAAATTTATCATCACCAGTATACAAGTAGTGTATCACTGTTTTCCCATATATCAGTGGTGATAAAACTTGAATGCATTTCTGCAAAATGTTATTTAAAAATATGCATTTTAAAGAGTTATGAAAAAACAAAGTCAGGAGAGAGAGAAGAAGAATGACCTGAAAACCTCCTAAGAAAATTTTTTTTTAATGTTATCAACATAAATGTAATCTATACCCTTAGAAATATATCTATAAAATTTCATTAGAAAATATGCATTTTTTTTTAGAGTTATGAAAAAATGGAATATGGTAGAATCAGAAAACTGTAGTTATGCCACAAAATTAAATGTATCCCTCCCTCCCACAGAGAACATCATTTTGTATTATATCTCATACTAAAAAAAATTACAAATAGAAAAACACAAATTTTGGATATTACAGAAACTCATTATAACAATTCAATTCTTTTCCTTTTTTTCATTCATTTTCTGAATCTTTCCTAACAAGCACTACCAAACACTTGTTATATTTTCAATATCATATCCCAATGGAAGCACACATTACCAAACACACAATTATTATTTTGTTATTAACCATCGATATGGATCTTCTAATGAAAAGTCAAGTATGTATTGCTATTTCTCTCAGCTCAGCACAGAAGAGGTTATGAAAAACATCAAACTTCTCAAGGAAAATACTTCATTGTGTGTGAACAGATTCAGCAATGAAATCCTAAATGCTAAGGTGAGAAGCCATCATAAGGTAGTAAAACAATACTTGAAAGTAGATCTGTGAGTCTGAAATTATTCCAGAAGAGTTTTGTTATCTGTACACCCAAACCAGGAAATCTGTGTGAATGTGACAATTGGTGAGGAATGACTCTGCTTCAATACATTGGAATGGTGTACTGTTAAACATTCCAATGGATAACTAGTGATTGATATCTTTATTTGGCTTATCCTTTGCCTGTGATACTGTAACCTTGGCAATAAATGCTAATAGCACTAGTTTGACTTATGAGGTTACATGCATGATGTGACCTCATAAGTCTTGTGCAGAGCAAAATTTCACCTCATGGTATATCATAATGAAATGCCAGGAGTACTACAGCAGTTTGTTGTAGGTCTTCACCAAAGTACAATACAGATGAAGTCTTTTCTCTTCTTACTACTGCAGCTCACTGACTATAATAGCTTGAGATAACTTTAGATTGGTGTCTTTATATGTTTAAAGATAGTAGTCTCTCATACCTATTATTTGCCTGTGATATTGCAATACTGGCAATAATTGATAATGGTAGTACTAGAATTAACAGCAACAATACATAAACAAAAGCGTGCTGCTAGGTTACCTCCATAAATGGATAGATATCATCATAAACCAGCAAAAGATTGAAAATATCAAAACAATACTAGGAATCAGAGAATGATTTGTAATATATTTCAGCATAACATTTTCTCCAGTCTGTATTCATCTGTGGATTACAAGTGTAAATTTATACAGAATGATTTTCAACATATTTTGCATTGATATAATATGTTGGTCCAGTGTGTATCCATTTGTCAACAAGTTTGTAATTGTAAATATTTCCCATATATCTTAAAGAAAATATGGTAAATGTTATCCAATGTGTAGTTGGTGAATCATAAGTTTCTATGTGTTAGATGATTTCTCATGTTTCAATTAAGACTGTCCTCTAGTATGTATTTTTTGGTGTCTTTTTAAGAGACTGTTGGTTATAAATGATTTCTCACATATTTCACAATGATAGGGCTTTTCCCCAGTGTGACTGCATTTGTGGACATCGAGATGAGAATTTTTAATGAAAGATTTCCCACATATTTCACACGGATATGGTTTTTCTCCAGTGTGTATTTTATTGTGTGTTGTTAAGAGACTGTTAGAGAAGAAAGATTTTTCACATATTTCACATTGAAAAGGTTTTTCTCCAGTATGACTACGTTTGTGGATAAGAAGATGAGAATTATTAACAAAAGATTTCTCACATATTTCGCAGTGAAACAGTTTTTTCCCTGTGTGTATTTGCTTATGTGTTGTTAAGACACTGCTAGAGACAAAATATTTTCCACACATTTCACAATGATAGGGTTTTTCTCCAGTATGACTACGTTTGTGTACAACAAGATGAGAATTATTAACAAAAGATTTTCCACATATTTCACAGTGAAACAATTTTTCTCCAGTGTGTATAATTTTATGAGTTTTCAAGAGACCTTTAGTAATAAATGATTTCCCACATGGAAAGGTTTTTCTCCCGAGTGTATTCTATTGTGTGTTGTTAAATAACTGTTAGAGACAAACGATTTCCCACATATTTCACAATAATATGGTTTTTCCCCTGTGTGGCAACGTATGTGGATGACAAGATGCGAATTATTAAAGAAAGATTTACCACATATTTCACAGTGGAAGGTTTTTTTCCTGTTGTGCATTTCTTTGTGCATGTAGTCTTCATGTTTTGAAGAGAATGCTTTCCTACAAATCTCACACTCATATTCAAGAATATTTCTGTAAACTGATCTTTGTTTAGTAAATGTTTCACTAGGTAAAGGTTTTTCCCCACTATTATTCCGTGAAACAATATTTATACTGCTAAAAACGGTTGCGTTTGAAATGTCCAAGTGATTGACTTTCTCCATACTAATTTTCGAGGAATTCGCAGATACCGATAAAAGTATGTAATTAAAATCTATTTAGGTTCAGTTCTTATTTATGGGAACCACGGGACTTTGTTTTCATGTGGAAAATATGCAAATTATATATAGTTTCAACAATACTACTAGAATCCTTGTTGCTTATTTGGGCTTCTCGCAATGGACATAATACGTACTTTCAATCTGAAGGCCAACTGAAAAACCAAGAAGTGTTAGGAATACTATTTGTTCATTAGTTTTTGGTTTAAAAGAAAAATGTTCCTCTCAGTAGTAAAATAGAGAACAACTAATTCACGATGTAACGAAATGAAATATCGTGCAGGTGATGGAACACAAACACTGAAATATGAAGTCCGCTGTATCTTATCACCAAACATTAACATGAGATCATTGCTACACATTAGATTAGCTGAAGTTATAAATATGCTACGACGGCGTTGTTGTCGATTATTCCCCCTACCCCTACCCCGCCTGGATAACATCAGTGACAAAAGTTAAAGATCCTTAAGATAATTTGCTACAATCAAAAGTACCATCAGTTATGTCAGCTCATCTTTCAATTGTATATTAACTAATTGTAAATTTAAAAAATACAACCAACAAAATAACCGTTATGTATCAAGAAGGAACCTCAACATAGTGACTCGTTCTGCAAGAAGTTGTTTTCAAATCAACCTCAAATACCCTGAATGATACATTCGATAAAACAGTCCAGATGAGAGAGAGAGAGAGAGAGAGAGAGAGAGAGAGAGAGAGAGAGAGAGAGAGAGAGAGAGAGAGAGAGAGGGGGAGAGA
>JAOPUL010003388.1:84562927-84575387 GCA_027564515.1 Octopus rubescens
GATGATGATGATGATGATGATGATGGTGATGATGATGATGATGATGATGATGGTGATGATGATGATGATGATGGTGACTGTCAACTTGTGACTGAGGAAGGCCATTACTGACCATTGCCTGTGCAACATGCCAGCAATACCTGTGTATGAAGTTATTGCACCAGCAGTCAGGGGTTCACCTGGGCTCACATTTGCAGCTTCCATTCTGGCTGCAGCACCCTCCTACTTGACCAAGCATCAGATAGTCGCCTCACCAGCAATTGCACAACCTAAAATTTTAGGTACAATAAGGTTTGCACAGCACCTCACAGACCCTCTCCACCCTACTGACATAATCCTTCCATACATCCATGTGTCCTGGGTATGGCTTTAAATTGCATCTGATTGTGGGGCCCTGATTCAGGAGTACCCTTAGATTTGAAGAGTATGGGACCACCTCTTAGTCCCTATCGTTCCCAAGTCTGCTCTCACCTAGAGTAGTAGCACTTGTCCAGGTCCCAGCTATGGGTTAATTAGTATGTCATAGAATTAATTGCCTCCGGAAGAAGGTCACTCACAGACACCCCAAAAGACCCAGGACAGATGAGGCCTTTCAGTTCTTTAGTTGCCCATCTAAGAGAAGGAAACTCCATAGAAATCCTGCATCCTGATAACTACTGGGCTTGTGGAACCTGTTGTACCAAACCAATACAATTTTGAAGGACAAAACAGTAAGAATACCTTTGCCCAAACATGCAAATCATTACAATAATAAACCCCATCTGCCTTGTGGGTTATTTTTTTACAGAATATTCAAAGGGCAGGACCCTGAAACAAATCATCATCATCATCATCATCATCATCATCATCACATAATGTCCATGTTTCATGCTGGTATGGGTTGAACAGTTTGACAGGATATGATAGGTCCAAGCACTGCATCATGTGACTGTTTGACTTGGTTTCTATTGCTGGGTGTCCTTCCTAATGCCAACCACTTTACAGTATGTACTGGGTGCATTTTTCATGCCACCAACATTAGTGAGGTCAGCATGCAGCTTGCAAGGCTAAGAAACTAGAGTGCGGAGGGGGAACTTTACGCTAAATAAAAACCCGGAATAGAGAGGGTTAAATATGAGAGAGAAGTCCCATCCACTTGTAATGAGTGGCATTTATTTAGACAGCTGTACTCATCCACATTCATCATATTTTTATACCACTGCAATCTTCGTTTTTATACCACTGCAATCAAGTTTTCTCACAGCATATTTATGCTGTCTGTTATGCACACTTACATTGCACATCCAATAGAGCATGCTTGCTTCATCTGTTCCGAGTCTTCTCAAGTCCTCTGCATTCACTACCATGCAGCATTGCAGTTCTAACACATGCATCACACAATCTACTCCTACACTAAGGGAAAAGATCTTGGTTGTCAGTAGTGGTAGAAGTTAGTTGAAATTTCTCCAATCTGTTCTTACTCTAGGCTACTATGCTTTCAGAGCAACTACCTCTCTTGCTGATTACATCTCCTAAAGCTATCAACCACTTCTAGTGAGCCATCAAAGCATTTAAAAGAAACTATTTCAGTGTGCTCTTACATATGAAGATTAGATCCTCTACCAGTGATTCCAATACATCTCTTGTATCCATAGCTTACAAATGAAGTATATACCCACTCCTCTTCTGCATACTAAGCAAGACTATTTCTATGAAGCTATAGGCTCGTCTTTTTCCCAAATTACTAAAACCTTTATCATTGTTAAGTTTACTTTAAGACTTCTCAATTCTAGGTTAAGTTTCCATTCCTGGAATTTCCTCTCTAAATCCCCTACAGATTCAGCTATGAGCACTAAATCATCAGCAAATGGGAGTTCCCATCGACAGCCAGTCTTAAACTCATCTGTGATGGCCTCTGGCCAGTGCTGGATTTAGGACAAATGAAACCCTGTGCTAGTTAAGTTATGAGGCCCCTTACTTGGACAGTCAGGCAAAAATTCATCATAAAAATGTTTGGGCAAGAAGATGCCCCTCTCCCTCGTGGTCAACGGGGCGGGGCCCTGTACTTAAACACACCTAAGCATAATGGTAAATCCAGCACTGCCTCTGGCACAATGATGAATAGGAGATGACTTCTATTGCCATGCTACATCTGTTGTTGCATCTTTGTACATAGCTTGTACAGTCCTCACAAGCCATAGTTTCCTCAGGAAGCAACAAACTACTGAACCCTGTCAAAAGCTTTTGCCAAATCAACAAAAGCTGTATAGTTATACTTAACCAACATCTGCCAACCTCTGCAGCCCCATGGATGCTGTGACTGTATTGACTTGTCTTTCCTTCATGGCATATCAACAAGTGGAGAGGTGGTGAGTGTACTTGGGGCTAGGCACTAGCTTCTGGAAACAGCCCAGGCACAGCAAAAGTAGTCGAGTTACTCTCTGTGAAACACCTCAATCAAGGTCGAAAAAGGTCAACCATATATGTGTGTATATGTATTGTGACATATCCTCCAGGGGCAGAGATAAATTTAATAAATCAAGAATATATGTTGCATGGTATCTATCTATCTATCTCTCTCTCATATATATATATATATATATAAGTGAAGTTAGCGTTTTTCATCGTTAGTTCATCGCCCCCTCCATCTTCTGCTGCTTTACACCCCACTTATTTATCTTTTTTTTTTTGTATTTATATGTTATAATTCAAAATGTGCTCTGATGTATAATTGAGTGTAGAAATATTTCCTGCCTTAAAAAACCAAAAAGAAATCCTTCCACGCTGCGATCATTTTTCATTTAACACACGATATATTACCTCCCTTTAGGTAACTCTTTCTTTTCTTGCTGTCACTCTTTATTTCCTCCTTTTCCGCCATTGCTGTAGAACTAAGAGGAAGGTAAGCAGATATGATTCTGAAAATCCGTCTCCATCGATGTTATTGTATTATTCTATGTAGTAAAAACATTTCTTTTCATCAACTTATTCTTCAATCTAAGTATATCTTCACTTTAGAACATTTTTCAATCGTTATTTCTCTCGAAAATTGATATTTAAATTCGATCATTTTGTGATTAATATTTCTATAATGCTTCACGTGTTACTTAATTTTACGTTAGATTGTTTATTTATTCCAAAGATATTTCACCCATAAAGATGATATAAATTTGAGATTGAGTTGACTTTTAGATTATCAAGCAATGTTCATTTTAGCTGAACAATAACTTAAATCTATTTCAACATAGGCGATTATTTAGTAAAACCACGATATTTTATTTCACAATCATGTTATGGCCAGAATCGTACAAGTTTAATATTAGAAAGTTATTCGTTTTAAATGTTTTAGTTTGAATTTGGAAATGATACTTAAGTTTAAAATGTGTAATTTTATTGGTATAATTACTTAATTAGCTAAGTGTAATTAACATTTCATTTTATAGATGTTCATCTATATTAGTGTTTCTCAAACCATTTTTTACCTATAAACCCCCTTGATTCCTATTTTACTAGGATGAACCCTCAGCCATTCAATGTTTAAAAAATCATTTTATAATTAATTATTAGGAATTTTATAAAAAGTGTTTGTGTATTGTAGAAAAGCAATTTATTGCAGATAAAAGTTAATCTTATATGGACCCTGGTTGAAAGCCTCCGCTTCTGTTATATTTACAACATTAAATATGAAAGTTTGCAATTATAATTAATACAATTGATAGATGAGCGATTGTAATTACAATTAATACCTCGTTTATATCTACCCGATAGTGTAGTAGTGGCTCTGACGTTGGGGGTTTCCCAACCACATGGTTTCGTTTAGGTGTCTTATACTATAGCCCTGGGTTGACCAAAGACTTCTGAGTGGATTTGGTTGATGGAAACTGAAAGAAGCTTGTCGTTTATGGTTATAAATGAGCATCACCACCATACAAACGAGGTTGTTCATTTCCAGTTCTAATGTGAAAAACATGCCTGGCCATGGGGAAAATATTATCTTGCTTTGAAACTAAGGATCGATGACGAGAAAGGCAACCGACCATAAATCTCTCAAATTCCGTCTCACTCATGCAAGTATGA
Organism: Octopus rubescens; assembly: GCA_027564515.1. Taxonomy (NCBI): domain Eukaryota; kingdom Metazoa; phylum Mollusca; class Cephalopoda; order Octopoda; family Octopodidae; genus Octopus; species Octopus rubescens. The sequence goes on from JAOPUL010003388.1 coordinate 84,566,984, forward strand.
AATAGTGACTTCAAATGATGATGATGATGATGATAAATTTGTGAGGATTTAAAAGAAAAGCTTACAGAAGCTGTAAAAGTTGTGCTTTTTAATGTCTAAATGGAAGAGTATCGGTTGAATAGAGTTTGTTGTATGGCTGCATTTCTTGTTTTCCCTGAAACCAGACATGTTTTTCATTGGAGATTGGGAACAAACACCACTTGCATGAGAGTGATGCTCGTTTACAGCCATCACAGGATGTCAAAGCCCTTAACGCACACGCGGGTTTCTTTCAGTTTCCGCCTATCAAATCTACTTGCAAGGGCTATAGTAGAAAACACTTGCCCAATGTGCCATGCAGTGGGACTGATCCTGAAACCATGTGGTTGAGAAGTAAACTTCTTATCACACAGATATATAAAGATATTGCAGTTTTGTGTGTGTGTATATATATAAATAAAAATAAAGGTGCTTCGATGTGGTCTGATATCAATTTTGGGCCAACAAGGCTTAGATCAGTCGCTGCACTGTGCACTTCCCCCACGTATTTGTTCCGGTCTGGTAGCCTACATGTGCAATCTGTAAATAATATTTACTGATTTCTTATGTAGAAAGCTAAGCTTTTCTGGTCAGCTTAGAATTACTTCTTTTAGTGTCTGGTACTGAGGGGAGCCAAAGAGCTGGCGATGGTGTTTTTAACACCTTATGCCGACCCCATAAAGTTCAAGAAGTCATTGGACAAATTTCTCCAACAAATACCAGATAAACCTCCTACCCCTGGATATGTCGCCGTAAACTGCAACTCTTTACTTGTGTGGACCATGGTATCCAAATCCAGGTGGTGCTATTAAGTTAGACATGGCCTGGGCAATATACTGGCTGAAACATATCAAAGTTATAATATATATATATGTCTGTTTTATATTTTACCAGTTTCTATTTGAAATCAACACATAGATTACATACATATATTTACACAAACAAACATATGTGTGTGTGTATGTAATATCTGTGTGTTGAATTCAAATAGAGACTGGTAAAATTTAAAACAGACTGGAATATGTTGTAGGGTGTATATTGAAGGTAGGTAATGCACAATCCTGGCCATTGTCCAGTGATTAAAACCCAGTAAAAGACTGCTTAAATACATTACAAGTATGAATAATATCAAATGCACAGCAAACCCAGAGATGAAGATGCAACTCGACATATTCTTTAATCTTGAGTAAATAATTTAATACGATTTAGTTTTGACTTGATTGGAGCTAGCTTATGGACACTGAAATAACCGCATTAGATACACGTTAATATATATTTAGTTTCTTTTGTGATAGCTTGGTTGTACATGTGTGTGACCTGGTTGCTGATTGAATCTCACTGCAGCTTTTGGGACTCTTGACATTGAATATGATGAGAAATGACGATCGATTCTGATGTCCCCTTACATTTTATGGTAGGGGGATTCATCTGTAGTCAACTGCGCACTGATTCACTGTTGAAGATCTTTCCACCTGTGCAAGCAAAGTGATAGAGGCTGGGATGTGTATGTATGCCCCCCCCCTAAATATTCGTGTTCGGTCTACATGTGTCACCCCCTTCTACTCTCTTACTGTAATTAATGGCAGAATCTGTTACTTAGTTATTACCTTTTCTATACTGCCAGTCATCACTCCCTCACCCCTTGCTCACATCTTTCCATTACTCTTATCAGCTACATTCACCTCTATTTCTAACTAACCCCTGCTCTTGCAGTCTTTACCCCACAGCTCTCTTCTCTTCACCTTGGACATATTTTGAGGATATGCTTTTGTTCCTAGTTACCATCATCTTTATCTCCTTCCATCCACCCCACTATCCCTATTGCTCTCCCTAAACTTTACCCTTCTATTATTCTTTGCTCTGAAAGTCTCTCCATCTATCCATTAACACCCTCTCCATAACAAACCTGTTCCTCCCATCATATTTTATATGGGGCTCTTCAGTTACAAAGTGACTTCTCCTCTAATGTTGATGTCTGTTAAAAAGTGCCCAGCACACTCTTTAAAATGGTTGGCATTAGGAAATACAACAATAGAAATCCTGCCAAAATTGAAACCAGAGCAAGATGTGGTCTTTAAAATGGTTGGATTCTATTGAACCATCTAAACCATTCTGGTACAGAAACTATATTCAGGTACCTAGATGTGGGTTTCATGTCCTTATTATCTACAGTTAATCTTTCTGTTCATTTCATTAGGTAGGATGTAGATGCATTTTGATGTATATCCAGATTAACATCATCATCATCCTCCTCCTTTAACGTCTGTTCTCCAGGCTGGCATGGATGGGGTTGGATGGTTCGACAGGAGGTGGCCAGCTGGAGGGCTGCACCAGTCAGCTGTACTAACATTTTATCTATAGCTATACACACACACACACACACATTTTCCATTATACATTTGTTCTGATATTCTTTTATTTTCAACATTTACATAATTTTACTTGAATATTATTAACCCTCAAGCTGTACAACTATTTCCTTTATGATTGCTTATCTCTAATTGTGGCATCGCTTAGTCATACAGTGCTAGGATATATTTATAAACCGCAAGTGCATGTGTGCTTGATATGTATATATTTAAATACAAATATGTGTATATATTTATACTATATACCTGAACACAGCATGTACATAGTGTGTAGATATATGGTTTGTCCAGATTATTCCATAAGGAGCATAATGTCGGTTTCACAGTTTTCTCTGGCGTATATATATTCCTCCTTGGATGGGACGCAGGTCCGTTGCAGGATTACTCTTTTTTGCCAGCTGAGCAAAGTGAAATGAAGTGTTTTGCTCAAGAAAATAGTGTATTGCCTGGTCCAGGAATCAAAACCACAATTTTATAATTATAAGTCCCACTAACCCATGTACCTCCACACACATGCCCATGTGTGTATTTGGACACAATGAGTACCTTAATGTGTATGTCTAAAAACAGCATGGGTTTGATACTGCACATTTGAGGCAGTATTTTCTGCTCAGTTGCCCTTCTTGATGTCAGTCATTTAGTTTGTTCAGTGTTAGCCTTTTTATACTAGAAGCCTCTATATTTATATAGAGGACCTCAATTTGTGTCTACATTCCCAACTGGCATGGGCAGGATTTGTCTGCTACCATGCAATGTTAAACATTCATCACTTATCTACTGTGTCCCTGTACAATTAATGAGCTTATGAGGAGGGAGTAACATTAGTGGACCACTAGAGTCACTGTCCTGATTATCTTTACTTATCTCCCTTCCCTTTAAACACTGATCAAGTTTTTAAGAGATTCTTAATTTCAAGGAATTATTTCCCCTTTCCTGTGATGGCGTCTAAACAGGAAGTTTGAGAAATTATCCCTTCACATACTGTGGTGTGTGTATATTTGAAAACTGTATTTCATTGAGTAAATAATTCCTTAGCATAGGACAGGTGTATATTATTATCTTGTTTGTCATTGGGCTACACTAATGATGGGGCACTGCCTTGAAGGGTATGGTATAGTCCAATATATCAACTCCAGTACTCATTCTATCAGTCCCTTTAGCTACTAAGTAATGGGGATGTAAACAAACCAACACAGTCAAGTGCTAGGGGACAAAGACACATATGACAGACTTTCAATTTCCCTCATCCAAATCCACCCACAAGACTTTGTTTGACTCGGGCTGTGAGAAAGACACTTGCCCAAGGTTCCGCACAGTGGAATTGAACCCAGAACCGTGTGTTTGAATAGCAAACTTCTTACCACACAGTCTCAGCCCTCATGATACCAACCTGCTTGACACTGGTTTTATGACAAACTTTCTGTTTTAAAACTCTTTTTCTTACTATATTTCTGTATGCCTTGGTTTCAATAAATTTTGAAAATAAAGATTATAGTAAAATATTATTAAGCTGATAATTGGAACATAAATTAGCATGAAACTTTTCTAAAGGTTGTAATTTACATCTCATTAACCCTTTCCTTACTATATTTCTAACTAAAACACACCCCTTAATGAGTTTTAATTAAATTCTAAAATAATCATCAATTTAGACTGGTTTCATTAAACAGCTGTAACTTTTTATTTATTTATTGACATGTGATTTTTGAAACACAATTTAAGAAAAGGGTCTTCTCAAAATGACTCTAATTACAGGTAAATTCAACAAAATATAAAAACTATTTGAATTTTATTTAAACATCACCATAGAAAATGAGTCGTCGGCTAATATTCAATTGGATATGCAACAAAATTTTAATATAGAAGAATTGTGCACATCAGTAGATTATCAGTTGAATTTAATGCAGGTAAGAATAGGTGTACCATAAAGGTAAAATAAAAGGAAATAAACTTACACAGACCCCACGAGTGTCTTTAATAAAAACAATAATTACATGAACACATTAGTCATTAAGTTACCATTCTTGAGAAAATTACATTTCTTCAGATACTTATATTCACATTATATAAAGTTGGTGATAAGTGATGGTAGTGTTTGTAGAGTCTCTAGAAAAATTGAATCATAATTGTTTTCTGAATGCTTTACAGTGAATATGATGAAAAATGACGATCGATTCTGATGTCTCCTTAACATTTTATGGTAGGGGGGTTCATCTGTAGTCAACTGCGCACTGATTCACTGTTGAAGTTATACTGTAAAGGTCATCATCATCATCGTTTTAATGTCCACTTTTCCATGATTGCATGGGTTAGACGGAATTTGTGGGGGAAGAATTTCTATGGCTAGAAGCCCTTCACTTGTTTCCATGTAAGGTAATATTTCCTCATGACCATTATTTAAATTTTATTTAAACATCACCATAGAAAATGAGTCATCAGCTAATAATATTCAATTGGGTATGCAACAAAATATTAATATAGAAGAATTGTGCACCTCAGTAGATTTATCAGTTGAATTTAATGCACATAAGAACATAAAGTTAAAATGAAATGAAATATTGGAATTTGTTTTTGAAGAAAACTAGAAAATGAAATACATCAACTAAATGAAAAAACTCACACTCTAACATGAATACACAGAAACATATATAATAAAGATTTACAATAGAAATTAAATCAAAACTTGTCACTCACCTTACAGGTAAATAAAATGTAAAAATGAAATAAATTTGAAAAATATTTATATAATCTAATCATACATACATACACTATTCACACGATATTTCTGTCATGGAAACTTGTAAAACATCTCACTCTTCATAATATGCACATCGGGAAGAAGTCTCCATTGACCGTCCCATGGCACTGCCTTTTGCAACAAAACCACAGGAGTCTGGTATAGGCTCCAGCTTGGCCGGCTCCTGTGGTACCATCCCACCCATGTTAGCATGGAGAACGGACGTTTAATGATGAACCTGCCCTCAACTGCATTGCTACATCTGCTCGGAACTGCAGATGGTTGCACAGCTTAAGAGCCCCTCCTGATTTCGTATATTAATATATATAATATTATTTTCTATATACCAAACCGGATATCGCTACCATTTATTACCTGGTCTACCAACAAGATAATAACTCATTTGATTCAGCTGATCTTCACTGCCTATGTACCTGTTATAATCAAGAATCACAAACAGGGTGCCATTTTCATCTACATAATGGTTGTGCACAGGTAGATAAAAAAAATGTATCTACCTCTTATCTCTGTATGCAGTCACCATCCGATTTCCTCTCTGCCGTTGGACTATTTCAACTTTTTTTATAATTTTGCTTTTTTTATATCCATCGGCAGTCCTTTTCTACTAGCTATTACTGTAGCACATGTATATTAGCTGGTAACTCATTTTTTATGGTGATGTTTAAACAAAATTTAAATGGACACGTGCTGAGGAGGGATGGCGAGCATGTTTTGAGAAGGGCTTTTGAGTTCGAGGAGGAGGGGACGGCCATGGAGGAGGCAGGTGGAGGAGGAATGTAGGAGGGTTGGGTTGAGGATGAAGGACGCACTGAATCAGGCAAAGTGGAGGGAGGGGGTAAGGGCGATTGCTGCAAGTATGAGGTGAATCCGGCCACCCCCGTCCACGGGGACAAAACCGGATTTTAAACTTTGGAAGAAGAAGAGAAGAAGATTCGTATTACTCTGTCAAATGTAGTGCTTATTTATTCAAATTGTTTTGAATTAATCATGCATAATCTCATAGCTTCAAGATTTTGATGATGTGGTTGTTTATTTTTAGAATGACATTGTAGGGTAGGTGTGACATGTCAGATCTGGTCAGTTTGAGCATAAAACAGGTAGAATATTTGGGCTGGATATGGCCGGTTTAAATGCTAAAGGGTAAAAAAAAAATGAAAAAAAAAGGACATTGGATAATGGTAGTTTACATATGATAAAAAGGATGGGATGGTCATATCCGAAATAATTTTATATATATGATCCATGAAGACTGTCCTAGGGCTACACAACAATAACAACTGACTATCTTAACCCTTTAGCATTCAAGCCAGCCATATCCGGCCAAAATATTCTTGCTCTTTAATGTTCAAATTGACTAGATCTGGCCTCTCACACTTACCCTAAAATATCATTCTAAAACCAACCGGATCACATCATCGAAATCTGAAAGCTACAAGATAATTCATGATTAATTCAAAACAATGTGAATAAATAAGCATTACAATTGACAGAATAATCTGAATGCAAAAGGGTTAAGTGTTAGTCTGCTTGATTAGAGCTGATCTTTGGAGATAAAAATGAAATGTTTTCTGAATAAGGACTCTGGAGCATCACATTTCATGACCCCACTATGGCATATAAACTTATATTTCATTTACTGATTTTTTTGTTGACGTAGGCAACTGTTACGACTAGTTTTCTTGGACTCTGGTTTTTATAAATAACTACAGCCAAGAATAGTAAAAGCTCATCACAAACTTGCAATACTTACTTCCGATAAACATTGATTCTAGAATTATCTGGAAATCTGATGTAATTTAAAAGGATGAAGAAAAAGGAGAAAAAAAGTTACTAAAATGATATCAAATGATATCTCAAGTAACATCAAATATGCCAGACAGATTTTTCATGTTTCAGGTATGGAAAAAAAGTAAATAAAATGATTAACCAAAGCTACATAAAAAAAAACAAACTATTTTATTTACTTTGGAAGTATGAGGTTATTAAGTACAAGCTATAGGCTGACTTCCATCTCCTGAATAGAGATGAAGGTGGGAGGCAGAGGGAGAAGCCAAGCAAAGAAGAAAAGTTTATTTTTGGCAATTGATATGAAGAGATGGGAAGGGTTTGTAGAATTTAGTGCTAGGTTCACTAGCACCCCACCTCAAACACAAATACACTGCTGCAGACAAAACAGTGAAGTGTACTGCATGTCAGTCTATTTCTTAAAAACTTACATTCTCCAGTTTGTTTGTATATCAGCTCCTCTGTCAGAGACATCTTCATATTAATTAGTCAAAATTATATTTTGTACCTCAATTATTAGTTTTATTTTATTTTATTTTATTTATTTACTGTTTCCCCGGCCAACAAGCAATGTTTATTTGTGAGACTTTAAGACATGGATGGGACAAAGATGAGCCTTTCTTTCAGATCAGTTCTCCTTCAAATGAACAGCATGAGCCTGTACATTCAACCTCTTAATCCAAATCTCACTCAAATCACATTTATCACAAAAAAGGAAAGTTACAATGGGCAAATCATGAAGATACAATAAAAAGAAAACTGATGGGATAGTTTGTAAGACTGGGGCTGATGTGGGCACTAAAACAACAGTAATTATTAACAAGGTCGCGAGATCAGTGTTAAAAAGGGAGTTAGAGGATCAGTGACATTGAAGGTGGGGTAGTTGATAGAGAAATAAAAGTGCCATTAATGGGTAGGAGGGTGGGTATTAACACAAAAACTACAAAGAGTCTAAATGTAGGAATTCACTCAATGGTGTAACTGTTTCATACTTTTAAGGATATTTAAAACTATATTGTCGCCTTCCAGGTTATTATTAAGGTGTAATTTAAGGGAGATTTAGCTACTATTTGTAGCAGGTCAAGCAACCCTATAAAGAATACATTGCTGGTTCGCCAAAGGAAGTGTTTATTTGTTGGATCATACTTTAAAATATTTTTAAATTCATGAAATGTAATACTTTTACATGTAGTCATTATATACATAATTACACACACACACACACACACACACACACACACTAAAATCTGAGTTTGGAGAGATGCGGAGTTGTTAGAATAATTTGGTTGCTATTTTTATATTGAGTGACTGCAGAGACACTACCTCACTGACTATCCTGCAATAGATGTGTGATATGTTTGGACAGTGAGTCATCACCATCATCATTATTTTTACATTCATGCGGCGTGGCTGTGTGGTAAGAAGCTTGCTTCCCAACCACATGGTTCTGGGTTCAATCCCACTGCGTGGCATC
>JAOPUL010003388.1:84596392-84606633 GCA_027564515.1 Octopus rubescens
ACGCAGTGGGATTGAACCCAGAACCATGTGGTTGGGAAGCAAGCTTCTTACCACACAGCCACGCCGCGCCTATATTTCTCACTGATGTTTTGACAGCTATACAGCGTTCGAAAATTTACTTTTTTCGTAAAACATTTCATATACACACACGCACAATCATATATGACACATGCAAATGTGTTATTAGAATCTTTTTTGCCTCCTCTCTCTTTATTTCAGAAAACACCATAACATTCCTTGCTCATATGAATGATACACCACTAATACAACTCAAAGTCACAATCTTCTCATGGTCTCTCACAGTGAACTCACATATATAACATTGCAAAATACGGAGCATAAAGACTAGATTTCCTCTTCAAGGCCAGAAAATATTTCGTCCCTGATCATTTGCTGACCCTCAGACTATTGTTCATATATATATATGAAATGGTAAAGTTATTACACACTTACACACAAATACAAATAAGAAATAGCCAATTGATTGGCCAAGACATATTGTGTCCTTTCTCTGCCAATACAGTATTAGAGAAAAAAAATGAGGAAGACAGAGAGAGAGAAATTTAAGGAATCAATATTGACATCACATTTATCTAGAATATTATGTAGAGTAATGAATGATGTTAATGTAGTGTCACCATATAGTCTGATAATACAGAATTATGTATTAAAGGAAGAATCAGAGGAAATTCATGGAATTAATACAATTCTTGGTCAGAACAGAGATTTGTTGTGGTACCAAAGTGGCCAACTTTCTGGGATGTCAGCTGCTATTTAGATTTAACCCCATGCTTGATTTAGCAGCCCTATGATCAAACACAACCCAGCCATAACAATCTCGCCTTATATCAGATTACATTATCCAGTGTATCCTTCTTTGTTTAAAACAGTAGAGTATTACTGATGTAATTAGCTTATCACATACTACTAGAGTGGGGTAGAATGTATACAATTAGAAGAAGGGGAAGGAAATGTTTCTGTTGTTTATAGCTTCACATTAAGCCCTGACTAAGTAGACTTATGATCAGAGGTGTTCCAGTCATGACCAACACAGCTTTTTGTATACCTAGATCTACATTATCTAATGTCTTTCTTTTTAAGATGCTATGGTGTAGATTTGGCTGCTTTTTCTAGCAGGTCAAGCAACCATGTAATAGTTCCTTTGCTTGCTTGAATATCAGAGTAATTTCACCTGAGAAGATAAGCAAATAATAAGTTGGCTCTGTCTCTGGTTGAAGCAATTGCTATTACTTCCAGTAAGAGTATGAATGTCACAATTGATATTTACCATCTCCACAAATAAAATCTTGCACTTACTGCCTACCTGGGAAGGGCAGCAGAAGATTGCCTGCAGTGCAACCTCCCCACCCATGATAACCTACAGCAGTGTCATAGTGTGTTATATCTGGGGTAACATATGTTTGTATTCTAAAAGTGGAAGCAAGAGCAGAGAGCAATAAAACCTCTTACATCATGAGCCAACAATCTACTAGATGAATCAACCTTTTAGATACAGCAGCTAAATTCCCCTAAACAACATTTCCCTGTCTTAAAAAAAAAAGGAAGGACACATTAGATAATGTAGTCTGAGAAACATTGTCTGTAAAGAAGATGGAATGCTTTCATCATAGGTCTATTAGATCAGAGGTGACCTGGAACTAAATAACCTTTAACATTAGCTACATAATAGGCAACCAGCAGCTCACTCAAAAGGCTGATGATCACGTTCATAATATTTGTCTAACCAAATTTTAAGGATTTTTTCCTTGCAAAAGCCTTTGTTAAAAGCAAAATGTATAACAATTAGATAAAAGTTAACCACAAGACAAGTAACTTTTATACAGAATTGGGATGAAAAAATTCTAGTGACATTAAGTTGTAGATTTTTAGCTGCAGGTCAATTACAATTGAAAAATCTATGATAATAGGCATTCAAGCCATACCCATTTATCTTTTTGTATATCCAGGACTACATTACCCTATGTTTAATTTATTTTGTAAAGCAGTTGAGATTTTACAGAGACTGGGTTGCTATTTTTAGCAGATTAAATGTTCGCATGGAGGCTCCCCTCATTGGCTGAAAGGATATAAGTTGTGGTTTGATAGGAAGCAGAGACTGACTTTAGAGCAGCATTTAAAAATACATAATATTAGTATCTAATTTATCTCATACCATAACAATTTTTAATTCCAATACAATTTTTGCTAACACAAACTATCACTCACAGATATATTCCAGCCTCTGGCCCCAAAGCATGCTGTCTCCTCTTTGTCTTTTCTACTTATAGTATAATGACTTCTGCACCCTAGAACTAGCTGAGCTCAAGCCACTCTCACTCAAGCATTCCTAACCAACTTAGCTCTCCCCTTATCACCCTTGTTGTGTCCAACTCCCTAGGCATTGCATTAACCACTATGGCTAGTCAGAATGTCAACCCTTTGGAATTTCCTCCCTGTTCATGTCTTTCTTGCAAGTGTTGACTAACAAAGGTTGAAGTAGAACAACTGCATCAATTTCACTGGTTTAAGAAGGTAATGAAGGCAATGAGCACTGTTCCTTCTTCCAGACCCAGCAAGTAAAGAAAAAAAAATTCAGAAATTATAGTTCAATATGTATCAAAGAAGACTAACTGGGGTGAATGACAGGATAAATCAAGGAGTACCAAATACTGAATTGAGTTATCATTTCACATCCACTTTTTCTATACGATATGAACTGAATGAGATTTATTGAGGCATGCTTCCTAACCATGTAGTCTTGAGTTCAGTCTCACTGTATGGTACCTTGAGCAAGTATTTTTTGCTCTAGCCCTGGGTTGACTAAAGCCTTTTGAAAGGATTATATATATATATATAAATTTGTATGTGTGCATGTGCTTTGCCTTGACATCACATGATAGTTGTAAGCACAAGTGAAAACATATATATATATATATATATATATATATACATGAGCTTCCATACAATTTGCATCTACCAAATTTCATTCACAAAGCATTGTTCGATCTGAGACTATAGTGGAGACACTTGTCCAAAGTACCACACAGTGGGATTGAATCCAAAACACTTAGTTGTACAGCAGCAAATTTCTTAGTCACACAGCTATGAATACACTAGTGAAACTGGATACTCAGAATGGTTTAAGTTTATAAAACTGTATTAAGAGAACTGTTGTCATTTCTCTCAGTAATTTAGTCTCTAAAATATGCTAATTATCAAACCTATTCAAGTACAAAATATTATACACCTACTTAATGATTTTCACAAGACTACTTCATCAAGAATGATGAAAGCTAATAGATTTTTAATGCTCCTGGCATTATATGTTAACACTAACTTGATATTTATTTGAAAAATTAATAGAGATGAACATTTACTATGGAAAAGTTATAAATAACAGAACGCCATGAAGTTATTGGTAAATCCAGAGAGAGAGAGAGAGAGAGAGAGAGAGAGAGAGAGAGAGAGAGAGAGAGAGAGAGAGAGAGAGAGAGAGAGAGAGATGGGTAGAAACTGGAGTTTATCATCACTGTTACTATCTCAACACTAACTTCTTTTTTCTTCTCTTTTAATGAGATAGATCAGTAATGCACTGTTTTTTTCAGTTTCTCACTCTAAAATATTCTAGAGTCTGGCCTTTACAATTCTTCCCAAATCTAATCATCTTTTCCATTTTGAAAATAGTATAGCATTGGAACATATAACAACATGTGTTAATAAGAATACTGTGTTCTTGTCAAAACATATATACATTAAACCAAGAATTCTGAGAGTACCACAATCAGTTTATAGTTTGGACAGTGCTGTAAAATATCATCCAAACCAATATTATCAGGAAGAAATAGATATAAGATGCTAAAAGTAACCAAATTAGTTCCAGTTGTAAAGTAAACAGATGTCTGGTATATGAAAATATATCAGGTGTAAGGTATCAATTAATGAGATAAGGTGTCAGAAAAAATATATATATCAAACACCTGACTTGATAACCAAGTAGAAAAACTTAGAATCTTCATTTAATGCTTCTACCTATTGGGTTATTTCTGATAGATAAAAGCTAGTCTGTTGGGTTGTTTCTGACATACAAAGCTAACCTATTGGGAAATCAAATTTTTCAAGGTGTAGATTTAAACATAAAATGCAGTGATCTGCACAGACCATGACCAAAATATTTGAAGTATAAGCAACAATCCAACCCACAGAGTCACATCTTCATTAAAGATAGAAAAGCTGAATATGATATATAATCAAAAGACTAGAAAGTCATTCCAGGAAGAATGAAAGAGCCTTAATGACTATTTCTTTCTCCTCTTCCTCATTGCCAATACTTCATTATTCAATGACTCTGAAAATGGAGGAAGACAAACCAGGCACATACAGACGTGTAGTTACAACAGAACCTAATGAACAATATGTATAATGTGTGTGTAATTAACAATTAATACTAACGAATACACAAACCAAACAGCAGCTGTTAGACAACAACTACAGTGTTTTCCTCCTTCCATCAACTCAGGATCATTAGGAAAATTATTTGCAACAGCAATTTTCTACTGATTGGCTCAGCACCGGTTGGGTATAATTATTTCAAAAGACAGGTATAATTATATCAGAACCTACAATATCACAAGTTCTAGTCACATAGCTCTTCCTTTTGTTTGTTTTACTATACAAAGGATATATATATATATATATATATATATATAAATCTGATATCAACAGCTTCTGACAATAGATATGAAATTTTGCTGAAGTGTTTTTTTGAGTTTCTTGTGTGTGTATGCGCACGCACGTGCGTTTGGGTATATAAATGGAAGCGGTGAATATATCTAGCAGAGTTTATTCACACAAAGCTAATGATTCACTTTATTGTTGTTACTCTGAGCTTCCTGTGTCTATGTGTAAAAAGAAAACAACAATTCTTTAAATTAAAATATATTTATATACAAACACACACATTCTGACTTAATGTGGGATGGGTGTCTTAGATGGTGTAATTTTATTTTATTGTTTCTATAGAAGAAGAAATCCTTGGTCTAAACAGTTGATGTATTTTCTCAGTCTTTAATATAATAAATCAATAATTATATGAAGAGAATAATAGAAACAATTCAGCATAGATTTCCTTTCATCCCTATTGATTAGATTGGCCTAAATTTAGTAGCAATATTAACTTTAACCAGTTCTCTTCATAGAATATCATTGAGAGAGGGAGACTAAGTAATTTTACTGTCACTTGTTTGACAGTTTGAAGCTATGTTGTTGTTTTGCACTGCACTAGATCAGTCCCGATCAAAGGTATTCCTGTCATGGCCATCCTGTTTCAGTTTTAGCCATTACATATCTAAGAGTATTTTACCCAATCTATCATTCCTTTATTAAGTATGATTTGAGCAATAATTGCTTGCTAGCAGACTGAGTGACTCTTAATGGTTTGATGTGAAATTATTCACACAAGGCTGGACCTTTGAATTACAGGTGCAAAAAGAGAGAGAGAGAGAGATATAGAGAGAGAGAGAGCGAGAGAGAACTCGACTACAGTATTGATCCCAAGTATGATACCATTTATCACAAGTATGTGCTTTTATTCCATGTTTGGCAATCTAAGCCTCTGCTTGATTAGGGTTGGATCGGTTGATAATGTTTGTATTCCGACTGAAATCTTGTTTTATTACAAGAAGGATAATACAAGGTGTCTATAGTTAAAAATGCCACTATTCTTTTAGATAGGAACCATTTATTAAACACTATCTTCAACAAGAGGGCCTCTGGTTTCTCAACCTGGTAGAAATATCAACAAATTTTACTTAAATCACATACTAATCTCAAAAAATGGTCACATTGAGTAATGTAGTACTAGATACACTGAGTTTGTAAATTAATTAATGCAATGCACTCATTAAAATTACAACCACTTAAGGGTTGTTTTTGCTTAGTCCTAAAGCCACCCTGCATACAGGGGGGGGGGACAGAACAGAGGGGATGTTGAGACTGTAGTATACTGATGAGTAAACATTAACTAATCTGTCCCAATATATCTCTTAGTCTGGGGTATACTTTTACTTTGTAGAGGGTCATCATCTGTTTAGCTCTGGTGGATTTTATGGCCCTAAAGTGAAAACCTGATCTTTGGTATACAGTTTTCATTATGTAATCGATGTGTTAATGATTGTGTCATCTAAAGTTCATGAAGATTTAGTTGTGTTGTTCAGAAGCAAGAAATGTGTAGTGTTGTAGGTACTTTAGTTTGTTTTAGCCATCACAGCCAAGACCATGCTGGAGAACCTGTGTTTCTTATCATTAATCACTCAACTGTGAATCAGCAGAGGAGTTTGCAATTTGTTACATCAAGCAAACTAGAATAAATGGAGTTAGGTGCCTCGTTTTGTTGTTTAAACCCCTGATTAAGCACACCAGCAATCGAAAGTGTTCCAGCTGTGACCATTATCTTTTTCATATATAATATGTCAAAGATTATATTATCCAATGTGTCCTTTCTTTTGTTTTCCTTTTCTTTTTTTAGATGGCAAGGATTGATTTGAGGGAAGTTTGATTTCAATTTTTAGCAGATTAAATGAAGACATAGAGGCTCTTTCATTGACTCATGCCAGCACAATAATTACATGAAGATCTGAAGTAGTCAGTAGTTAAGCACTTTAACTACACAACCATTGAAGGAACCCAAATATTTTTTGTATATTGTTGGATACCAAACAACTGCAACTACTAGCCCAGGGTAAATGATGTAACTCTGCTTGCCTCAGTTTGATAGTTGACCAAATGGCTACCACAAAATTTCCCAAGGGTATCTTTCTGCATGAAGAATATATATTTAAGTGTAAGCTACTATACTTAAAGAAGTGGACTGACAATAATATTTAATCGAGTGAAATTATAACTAGAATGAAAAATCATTAGCTTTAATGAAAATTACTCTGAAAAGGGACACGAGTGAGAACTCGTAAAATTTCAGTTGACCAAAAATTAAAAGAAGATATGTGAAGGGAAGGAGGGAAGAAATATGCCTGATTTTTGGTAGGACTTATCGCAGTCTTATTAGAGTTCCTTAGCAAAGCATAGTCAACACACCACCAGCAATATCTACTTAATGGCTGTAGAAATCAGCAATAAGGTCATGGAGTTTTATACTCTCAAAAACAACATAAATGCCCAACAAACCATACTAAGCATGGCTGTATAAAACAACAAATCTAATATAACAAAAAAATATAAAATGAAGGAAGAGAGTGAGAGAAAGAGAAAGAACGAGGGAGAGAAATGAATCTATAGTGACACTGTATGTCATGTCCAATTTCAGAAAAACTAACTTATGCTGTTTTAAGGCTAAGGTAAATGTCCAACACATGACACACTTCAAGTGATGGGAGTATTTTAATACTAACAGAGAGAGTATGTTAAGAACAAACACACAATGTTCAATAGACACACATCCACATGTTATATATATATATATATATATATACATAAAAATACATATATGTGGCTTTTGAAATAAACAGTTTATTACTATTTCCAGCAAAGTTCAGTAAGCAACAGTGTTATTACTGTACAATAACAACACACACAGACACACTTCCTGAATAATGCATAACAGTATATACACAGATACATTACACTCCCTGTATAATGTACAATACTTTTTCCACACATTTAATACTGAACAACATCATTATATACATAGGCATTATATATACACATACTCACACAAAATGCTATTGTAAAATGTACAACTGAAATACATATAAACATACATACACACACACACACATATGCATGCATATATACACATATATGTACATACAGACACCAATATAAGAAAATATTTCTAGCTTGCTCTAAAACAATTTTAAGGTTATATAACTTAAGAGAAACGTGAGCTTAATAACACACACACACACACACACACACACACACACTACTGTGTAAAAGTCTTAAGCAGATGCTATTTTGGTATTTTTAACCAACTTTGAGCATGAACTGTAATATAAATACTGTACAATGTACTGACTTCATATAAGATACAATACCTTGTTGTTTTTTATATATATATATATTATATAATGTTACTTGTTGTAGGACCAGGAATGCTGAAACAAAGATATACAGTTAAAGTGTGAAGATGTCTAAAGTCTCAATTGAAACCAGGTCTAAGGTATCTTGTTATCAAAAACAAGGGATGTCTCAATCTGAAAAACTGAGTTTGGGATCTAAAGATGTTCTATTAAGGAATTCAAAAAGAGAAGCAAAACATAGGGATTTGAAAACAGAAGAGGTGGGGGGTGACCCTCAACACTGTTCAAAATAGACATTAAGCATTACTGGCAGCTAGAAGCAAATCTAGTCACCATCTGTCCTCAGAGACAGCCCAAACCTGTAAGTCACAAGTTCATCCTTCAACCATTAGAAGAAAAATGATCATGATCATACAGCTAAAAAAACAAAACAGAATTTATGAAAAGAGAATAAGCAAAAGAGGCTTACATATGTCACAGCACACAAAGGATAGGGTACAGATCCATAGAAAAATAAGCTATAGAATGAGCATTCTAAATTTGAGATTTTTCTTTTCAAAGAGAAGACAATATATAAGACAAAGTGTGGGAGAAAGGGCTGAAATATGTTTAAAACCTACAATGAAACTATACTCCAGTAATACCTACACTTTGTCATCTTGGAGATAGCACCTTATTGAGAGTATGAAAATGACCCTAAACATATTGCTATGAAAGTAATGAAATAACAATCTGGAAAGATCCAACTGTTGATAGGGCTCCATCAAAGCCTAAACCTAAATGTTACTGAAACTTTGTGGGATTACTTAGACCAAAGAAAGATTGAGAAGAAGCCAGAATTCAAAAGAAAGCTATAGAAAGTCCTTCAGGAGGATTGGAATATATTCCACCAGATTATATTGCCAAACTACAGCTTATCAGTCCAAAGAGGATTGAAGCTGTTTTATCTGCCAAACGCAGCAGTACTGATTATTAGCAATAAAATTAATTTAGAATAAGATACAACTTGTCAAATGTGCACCTAAAATTACCTAATCTATGTAAATCTTTTATTTACTTGTTTCAGTCATTAGACTGTGGCCATGCTAGGGCACCATCTTGAAAAATTTTTTAGTCAAATGAATCGACCCCAGTACTTATTTTTTTAAAGCCAAGTACTTATTATATCAGCCTCTTTTTTGGCACCACTAAGTTACAGGGACGTAAACACACCGACACTGGTTGTCAAGTGGTGGTGGAGGACAAACACATACATAAAGACACACACACACACATATTTATACGATGAGCTTCTTTCAGTTTCCATCTACTAAATCCACTCACAAGGCTTTGGTCGGACTGAGGCTATAGTAGAAGACACATGCCCAAGGTGCCACGCAGTGAGATTGAACCAGGAACCATGTGGTAGGGAAGCAAGTTTCTTACCACACAGCCATGCCTGTGCCTATTATCCTTTACATATTCTGAAAGAAAATTAGAGAAAATAAATGTGCGAAAGTCTTAAAGATAAATAAAAAAAAAAGAACTGTTACATGGTCAAAATAGAGTAGTCTTGTCACAAACAACCCTTATTGCAAAAAAAGTAAAAAAACAACCAGTTCACACTGTAAAGGAAGAACACCCCATCCATTAAAATCATACAAAAGAGGCACTCACAACAGAGATTGGCAGTTCTTTATTTTCTTTTTCTTCTATGTGCCAGGATGATGACAAGTGGCTAAACCTGTTCAAATGACTAAAACAATGTTGGTGTTATAACATCCAGAGAGAGCGACTGTATTTAACTGAAGAATCCTAATTTTAACCTAACTGGATCTCATCAGCTCCAATGCCGTTAGAAACAGACAAGTTCTGTATCAGACTTTATGTATTAATCAATATTTAGAATATATGATCTAGTAGTGTAGCTTTTAAGTGCAAAATAGAAGTACTTATCTACAATTCATATGATCTCTAGTCTGTTACATAACACACATACATATAAAGTCTTAATGCTGAATGCACAACTAGTGTGTGTTTAAAGGTATTCTTTATTTTACTAGTTCTAATCATTAGATTATGGCCATGCTGTGAGTACTACCTTCAGGCAGTTGACTATAATGATCCTTCGAGTTTTTGTAAGGGATGGCGATCAGACCATAATAAGATGTAAAAAAAAAAAAAAAAAAAAAAAAAAAAATGGGCGATCGACTTTCGTCAGATCGGACC
>JAOPUL010003388.1:84620895-84632663 GCA_027564515.1 Octopus rubescens
TAATAATAATCATACCGAAATATTGACTATATATATATATATATATATATATATATATATATAAACCGTAAATCAATGTTTTTAAAAAAAAAATCAATATTCATAATTTATACTCCTTATACTGACCGGTCTTCAATATTTATAATACATTCAACGATACTGAAGCTACTACAATGAAACTATGTTATTAGAGTCGTATAACTATGCGTTATAGATTATTCATTGACACTGAAATAACATTGTAATAAGTTCATAAATATAGCACCATGCTCGCTTGCCCTCTTTTAATGCTTAAAAACTATATAGTTCTGTTTTCTCAACTACATTGAAATTATAAACACTAGAGTAAAGCTGTTAACATTTAATTCGAAACAAAAAAAATAGTATAAACAATTACGAAAGTTAAAAAGAAACTGATAAACAACAGCGTATAATTCGAAACTAATCTGATGTTATAAGTTAGAAGAATATTCAGGAAGAAAATAAATTAGAAAATGAAAGGTAAATCACTAATTCCATAGAACACGTGCTTTTAAAATATCTTGGTGGTAGGTTTCGTTAAGAAAGGAAGAGATGATGTGTAAATGAAGCAATATCTTAAAATGGGATTAGAGAAAGAAAATGGAATATGTATATAGGAAATCTTGATGGATAGATACAGATGATGAGGAGTTAAGTTGTAATTAAATTACGCACCAAGCGGTAACAACTGAGAAGGATTGGTAAAAGTAGTCGCCATGACCGTCTTATAATGTCCCTTTGTTATATACAGCAGCCACCACTAGTTATGTTAATATATATACGTTGGGGAGAGAAATAATGCTACACGCACAAATACTACGGATGATCGAAATGGTAACAAATAGACAAATTGCGCTCAAACATGCCGCATGATTAATGGGCGATGTTGTTTGGCCCCAAGTCAACTCTCATCGAGCAGACCTATGATCAAAGGCATTCTAGCTATGACCATCCTATTTTTCTTTCAGATATAAGGTAAATAAAAGAATGTGATTAAATGTATCCATTTTGAAAAATTGGTTGAATATAATTTGCACGAGATTTAATTTCTATTTCTAGCCGAACATATGACTACATATAGGCTTCCTCGTAGGATTCTAATGAGTGGTGATTATAAGGATCTGTACAAGATTGGCAGGAAGGATCCAGAATAACGGTTCCTGGTCTTTGTTGGCTCTTTTATTCTCCATTGATTTACAGAGGAAAAAAGATATTTTATATTTAATTTTGAAGAACAATTGAATTCATTGTGTCAGACAATTTATAATACCTGCTATATATATAGGAGCAAGTAAGTTATACTACATACTACTACCTTTCAAAATGCAGAACCCAATACATTTATAGAGTAAAGACTTGGAACATTATTGTATTTGTGAAAGGTGAAAACCAAACAATTAAATCTGACGTCATACATTGTCAAAAAGGTATCCTGCAGAGCAGTTGATTGTCAACACTTCTCTTCATTCTATTGTGAAATCTGTTGTCATCCCTGCTTGAAAAACCTGGGAGCCTCTACTGAGCTACCAAAGGAACCTCTATGTGATTGCTCGACCTACTAGAAATAAAAAATCAACCATATCCCCTTCAAATTACATTCTGCCATCTTCAAGAAAAAGGAAGGATACATTGCATAATGTAGACAAAGTACATTATGCCCAACAACAGATGGGATGGTCATAGCTGGAGTACCTTCGACCATGGGTCAGGTCAATCAGGGTTGACTTAAGGCTTAACAATATAGAATAGACTTAAAAGTGGTAGCTATCAAATTTACTATCTCCCTTCCCAGTAACACCAGAGAATATTAAATAAACTCACTTTCTTCCATCTTATGGCAACACCAGAGAACATCAAATCCTGTCACACTCAACAATATAAACATACTACTTATACTACTTACTCAGAAGGCATGAATACTAACAATTACATAGAAGTTCACAACATTCACGATAGACACACTGACATAGTAAAGAATGCAAAACGATGCATAAACTTACTTAAAGTTATCATAAGTACCACATTTGGCTATTGGAAAGCGACAACATCAATGGTGTACAAATAATACATTATATCCATCATGGACTATGCTAGTCCTACCTGAGTACTAATTTCTGTACAGCAAACCACAATAACAACTAAGTAAACAAAACGGTGCATTATACATCATAAGGGGTTGTACAAAGACTACATCCACAGATCATCTACACACATACACAAAAAAAACAAAATAAAAACTGAAAATTCCACCTGGACTTGTGAGGAGCACAACTTATTGTTGCAACAAGCTTCATCTCCACCTCATAACATACACAATTCTTACTATCTCAAAGACATTCCAAGCACCAAAACACATAATATACAACATCCTAGGTCACTGCTATCACAATATCCTAAAAACACTATTTCTCTCACTCAGTTCAGACAAATGTAAATAAACACTTCCTGAAATAACTGCAACATCAGTAATGTCACTAACCTTAAGCATTGTACTAGGAAGCACACGACCCACAATAAATGCAAAAGAATAGCAATTGCCACACTCTGACCAAGTTCATTTTGCTTGCTTCTTGGTGCAGTCTCTACCAAAATTTGCAGGTGTACATAAATTAGCTGACAGTGAGGAAAATATAATATGTTTAGACTGGTTCTCAGTTAAATTGAGATATGGTATAACTGGGTGATACCTCAACGTTTAGCTGACCGTCTTTATGTTATAGGGCTATTTGATCAAAACTGACCTGAGGCTACACGACAACAACATGGTATTTACAAAATTGGAAACTTCTCTCTTTTCTTTGTTTAGGCCAAAGTGCTGACCACATCAAAAAGAAATTGGATCTTGTTACCCAATATTCTATAGATATTAGAATGAAATTTGGTGAGGTCAAGCCCTACCAAAAAAAAAGCCAAACATGATTGGCTCAACAATACAGCCAAGCAAGCACTACAAGTATGTTAGATGAGAGAAAAATAAGTATGATGATGCCATTGACAAGATGACAAAAAATGAATACTTCAAGAGAATAAAGAAAATGTGGCTATCAGAATTCTCAGTCTACCAGAAACATAATTCTTACAACACGTTTGCAGTCCTTATCATGATTCTTACATTTGGTCTTCAAAATGATTTACTACATGAGCTTAACAAGAAGTCAGACACAGTTGTGTTACTGGAAATTTCAACATCAATGGGCTATTTTTAGCAGGTTGAACAAACACATGGAATCTCCTTCATTGGTTCCTAAATGATCATCATTTATTGAGTGTTTTAGTTTGCAACAAGGGTAACAAGTTTTATTTAAACTAGCATACATACTTTGCTTTGTACTGGATGAATTGTTAGAATGTTGGAAAAAAATGCCTTGCAGTATTTGCTCAAACTCTTTGCATTCTGAGTTCAGATCCCACCAGGGTTAGCTTTGCCTTTTACCTTTTTGGGAGGTGAGAGGCAATAAAATAAAGTACCAGTTGTGTACTGAGGAAGATGGTATCAATTAACCCCCTCCCTCACTGAATCTCAGTTCTTGTGCGTGTGCTACAAACAATATAATGATGAGGAGGAGGATGACAGCAACAGCCATAGCGAGGATGATGATGATAGTTTTTCCTGGGTCAGTCCTCATTGATTAGAGCTACTATGATCAAAAACATTCTAGCCATGACCATCACATTGTTTTATTTTTTGTATTCCATTGTCAGTTAAGTAGAAAGAGAGTTGTGGAGTAAGAGATAAACTCCTTTTAAGACAATAAATAATTAAAGTTATTTTACATCATTTATGCCAATAATTTCTTTGGGAAAAGCATGAATATTACACTTCCCATTTCTGCCCTTAATATTTAAATATTTTTGGGGGTCTTTCTTTTACTCAGTGGAAACAAAAATATTGAACATCAAAGAGGTAACTGACTCAATGATATGGTTGTTGTTGTTTAGCCCATGGTCAATCCTGATTGTGTAAACTTATAATTAAAGTATTCCTGCTGTAGCCGTCTCATTTTATATTTTAGACATTGTGTATTTGGGATTACATTATTAAATATCTCCTTTCCCTGCTTAAGAAGTTAGAATGTGATTTGATGGAGATTTGCATGTTATTTCTAGTAAAATGAGAAACTACCTAGAGCCATTTTTAATTGACAATCTTCATCAGATTGTCAATAACATGGGTTTCAATCCCTGCTTGAATCCATTTAGCTTTATTTTACATCATTATTGCAGTCTTATTTCTTTTAAATCTCACCTAAATCTAACATTGTCCTCCTCATCATCATCATCATCATCATCATCATCATCATCACCATCATCATCATCATCATCATCATCATCATCATTTAATGTCCATTTTCCATACTAGCAAGGGTTAGACAGTTTCATAGGATCCAGCGAGCTCCATGGGTTGCACCAAGCTCCAATATTAGCACAAATGGAAAGCACAAAGAAAGCAAGTAAGTAATATGTGCCAATTCTGCTCTCAAATGATTTCAGCTGAGTAGTGCCATAGATAGAAGAGTAATGGCTATTAGGGGATGAAATGTGTGGAACGCTTGACAGGATAGAAAGGGTGGATGAGTAGAGCCCCACATGTACAAGAATAACCAAGGTATTATGTAACTATATATTTTTTTTAAAGTTTTTTTTTCAATCTGGAGGAAGGGGTTCTGTCTATCTTCTTCACAGGCCTTGCAAAGTTAGTTAGATCGATGTGATTGATGCTCAGTTTAAACAGTTACATATCATTGCCTGTAGGAAAAATTATGTGGTGAGATATTCCAGGGAGATTGACATTCTCAGCAGGAAAGATTTGAAAGATGACTATTACAGGCTTGGAAGGGAAAAACACAAGATAGGTGATGAGAAGAAGAGACACAGGAGGGCTCGAGCATGAGAGATATGTGAACTGAGGATTAGACACTAAGGCAGAGCATCTGTGGACTCAAATACTGATATGTGAATCCTTGCCAATGAGCCAATGGATTTTGTTTAGATGCAATCTAGGATGTTTTTGTGTGCAGCAGTAATAGCACCATTCCAATTGTGGAAGCAATATTTCACTGTGAGTCTTACTTGAGCCTTGTAGAGCATCAGCAGTTGTTTGGGTATGAAGTGTTTTCAGGCAATAAGAAAGAAAGTTAGTCTTTAGAGTGATGTTTTCGCTATGTCATGCAATTAAAACCATGAGTGATGTAAGAATGAGCTGTAGTATTGAAAGTAATCTGTAGCAATACCAATTACCTTCTTTGTAGGACATTTTACATCCTTGTATTAAAGTAATTACAATTATAGTTTTTCAAAATACACACACACACACACACATTTATCAAATTTATTACATATATTGAAACTCACGAGTTGATTTTGAATGCTAAACATTGAATCAAATCTCCAGTCAACAACATCCATTTTATGAATTCACAAAGAAGACATCTATTGATGGCAAATAGCAGACATCAGCAAAGAGCTTAGTGAGAAAGAAAAAGCAGAAAAGAAGGTTAAGAGAATGACAGACCTGTTGTTTTGTTATAAAAGTTGTTGTTTTATTGTAAAGTTATTGAAATAAAAGATTTTCTTGAGATGTAATGCCCATGAAATCAATAATAGTTTTATACTTTTTGTTTTGAAATGCTTCTGGCTAAGTAAAATAAACTTTCAAGACAATCTTATAAAAAATTGTTGTTTTCTGGGTTTTATATTCTTTTAATATCTCTATCTAGGCAATTATAGAATAAATACACAGACACACAGACATAAGATTTTTTTCTTTTAATTTCTTATTTCAGATTAGTAAATTTATTCATGTAATGTTAAATTTTTTAAATATTTATTTCACTTTCTGTGTAATCTCCCAAGAAATAAAAAGCTTATTTTTGTTGTGATAGTATTAACTGTTTATCCTTTACTTGGCTTATTTTTTTTAATACTTTTCCAATGATTTGAACAGTTGGGAGATGATAAGAAATAAAATCTGAATATAATATCATAGGAATTTACTGGCTCTGTGGTTAGCAGGCTGGACTGCTATTATTTTTGAATCATGGCAAAAAGAGACAAAACTATTCCTCTAGTGGTGTTCTTTCAGCTTACATGTTAATAATATGGTAGTATGTGTAGTGAAATAGGATGTGATGGACTCTCCTGTCATAAATAAGAAGTTCTGCAATTTCTTGCTGAACAACCTGCACAGATGATTTACTAGTGGCACCAGTACTGGTAACCTACAAGGCTAAGGTCCTAAAGTGACTCCTATAACTGAAGGAGAATAGAAGATGGTTATAGTGATCAGATGTTTGTTCTGTACATTAGCTCACTCCCACCATCAAATTGACATTGTCTATACAGATGCACATGGTGCCACACATCAGACGTTGACGTGATCGCAGAGCAATGTGAAATAAAGCGTTTTGCTCAAGAACACAATGCACTACCCCTCGTGAGCACAGCACCCTAACCACTAGGCCATTATATATACACATCAGAACTATCTTTTTGAAAGACATTGTTGCTTATGATCCAACATGTCTATGTTAATATATACTCTCTCCATAATTCCATAGGCAACTAATCATCTCACATATATAAAAAAAACAAAAAACTATAGTCTTACAAGATATATGGAGATATAAAGCTACCTCACTGGTGATGGCGTTATGATAAGATGTACCCAGTACCTTCTACATAGAGGTTGGCAAAGAAGCAAGGCTAGTATTGGGTCGAGAGGACTTCTTAGTCTTGACAAGAACATGACAACCACTCCAATGGTGGTGTCTTGATAAAATGCATCCAGTACACACTGTAAAGTAGTTGGCAAATGTATGGGAACAATATCTGGTTGAGGGAACATGACAACATCACTAATAGTGGTGCCACAATAAAATGCATTCAGTACACTGTGTAAATGTATACTATGAGATATGGGCCTCTGACCTATCTAGGAGGGCAGTAACTCTGAATAAGGACTGACTTGAACTATAATGACCCATCCAATCTAGGCAAGCATGGAAAAATGGATGAAAATGATGATGATGATGACAGTGACAATGACGACAATAATGATGAGGATGATGATGATGAACAGTTGAAAAGAGAAATAAAATTTACTATCCTTCACCTGTTTTTTGAGAATGGTCTAAAAGCCAAACAATTTCATATTCCCTTTCTGAATAGAAACTTCTTGCATTCCAGTGAATAAACACCTGCTATTACTTACTGGAGTGGATGATAGATTGGTAAATTCAATTTTTCCCTGAAACCCAAATGTATAATGAAGTTGTTACCCTCATGTGTATGTTTGTAGCAAGATAATCACTGTGTAACATAAATATTTCTAATATAGGCATGACTGATATCTGTTTGTAAATATTTCTTTTCCATAGATATAAATTACATCTGTTAAAATATATTTTACTTACATAAGCATAAATCATACCTGTTTCAAGATTATACTTCCATAGACATAATTTCAGACTTCATATTTTCTCAACAATTGAATTTTTTTTTTTGTCATTTTTTTCACATCAATATATTGATATTTATCTTAAGTACATTGACAAACATTTCATTTTTATCAAGTGGGTTACAGTCTATCAAATCTATCCCAGAAATTCACTGGTACATATTTCTATTAGTTTTGGGGGTATGAAAATCAAAATTACTTCAGATTTTGTTAAATTTCTTCCTGAATGCAATTTTTGTAATCAGTATCCAAGATTACATCAGATTTTATATCAAAATTACTACATTTTACAAAAAATAATCCAGGAAAAATTTGAAAAACTTCAAGTGGTTGGAAGAAATTTAAGAAAATTCATCACCTCAACTTGAGGGGCATTTTGAACTCAAAATGTAAAAAATAACATGAAGATAGAGAACAGTTATTTCACTCAATCCCAGTACTTGATTGATACTTGATTTAATTGGGTTGGGAGGATGAAAGGCAAAGTTGATTCACAAGGGATCTGAACTTAGAATGGAAAGAAAGGTATATAACTTAAATAGAGCAAGGCATTTTGTTTGATGTACTACTGATTCTGCCATTCAAATATGTATTATCAACAGGTTTAAATGAACATAGTTGGCCTGGTGGATAACCTGTTTTTACCACCACTACTACAGCTACCACCAGCACCAGCACCAGCACCAGCACCAGCACCACAACCACCACCTGAAGACCAAACAGAAATCTTCCTTTAAACAAACACAATGGGAATTATATGTCACATCACTTAAGTTGTTAAAATGTCTTTAATCAAGGTTCAGTCAGTCAAGATGTCAAGGAATAATTATTTCCTGATCCCAGAGGTCATGTAAGTGTTGTAAGTGACATCTCTTTGACATAGACTAAAGAAGTAAAAGCAAAAAGCAAAAAAAAAAAAAAAAAATACAATCTTCACTGAGACATTGAACTTCCTTCTACTGTGGAAACTGTTGGTACTTGAAGATTTATGCTACATTATGTAGCAAAATACATAGAAATGTAATTTAAATAATGCTCTGTGGTACCACATGGTATTATAGTAATGTACTATGTAATAATATTCAGTGGTACTATATAATATTACAGTGATGTATGATGTAATAATATTTAGTGTATTTAATGGTACTTCATCATGATAGTTCTACTAAAAAAAAAAGAAGAAAGATTTGGTAAAATATCAGAAAATTCAGAGAACACAAAACTCATGTCACAAAAATGTTGGACAGTGTTCATCAAGTGTTTATCTGGTTAAATTCAATATTATCATTTATGCAGTAATGAGATTACATCAATATTTTGATTTAGATCCAAATAGGTAAAAGTGGGGAGTTTCAGGTAGATTGGTATTCTATGATGATGGGTGGTACTGGGTCAGTTGGTTGGGAAAAAGCTAAGAGACAAATGAATATGTCAGAAGATTGCCCTCAACCCAAAATGGTATGAAACAACTGAAGAAGAAATGAAAGTAGTGGGAATAAACTTAGGACTAGTATGTGAGACAAAATGTTTTCAAGAAAGCGTTTTTTATGGTTTAAGGGCATATTTTCAACTCACACGTGTGTGTGTGTGTGTGTGTGTGTTGTGTGTGTATATAAATATATATATATGCAAGTATGTATGTATATATTGATTTCTATACTGGGCACGAAGGCCTGAAATTTTTGGGGGAGGGGAGTAGTCGATTTTATCGACCCCAGTTCGTAACTGGTCCTCACTTTATCGACCCCGGTGGCATTTGAACTCAGAACGTAAAGTCGGAAGAATTGCCGCTAAACATTTCTCTCGGCGTGCTAACGACTCTGCCAGCTCGCCACCTTAGCAATAATAATAATAATCCATTCTATACTGGGCATGAAGGCCTGAAATTTTGGGGGAGAGGAGTAGTCGATTTTATCGACCCAGTTTGCAACTGGTACTCACTTTATCGACCCCGGATGGATGAAAGGCAAAGTCGACCCCGTCGGAATTTGAACTCAGAACGTAAAGTCGGAAGAATTGCTGCTAAGCATTTCTCCCGGCATGCTAATGACTCTGCCAGCTCGTCGCCTTAGCAATAATAATAATAATAAAAATAATAACTTACAATCAGTTTCATCAGAATTGTCCTCACAGTCTGGTTCTTGATCACATTTCCAAGCACTTGGAATACACATACCATTAGAGCGGCATGTAAAATGGTCGCTAGAACAGCTGTGTCTTGTACTATCTACAGGAAGAGGTAAAAAAAGACAAAAAGAATTTGGTTGAAAATCGTTACAAAGTTTTCAGTATCCACTAAAATCTACAAATTAAAAATTCAGATGAGGAGTTTTAGTGATTTTTTTTTTTTTATGGACATCAATTGAAACAAGGATGAATGTAAAATTGTAAATTATGAAATATAATAACTTATGACTAACTATGAAATGTAAGAATTCATAACAGTTACTTATGAAATGTAAAAAAAATTAAGTTTCTAAATCTTGAAATATAAGAATCTAAGATTGTAAATTACATAGCAAAAAATAAAGTCTGTAAATTATGAAATTTTAAAACCTATGACTTTAAATCATGAAATATTTTAAAAATCATTATGTTAAATTATGAAATATAAGATATGATTGTAAATTAATGAAATATTAAAATCTATGACGGTGAACACTGAAATGTAAGATGTTATGACTGAAAAATTATGAAATCTAAGAACAAGATTGTAATTTGAGAACTTTAAGATTTCATGACTAAACTATGAAATATGATGAAAACAAAATTATATATTATAAAATGTAAGGAAAAGTATGTCTATTTCTAGAAGCTGCTAGATAAATTCAATAAAATGAGAAACAATTTAATTAGATACAATGGAAAATCTATAGAGTAATTAGAGAAAAGAAAGCTTACTGCAGCCAAGTTCATCGGAAGCGTCTGGACAGTTTGGTGTTCCATCACATTGGAAATTCAATGGGAAGCACATACTAGAATTTTTACATTTGAATTCCCGCCCTGGTTCGCACTGGTATTTGCAACTCATCTGCAAAAAAGACCAAATATTTGATGCAAGGAAATAAAAACAGAAAAAGTTTAAAATGGCAAGATAAAATGTGGCAACATTACAGGGATTTGGTGTATTTCAGTAAAAGGAATCGGTACAAGAATAAAATGAATTATCCTCAAAGAAGGTCTGAGTCTCTGAGCATCAGAGTGGAGTCTTTTAAAGGTGCCCAAGGACCTGGCAGGGCTGGTGTTAAATCAAACAGTGGATTAAGTCTATATATCACATGCCTCAATTCTTTGTTTGTTTAACATTCATTTTTTCCATGCTAGCACAGCTTGGGAATTGATTCTAGGGTAGAATTCAGTGGCTGGATGCTTTATCTGTTGCCAGCCCTTGTTTCTCAATGCCACAGGTTTTCAAAAGTGCAGAACAACCAATCACTATGGCAATGCATAATATAAACAAATGCTTCAAGCACATCTGCACACACATACATACCATTATATCATTGTCATTTAATGTCCACTATTCCATGCTTGCATGGGTCAGATGGAATTTATTGAGGCAGATTTTCTATGACTAGATGCTTTTTCTGTTGCCAACCCTCACTTATTTCTAGGTAAGGTAATATTTTTCCATAACTAGACATGTTTTTCATGGAAGACTGGAAAGAACCTTGCTTATATGACAAAGATGCTCATTTAAAATCATTAGATGATGTCTAGACAAGGGTACACATAAACCTATACATATATAAACATGTGTATGTGTGTGTACATCTATATAAAATATATATATTGTTGATGTTCCAAATATATACATACTTACATATGACATACTTTCATACAGTTTGTGTTTACCAAATTCATTCTCAAAGCATTGATCAGCCTGAGGCTATTGTAGAAGATGCTTGCCCAAAGTGCCATGCAGTGGAACTGAACCTGAAACCAAATGACTGTGAGGTGAACTTCTTAACCTCACAGCCATACCAATGCCTGTCATTCCACAACAACCAACAACACTTGTTATTGTAAAGCATACCAACCTCATCGGATCCATCAGGGCAATCATTCTCTCTGTCACATCGGTGTTCATAAGGTATACATCGCCCATTGGTGCATTGGAAATAATCTGGTTTACAGGTGGAGTAAACTAAAAAAAAAGTACAAAAAAAAAACACAAAAAACATTGAGTAATTAGATGAATGATGCATAATGAGATCATCATCATCATCCTTTAACGTCCGTTTTTCCATGCAAGCATGGGTTGGACGGTTTGACTGGGGCTGGCAGGCCG
>JAOPUL010003388.1:84734427-84746654 GCA_027564515.1 Octopus rubescens
ATTACGTAATATAGTGGTGTCTGAACCGAGCTGTGACATGAGTTCACTCCCCTTTGCAAATACACGGGTGCGTGGGATGCATCAACAACCAGATGGAAAGGGCGTTTTCCTGGGGTTGAAATTGCAGTATTTTCATTGTCGAGTTAAACTTGGCTTCAGCATATACAGCAAATTGCCACAAGTCCCGGTTCCTTGTCATCTCCTCAGTAAGGCCCAGTGTCTGAAGATCCTTTTTCACCACTTCATCCCATGTCTTCCTGGGTCTACCCCATCCACAATGTATCTATATGTATATATATATCAAGAGTTCAGTTTTCTAAGAAGCGGCCGCATCGAGAGTTCAGCTTGCTAAGAAGCAGCCCGAGAGTCCAGCTTGTTAAGAAGCGACCGCATCGAGAGAGCGAAGCCTTTCTGGTGGTGCAGGCTGCTAAGGAGTGCAAAATATGACCCTCAATTGTCTCTGCTTTGTTGTGCGGGAAGTGTGAAGATATGCCCTCAGATGCGAGTTCCCACCCTACCTCGCTGTATAAAAATCTCCCCAACACTCTAAGATTGGGGTCCAGGCGCACTGGGCTATGTGTATTTTATTTATTTATGTGCTCTGTGTTTGTCTGTATGTCCTTGGCCTATATGGCTCGTCTGTCCCTGTCTTATATGGCTGATCAACAATTCCGTGGGGGTACCTTGGTCCTTATGTCTGTCTGTCCCCGACCCTGGTCCTTTTGTCTGTCTGTCCCCAGTCTACGTGTCTTTTGTCCCCGGTCCACATGTCCGTGAGAATCCAGTGCCGATGGCAAGTTAAAAGCACCCAGCACACACTGTAACGTGGTTGGCATCAACAACAGTAATATATAGTATGAAGTAGATCAGCAAATCCATTTCAAATAAAAATATATTATGTGGTATCCTAGTGTATTTTAAAAGTTGAATGAAATGTCTTTGATCTTAAGTCTATGAGGATTGACTTGAGATTAAACAGCCACAACAATACAATTTATAAGAACAATATAACTACCACACCACTAACAATACCTGCCCACCATCACTGACATTTAAACCACTGCAGCCCACATCATCACCACTATCAACCTACCAACTGTTGAATCTAACAGATATCAGCATGTATGCCAACATACACACGTGCGCGCGTGTGTGTGTGTGTGTGTGTCTATGTCTTAAGTCAGAAGTGCAAGGGGTGAATTGCCTATAAAATCTGGTCCTTCACCTTTGCATCTCATTTTCATTATTGCATCAATAGGACTAAGACAATTTTCCATTCACAAATCAGATCTTTCTTGGGCAAACTTTTTTTTACCTATTTGTTGTGGATAATTAATTGTCACTGCAGTTGGATTTGCCTTCAATTTATGATGTTTGCAAAGAAGTGATCAAGTAGACCTGAAGGCAGCAGTGTGAAAAGGAAGCATAAAGTGATTACAATGGATATTAAACTTGATATTTTAAAAAGGCTTGATGCGGAAGTAAAACTAAGTTATATTGCTAAAACATTAAATCTTGCAACGCCTACAGTAGGGACATGTGATAACAGAGAAAATTATGTCAAGTGCTCAAGAAGCTACTTCAGTTTTTTATAGATCTAATATAGTGCTTAAAATGGAATGACTCTTGAGTGTATGGATCTAGAATCAAAATCAGCATAATGAACCAATAAACATGATGGTAATTCAAAAAAGAGCCAAAGTTGGTATGAGGATTGAAAAACCCTTTTTGGCTAGTAAGGGCTGGTTTGAAAGGTTTAAGCAGTGCATGAATTTGCATAACATAAAAATGACTGGTGAAATTGCAAGTGCTGATACAGATGTTACTAATTGTCCTGAACAGTTGAAGTAAATGATTGTTAAGGGGGCTACACATCAGAGCAAGTATACAATGTTGATGAAATTGAACTTTTCTGGAAGAGCATACCAGCTAGAACTTTATTTCTCAAGAAGAAAATCAGCATCAAGATTTTAAGCTTCCAAAAATCGTCTGGTGTTTCTTCTTAGAGGTAATACCACTGGTGATATGAAATCAAAACCCTTACATATGTATCATTCTGAAAATCCAAGGACTTTCAAGGCTTATTCAAAGTTTGATCTACCTCTGACTTGGTATTCAAAGAGCCTTTTCAAAGAGTGGTTTACAAACATTTTTTTGTCCTGCTGTAGAAAGTGCCAAATATATTTCCAAGAAAGCATTGCTGCTTTTAGACAATGCACTGAGCCACCCAGCAAACTTAGATGACCTTTCGGGTAATGTGAGAGTAGAATATATCCTGAAGAATATAAATTCTTTGCTTCAGCCAATGGATCAAGGTGTGATAGCTAACTCCAAGGCATATTATATGAGAAGAACTTCCAAACAACTTATGAAAGCAATTGACATGAAGGATAAGCCTACAGTTAGAGATTTCTGGAAGAATTTCAATGTAATGGGATGCTGTGAAAAATATAGCTGAGTCATGGGATGAAGTGAAACCTTCAACTTTGAATAGTCTTTGGAAAAATATATGGCTAGACTGTATCCGTGACATTACAAGTTTTCCTCAAGCAGAAAGTTTACATCAAATTCAGAAAGATATTGTGACACTTGCAAAGGATGTAGGATTTGAAGAAGTCATAGAGGATGATGTGATTGAGTTGCTGGTGTCCCAGAGAGAAAGTTTATCTAATGAGGAGCTGATGCTGGTAGAAAAAGAACAAGCTAAGAATACAGATAAGAATGGAAATTCCACTTGCACCACATAAAGTGGCTACAAAATTTATGGGTTGGCACTTCTAGAAGGTCTGCAGGTTTTTGCTGATAATGATCCTAATCATGAACATAACATATAAATTACAAGAGTTTACAATAAGCTCAGTTCCTATACTAAGATGTACAAAGAGATGATACGTCATAAACAACAATGAACTTTAGATAAGTTCTTCACCCCTCAAGCTGATGTTGATGATGAGGAACTATAAGATAGTAAATATTGCCGCTAGCCAACATCTTTTGTGGTAAGACCGCACTCTTACGATATTACGATTCTTATTAATTCCCTAACTTATTCATCTTAAAATGTTTTTGCGTTTTTATGTATCTATATTGTACCATGTATGTTTAGAAATGGGACGAAGTACCGAAGGACAACCTCCGGATTTTTTAACCTTTCCGACAAGATGACAAAGGACTGATATACCCGGTGCCTTGCTGTACTCAAAAACACCCATCCCATGCAGCAGAAATGTTAAGGCCACTTCCCCTGGTGAGGAGGATTGGCCTGCAAGAATCCTGTGCTGGTGCCACGTAAAAATGCTCATGCGGTGCCACGTAAAAAACACTAGTGCCGGTGCCACATAATAGCGCTCATACAGTGCCACATGGAAGAGCCCGTGCGGTGACACGTTAAAAGCACTCGTGCCAGTGACACGTGGAAGCACCCAGCACACACTGTAAAGTGGTTGGCGTTAGTAAGGGCAGTAAGCTGTAGAAACCAAGCCAAATCAGACAGAACCCTGGTACAGCTCTCCAGCTTGCCAGCTCTGGTTGAACCATCCAACCCATGCCAGCATGGAAAACAGACGTTAAAGGATGATAATGATGATGATGTATATGCCAGTGGATGCATGACTATTTAAAATTTAGGAGTCAAACAGTTGCAGCCAATGTTGCTCTCTCTGAAGAAATACCAATTCTAAGTGGAGTCGCTCAGGGAACTGTATTGGGACCATTACTGTTCGTCATAGCTCTCTCAGACATGCCCTCAGTTATACAGTCAACCACTCACACCACCTATACGGATGATAGAAACATATCACAGGCAGTTAATGACCCTGATGATATCTCAAAACTACAGAAAGATGCAAATGCAATATACAAGTAGGCTGAAGGAAACATGCAGCTCAATGCTAAGAAATTTCAAGTGCTCTGCTATTGGCTCACAAATTGATTGCAATTAGAATACATAAGACCAGGGAGTATTGCAATCCCAGAGTCAAAGTTGGTGCATGACCGAGGAGTCTACATAACTAATGATACATCATTCCATGGCAACAATGTGCAGGTGACTGGCTGGTTGGATTCTGAGATCAATCAATACAATGGAATGGAAACCATGTTGGTTCTTGCCTGTAATACTACTTCTATTTATGGTTTCCACATAACATCAAACTAACAGTGGAGCTTGAGACAATCTGATAAAGATGGCAAAGGATCAAAGCAAGTGGTGACTTTTGATAATGAAGAAGACTTACCCACACATGAAAGCATGGCAAAATAGTCATTAAAATGGTGGTGGTGATGGAAGTTGGGATTTATACACTGGATTTCTCACCTGTTATGTTTCTGTTAAGTCTACATCTATTGCCCTCTCATCCATCAAGTACCTTTTATCTTATTCACTGTCCCATGCCACTTGTATAATAAAGAATAACATTGAATCTATCTGTATTCAATCCTCCCAACATTATCCTTTATCATACTACTTCTCTTACATCATTACACTGGATCATTCTGATTCATTACCTCCTACCATCATTCTTCACTGCTAGCTAATCCTCTCAGTTATATCATTCTTTCCATCTCCCATCTCTACTGCTATCCATCAATCTCTCTTTCGTTGTTCTTTCTATCTTTCTTTTTTTCTCTCTCTCTCAACCATCACCCATCTTTATTACTATAGTATCTGTTTGTACTAAAGAGTACTCTTTAGTTTTTCAATGGACAAGGCAGCTGCTCTAATGCTTGATGCTATGGCAAAAATACACCCAGTGCATTCTGTAAAAGTTGTAAAAGTAGTGACAATGTAGAATAGAGAGGATTCTTTAGTTTTGTGAGGACATGATGATCTATTGTTAGTGCAATAATAAAATGCATCCAGTAGTCCCTGTAAAATGTTTAGCATTAGGAGGGGCATCCAACCATAGAAACCTAGTCAAAATGGAATGTATGAACAAAACTTGCCTAGCTAGCAAAGCAGTAACACCAAATAAGAACTGCCTTGGATTCTGATGATCTATCCAAATAGATGATACAATGATGATGATGATGATGATAATATATTACGTTTTTTCCCTATGTTGATAGCCAGGTGGATATTTGTGTACATATGTGTATGTATGCACGTGTATGCATGCACTATAATATTTAATATAGAAAATACTAGTTCATATATTGAACAGGACCTAGTTGGAATTTTGACACTTTCTTTTAGCTGATAAAATTTGAAGTATGGCGTATGTACCCAACTCTCAGTAGTATTGAAAGAACAGATGTCAAAATGATGATAATGATACCATCATCAGTGGTGGTGGACAGAGTTAGACACAGCTACACAGAACAGACTAAACAAAGCAGTTTCCCATCCCTAAATGATGTTTCACAGTGTGTCTATTTAATGTCCATTACTATACACAGCTTAAGTAGTATGGTATCTCAGCTCTAAAACGTTGCTGACCATTTAAAAGGTAGAAGTGCATTCTGCATTATAGTACTTCTCACATATCTAGGACAGAGTAGCTGCTACACATACACATACATTAGACAAACACTCAGAAAATAAAAGGCCATCTGAGTAATTGGCAAATCTTTGCAAACCAACAGCTTACAATCTCTGACCCAATAGTCTCCCCATCTCTCTCCCTCTCTTGTCCCTCCTGCTGCTGCTGCTACCACTACTGCTGGGGATGCTACTACTGCTGCTGCTACTACCAGCCACCACCACTACTACTACTATCCTTGCTCCTCTGAACCAGCAAGTTGTGTTATTATTTCTGTCGAAGCTTACCTGATGTTCTCATCTCTCTCTCCCTCGGTGTCTCAACCTCTATCTGCATCCGCACGAAACACTACTCAATATTTAGTCTCCAGAATCACAACCCTCCAGAATTCTCAGCTGACATCAACGTGCAGAGGTTCAAGCTGAAAATCATGAACGTCAGCTGCCGAGGGAACCTCTACATGGTTGACCAATCTACTAGAAATAGCAGTCAAATCTAATTACATTCTACCGTCTTTAGACAGTAAAGGTTACATTGATGAATGTAGTTAATCCCACACATCCCTAAAATGGGATGGTCACGGTGGGAATATCTTTGATCATAGGTCTATTCAATTATGGTTAACCTGAAGCTAAACATCAACTGCAAAGATCATGGAATGAATTGTTTATCTTTTAACGAAGAACGAGTGCACAGATTTTTGAAGGAGGGAAATATTCGATTAAATTGCTTCCAATGTTTGACTAGAACTTATTTTATTATCGACCTTGTGACTGTAGAAAGATAAACTTGACTATGGTAAAATTTGAACATAAGTCTAATAATAAAGGAAAAATTAGTGTTATTCATACTGGACTGACGAAACAAGATAATTTCTCACCGGTATCAAACTGTCGAGATAATGTCCTTTATCAGATACATTAAATCTGAGCAAACAAGAGACCTTTCACATAACCTTTTGAATGCTAGAAATAACAAGCAAATTTCTCTCAATTCACACGCATCATCTCGAATAAAGACAGGATGGTTTCAGATGGAACGTCTTTGATCAAAGGTTTGTTGATCAGGGTTGACCTGAAGGTAAACGAACATCTTAAAAATAGACCGGTACTTAACCTTCTTGTCTATAACTCCTACATATATGATAAGAAAATGTTATCTTGCGTACAGTACATTTTATTACATAACCTTATATTAATTTAACATCAGCATCCTTAAATATCAACTTAAAAGGAAAATTAATCCAGTAAAAACTGCAGATAATGATAAAGAATTTTAAAACCAAAAACAGTTTTCCCATGGACTCTGAAATTTCCCCCAAGTTTAAGAATAGCAAAGTTAGACTGTTTGTTAGAGAACAGTCACGGAAATTTGATGATGAGTTTGAAGTTCTAGCAAATATAAGAATGTTGTCTTACTGTTTTCCTTTATTGTAATTTTTGAAATTCTAAACAGCAAATTTCGAGACTGGATGGCAGAAACTATAAAGCGTCCGATAAAATATCTTGTGGCATTTGGTAACGGTCCGTTATTCACAAGGGGGTAGAAAAAACAAGTACTTCTTGTGTACTGGATTCGATCCAAGTAACACAATCTTTCTCCAAACTGTATGACCTTGTGCTAAAGTTGGAAAGTAATAATTATAAGGACTAAATGCTATTTAGTTACGTGCCTTCCCATTCTGAGTTCAAATTCCCTCAAGGTCCACGAAACAATTTTAACTGAGAGTAGAAACTGAGTATACACCCATGCACGTACAAGTGTATGTAAAAATATATGATAGTTATACACTGAAAACGTTAACCGCATCCATCTCGGAGGTTC
Source organism: Octopus rubescens (assembly GCA_027564515.1). Taxonomy (NCBI): domain Eukaryota; kingdom Metazoa; phylum Mollusca; class Cephalopoda; order Octopoda; family Octopodidae; genus Octopus; species Octopus rubescens. The sequence goes on from JAOPUL010003388.1 coordinate 84,741,732, forward strand.
TGCAAGTACACAACCCCTCTCTTTAGACTGAACTAATAAATATAATTGTTTCTAGTATGGGTACTAGGGCTGGATTTTGGAGAAGGTGGTTAATCGATACCATCAACATCAGTACATGACTGGTACTTAATTTAATTGACCCCAAAATGATGATACGCAAAGTTGATGTTGGTAGGATTTGAACTCAGAACGAAGAGCGGGAAGAGAAACTGCAAAGCATTTTGATTGACACCCTAATATTTCTGCCAATTCGCTGCTTCTTTAATGAATTAAATAGGGGACAAGGCTATGAATTTTTAGGTGGGGTGGGGGGTGGGTCTGTCATCTGTTCATTACATCAAAATAGGTACTCAACTGGTACTTTAATTTATCGACTCCGGAAACAAAGTTGATCTCAGAAAGATTTGAACTCAGCACATACAAAGACCCAACTAAATACCACGAGGCATTGTATCTAGCTAACTATCAGCAGCAATTTAAAATTAACTATATCATCCCTAAAATTTGTTTGAGGTTTCAGTTTAGTCAACTATACACTCCTGCAACGTCTGGTCTTAGGGCTGTTAGAATTCTGTTGATTGGCAGAATCATTAGAGCGTCGGATAAAATGCTTTGCAGTATTTGTTTCGGCTCTTTACACACAGAGCTCAAATTCCACCGAAGTCCAACTTTGCTTTTCCTCTCTTCCAGGTTAATGGGATCGATTTAATCGACTAACTCCTTCCCACAAATTTTCGATGTGCCTTGCGGTATTTATTGCTCCTTTACATTTAGAGTTCAAATTTAGTCAGAGTTGACTTCACTTTTCATCTCTATGGGACGATATATACCTGCTAAGTGTTAGGATAACTAATTATGCTAAAACTCTCTCACGAAATTTGTGGACTTATGCCAAAGTTAGAAATCATTATTATTTATTCATTTCGAATTTTGACATCCACACATACCTTGATGAGTTTATAACCAAACTCTAGTGTTCAGAACATGGACTTACAGAAGTACGGTTCACACCGCTACGTAAATTACAACTGCTGTTGCCTCACTTCATTCAGTAGATATTTTTACACTAAAAACATTGCTTTCAGAGACGACTTGATGGAAGTACAGCAGCCAACATTCATACCTGCTGTATCTCTCATTCTACCGCGATTGTTTCTTCAAGAATTTTGCACCCGACTCTCTTCTGTTTTCATGCTCTGCCGCTAACCTAACGATGATTAGAGCGAAGTACTTGACTACACAGCCTCAGCCCACTCACTACTTCTTCACTTACTTTTTAACTCAAACATTCAGCTAAAATTATGATCCTTCTAAGACATTAAAGTCTGGTAATTATTGTTTAACAGTAAAAAATATGAAGTTCATTTTTTTAACGGCTTCTTAGTGTTTTGTTTGTGTTTTAAATATTAATTTATTTAATAGCCAGAAATAAATAGGTCTAATTGATGAAGTGAAAATGTTTAAATAAATAAAGTGTAAAAATAATTTAAAGAACCATTGTAATAATTTTATTTCAATAAAATATTTATATATACAAGGTCAATGTATATTTTTAAAATATGAAATAAATAAATAACAAGAAACAAGCCAACCAGCCCACTCAACAAGAAATTTACTGTTAAAAGATGTGAATGTAGCTTTAGGCAACTATGGTCTTTCATAGTTTTCACAATTCCAAAGCGCGGTTTTGAATGAGAGACAGAGAGAGCGGGAGAGAAAGCGAAGAGAGAAATACCTATTTATCTATATATCTCTCGCAGAACATTTTAATAACATTCGATACGGGTAGTAGCGAAATGTCTTCTATCATACTAAGAGCGGCGGCGAATTTTTGAAAACTTCAGTATTCTTCAAACAATTCTACAACTTTCCTCCTTTCCCTAACTCACACGCTCGCCAAGCTCAATTAATATCGTCCGACGGGGTTTGATCTCAGAATCGACGGTCTTACAATTTGCATTCGGCAGCTGTAACGGAAACATACGAATGTAGCCGAAGTGTGTGTTGGTATAATGGCTGACAGTGGACTGTACTCACGGACTACTACAGTGATGTACAGGGAGTTTAAGTTTTCTTGATAGAATATGGAAATGTGAGCCATGAGCTCGTGTGAACAAACGGAAGATAATATAAGTGATAGTGAGGTGGCTCATTATTACAAACCAGGTAATTAGTTTTCACTTTTTTCTTCGTTCTCAGCTGTAAATTTTCGTCCGTCAAGAGAGAGGTACTCACTGTATGAACAGAGAGGAGAAGAAAAAATAGCCAATGTGGCTACAACTGATTTCTTACTACAAATTATATACATTCTCTAGCAGCAACACCAAACATGACACTATCAAATTTACCAGTAGCTCGTAACATATTATCTTTGCTTTATTATAAAAGCTAATATTGTATTTCAATGGAGATTGCTTGCTAGATATTATTATTACTATCATTGACATCATCATCGTTATCATCATCGCCCTCTTCCTCTTCTTTATCATCATCATCATCACATCACTAAGCTTCCTTACCGGGATTGTATGGATTGTCTATGGTTATATTTTATCTCAAGACGAAAGTCAAGGAGTCTGAGGGTTGGATGATGTGAATGATTCATAGTAATACACATACACACATTATATCCCATTATATTTCTGACAATTACATACATTCATGTATGCTTACACACACACACAATTAGCTATATGAACAGCAGTAAACGCGAAACTGAGGAATAGAATAATCTCAACACTATTTACACTCTACTTTGGTATTGAGTTCTTTTCCCTCTCGTTTCGAAACTCAAAGGTGTATGTGTGTATATATATATACATATATATATATATATACCACACACACACACAACTGATTTGTTACAACAATCGTCCTCTATTTAAATAATAAATACATGTAATTAACTTCTGTCAGTAAAGGACTAAATAATTTAATTCCATTTTGTATAGTTATTGTAGTTGATTGTCTTCCTCTTAATGTTTCCAGCATCTCATTCTAACCAATTAAACTTTACTGAAAAGAGATGAGGAGGAAAGAAATTTTTTTTGGACGGAATTGCTTTACCCTTCATTTCATTAAATTATGTGTGAGCAATACTAACACACACACACATACATATTTCAGCGCGCGTGTGTGCACTTACAATTAGAAACATAGGTATATATACAGGAGCATGTTTGGGTGGGTGGGTGCATTTGTATGTATAAGTGTGTGTGTGTGTATATATATATATATATATATATATATATATATATATATACTCAAGCATATATAAATGCAAATATATGTTCATAAATATATATATATAAAGACGTTTGAAGATCTACATAATTGTAAGTGCAATTATGTGTGCTTATATGCATAAGGCATTTGTGCATGTGCTGGGGTTCGTACACACATGTATGTGTACCACACCACATGCAGAAATTACATGCATACAAACATATGTATGGATGTACATATGTATATGGACGTCACTATAAATGTGTTTGTGTGTGTGTATATACTTAATTAAATTAATTAAAAATCTCTATATAAATATATGTATCTAAAATTATATATCTATATGCATGTATATGTATATAACTGTATGATTATATATTTGTATATATGCATATATTTATATATATGCATATATATTTGTATATATGCATATATGGTCACTCTCTGACCGGCCATAACAGTTTACTTCTTAAAAAATATATGTATGTATGTGTATATATGTATATACATGAATGTATATAAACGTGTATATACATTAATATTATATGTATGTGTATAAATACATATATACAAACTACTTATATATATATATATAGATGTGTGTGTGTGTATAAATACATATATACAAACTACTTATATATATATATATATATATGTGTGTGTGTGCTTGAATGAATTTAAATAGATATAATAAATTAAATGCATATGAATGTATATCCATATTTGTGTATACATGAATATATATACTTAATATATTTATATATACATACACAAACACACATTTGTACTTATTATATAGATATTACTGTATATACATATGAGTATATATTTGCATATATCTATACTCTTGTGTGTATGTATGTGTGAGTGTATGTATGTATGTATGTATGTATGTATGTATGTATGTATGTATGTATATATATCTAGAGAGAGAGATATATTAGGCGTGGCTGCGTGGTAAGAAGCTTGCTTCCCAACAACATGGTTCAGTCCCATTGCGTGGCACCTTGGGCAAGTTTCTTCTACTCGGGCAGACCAAAGGCTTGTGAGTGGATTTGGTAGACGGAAACTGAAAGAAGCCCGTTGTATATATATGTCTGTGTTGTCCGCTTGACAACCGGTGCTGGTGTTTTACGTTCCCGTAACATAGCAGTTCGGCTCAAGCGACTGATAGAATAGGTAACCAGGCTGTAACAAAATAAGTAATGCGCGGGCGTGGCTGTGTGTTTAAGAAGCTTGCTTCTTAACCATGTGGTCCCGGGTTCAGTTCCACTGCGTGATACTTTGGTATATTAGATAACAATCGTCTGACCAAACACTTGTGAATGGTTGAGGGAAACTGAAAGAAGCCTATGGTATATATATATATATATATATGTTTGAGTGAGTGCGTGTATGCTTATGAACCCTTGTCTTGACAGTGTGTGATAGTGGTAAATGAGTGTCATCCAGGTTGTCATTCATTTCCTATGTCTAGCTCACCTTGTGAGGGTTGCCAGCAGGAAGGGTACAAAATCTGCCCCAAAGCATGGAAAAATGGACGCTAAATGATGACGACAATATCTATTTCTATGTATAAATATATATCTATATATCATCATCATCATCATCATCATTTAATGTCTGTTTTTCCATGCAGGCATGAGTTAGACGGTTTGACTGGAAACTGGCAAGCTGGGGAGCTGCACCAGACTCCAG
>JAOPUL010003388.1:84748293-84763346 GCA_027564515.1 Octopus rubescens
TATATATATTGATCAGAGGAAAATATACAGTGTTTGTGTATGTATACATATATGTGAATGCGTATGTGTGTGTCGTGTTTGCAAAGCTGTAGGCTAAACATGTCTACCTTGTAGAATATATCAAACTGCACACTCTCCGTGAGGTTCTGGATGTCCTTCCTAAACACACTATAGTTGGCCACGGTAGCTGATATGGCTGTGTTATACAAAGAGTCGGGAGCCCACTGTAACACACAAGCCGACGCCATCTTGATCGGTGACGGGAGACGGAAATTTGTTGTTTTTGTTTTTTTATTTGTTTACTTTTTTTTTTTATTTATGCTTTTATTCATTTATTTTAAATTTCATTTCATTTTTATTCTTTATATTTTTATGCGTTTATTTTGTTTTATTCATTTTTGTTTTTTTTTGCTTATTCAGTGTCAAAAAAACTGAAGAGTTCGTTTGAAAGCAGGCTGGCTGGCTGGCTGGTTGGTTGACTGGCTGACTAGTAGGCTGGTTGGCTGGTTTAGCGTGTTGGTTTGGCTGGTTAGCTGGCTGGCTGGTTGGCTTGGCTCGCTGCTGCTAATCACTTCCGGGTTATGTCAAATCATTTTTTTTAATTTCAGACTAAACATATGCATAGATGCACACTTCAACGTGAATGTGTGTGTTAGATTCTTCTGTGTGTCAACGTTGAATACTTAAATGATTATATAAATGTGTTTGTGGGTTATCGTCATCTTAAAATGTATATTATACGTGAATATACATAGAATTATATGTGAAATAACACACCGTTATATATATATATATATCATGAGTTAAATAAGGGCTATCAGAGAGAGCCGGTATTGCTAAAAATAGGAGTCAAACACTTCAATCTACAAAGATTTACGTTCTCTGAGAGCCCTTAATTAACTCATGATAATTTAATTCCTTAATTGGCAAAATGTATTGTGATCTGTAAGCCATTGGCTCTTATTAAAATTTATATACATATATATATATATATCTTTCACTTGTTTCAGTTATTTGACTGCGGCCATGATGGAGCAACGCTTTGAAGGGTTTTAGTCGAACAAATCGACCCCAGGACCTATTTTTATAAGCTTGCCACTTATCACGTCGGTTTTTTTTTTTGCCTAACCGCTACCATACGGGGACGTAAACACACCAACACCGGTTGTCAAGCGGTGGTGGGGGGACAAACACAGATATAAAGACACACACACACCCATATATATCCTTTCTATACTAGGCACGAAGGCCTGAAATTTTGGGGGGAAGGAAGTAATCGACCTCAGTTCGTAACTGGTACTCACTTTATCGACCCCGGCGGCATTTGAACTCAGAACGTAAAGTTGGAAGAATTGCCGCTAAGCATTTCTCCCGGAGTGCTAACGATTCTGCCAGCTCGCCGCCTTCTACCATTATTGAAAAAACACATTAGTACCGGAAACCCTAACCCCACCTCCCTCACCGAATGTTCACGATTGGAATGACTGATCATAGGTCTGCTTAATCAACTTAGTGTGCCCACCTCCATATTTAACCTGTGGTCAACTCTGATCGCGCTTACCTATTATCAAAGATGTTCTCGCCATGACCATCCTGTCTTTTTTGTGTATATTCAGGACTACATTATTCAATGTGTCCTTCCTTTTTTAAAACGGTTGTGGCGTTTGAGATTTGGCTGCCATTTCTAGCGGGCTTAGTAACCACATAGAGGCTTCCTCAAAGCGTAATGTCATATGTAAAGGTATGCTGTTTGTATATTTAAGTATTAGTTAGTTATGAACCAAATATGTCCACATGAATAAAATATATCCATTGTAACAATGCAGTTGATTAGTTTTTGTCTTGGACTATCTCTGTTGACACTGACCAGTTATTATGAAACTAAGAGAATTATACTATTATAGTCAGCACAGCTTTGTATTCAGGTTCTGTGAGCTTCATTCAGAATAGTATGTAGTAGTGTTTACAAATGTTTGTTATGTATTCTCACATAACAAAGGAATTAAAGACGAACGGGAAGCACGTTCATTTCTTAATTTACCCACCAGCGTCAGCACACACACAGTACTGAGAGCTTTTCAGCTGAATCATGCCAGAAAATATAACCGTTGTTAATAGTTGTGGGGTGATGGCAGTTAAGTGACTTGTTATTAGGCTGTTATTAGGAATTGTTAAATCTAATAATACGAATGAATTAATGATTTGTATTGCTACAAACGTATCAAATAAGGATAATGTATTGTTTAATATTACTGAATAAATATACCAATATTTAATTATGAATTTCAAGACTTTTACTTGAGAACTTTAGATTTTGTAAAGGACAATGTTTATCAAACCAGGGGTTGCAAAATATCTTAACATTTTCTATGATGCTCATGTAAGAGAAGTTAATTGATATTAATAAAATGTTATAGATATTAATACTATCTATACATGACTTTTTAAAACTGCCTGAAATTGATTTTTTTTTTTTAGAAGATTTAAAGTAAGGAGAGATGTATTAGCTCATTGAAGGAAATATTTAGGGTCCTAGTATATTTCTGTAAGTTAGAGTACATTTTAATAAAATATTTGGTAGATTATTGGAATAAAGGAGAGAGTGAAAGTAACTTTTGGTAGTTCTTGCCAATTGTGTGTGTTTGTTCACAAACATATTCAACTGGAAGAAGTCCAGCTTGTAAAGTCAGAATTTTCTGTTGTGAATATGATAGAATTTAGTAGAAACGGTTTTTGTAATTTTAAAGTACAGAGTATTTTGGTACAATTTATATATCAATATCTTGACTACTTTTGTATCAATATCTTTATTTTCTTTTTTTGTTTCTATACAGTCTGTGCTAATTGAAAATATGTTCACATATATGCTAATGAAAAAAGTGATAAATGATGTAGATACATGGGGAAATATATTGTTGTCTGAAAGGCATTGTTTCAAAGCTTTAATAAACATCCAATATATTATTATATGGACAGTCTAGCTTTTGTCAGTATTTATTAGAAATGGCTTCATAGAAACAGTGAGCGAAATTGTTTTTGAGAAATCTGAGATTTACATTGGAAATTTATTTTGTTAATCAGTAGAGTTTGTATTTTTTCCTTTTACGTTATCAAGTTTTATTTAATATTTTAAATTCCGTTGTTTGTTAAGATCAGATTTGTGGAGTTGTTCACTTTATTGTCCATTGTACAAACTACTTGTACTAGTTGATACATAATAAATGTCTGACTCTTCAAGATCCATAAACTCATAATGCCAGTACTTGGTTTCCTAACCAAGCCATTTTTTCCATTTAGATATGATGTCATTCTGTCACAAATAATATTGTTACAAGATTGGCTATGTATGTCCAAAGTTTGGTGAACGGAAGTAGATAGAATTAAGGATAAAAAAAGGTTCTTATTTGCAACAAATGTTTGTGATGTATTTGAACTCTTGACCTATGGAGTTGGTGGTCAGATAGTTTATCCATTTAACTATTTTATACCTACATTAGTTGACATTTTTCATATATTAGTTATAAAATTTAAAAATTTGAATTCTTATTTCTTGAATATTTTCTGTTACTTGTTTCAGTCATTGGACTGCAGCCATGCTGGGGCACTGCCTTGAATGGTTTAGTTGAACAAATCCAGTCTAGTACTTATTCTATCAGTTTCTTATGTTCTCTTATGCCAAACTGCTAAGTTACGGGGACGTAAAGAAACCAACACTAGTTGTCAAGCAGTGGTAGGGGATAAATACATACAGGAGCCTGGTGCAGACTCCGGCTTGGCCAGCTCCTGTGGTACCGTCCCACCCATGCTAGCATGGAAAACGGACGTTAAATGATGATGATGATGATGATGATACACACAATGGGCTTCTCTCAGTTTCTGTCTACCAAATCCACTCATAGGCTTTTCTCTAAGGTGCCATGCAGTGGGACTGAACCCAGAACCATGTGGTTGGGAAGCAAACTTCTTACCACAAAGCCACTACACTTGCACCATTTTCCCAAAAGTTTGAATTGTGTCATTCATCAGGCCATTGATGTAAAATGAAACTTTTTGGCATTTTAATAACAGCCATTTTAATTAACAACCAACAGTAACTGCAAATGTTTTAATTTAAACAAGTAATAATGTTTATAAATAAATTAAAGAATTTAATTAAATTCATTGCAGCTTAGCGTTAATGCCTAACTTATAGAAAATTTAATGATCTTTTAGCCCTAAAACTGAACCTTCTCATTAAAATTCTCATGTAACAATTCCCAGTTTTATTAATTTGTTTTTACTTCATCATCATCCTCCTTTAACATCCATTTTCCATGCTGGCACGAGTTGGACGATTTGACCGGAGCTGGCAAGCTAGAGGGCTGAACATGCTCCAGTCTGATTTAGCTTGGTTTCTACTGCTGGATGCCCTTCCTAACGCCAATCATTTTACAGTGTGTTCTGAGTGCTTTAACGTGCCACTGGCACTGGACTCTTGGATCTGGTGCTTTTTACGTGGTACCGGCACAGGACTCTCGACGCGGCTGCTTCTTGCAACAGGGACTCTTGACGCGGCCACTTCTTGGTGTTATATAAATATTTATAGCTCTTAAACTGAATTTCTTGCATATGGTTTAGTTGTTGTTTAACCACATGTTGGCCCTGACTAAACAGGCCCATAATCAAAGACAGTCCAACCATGACTGTCCCATCCCTCTCCCAAATATAGTACCTCTCGAGGACATCTTTATGTGCCATACCTACAGACACTGGCAATTATGGACTTATAATTTACTAAGTGGATTTTTCTGTAATGACTGATAAGTACATAAAGAATCTCTTTGTTTTCTTTGGTTTCTTCCTTAAACTGAGACTTCAAGGCTTTGTTTTTTCATATGATACTCAATGAACATAGCCATGTGTTTTTATGCTATTAGTAGTTTCTGCTTGTCTGAGCACTTAGACAGACATTTGGTACTCTATCTATATAAGATATCTTCTGCATTTGTCTAAGGAACTATTTCTCTGCAGCATTAACAAACTTTTGCACTTGTTAATTTATGTTTCAGGTCACACAGCCACATTTGTTCTATGTATGCCCCTAATACTCTTTTCTTTACTCTTATTGCTAGCTGTTTATTTGACAATATCTGTCTGATCTCACCAAAAACATCCTTGGCCTGTCCAGTCCTTAGGAGCACACTATTTAATATGCCTTTCAGCTTTTAAAAACAATAGGGTATGCTTTAAAAGAGATTCAGCTGCAATCTCCAGCAGATTAAGCAACCATGTTGAGACTCCTTTGGCTTGATATGGTTTAATTTTACTCATGGTTTATTATAACAAACATTTCTGGACTTTATCTGTATTCTCATAAGCAGAAATAAATTCTCCAGTAAGCTTGCCATTTTTTCGTAACTAAACTGGAAATAGTGTTAAGACTGACAAAATATTGATATGGCTGCTTAAAATTACTGTTTGTTTATGAAGCATGTGTAATAAGTTAGGTAAACTTGCATAAAAATGGATTAAATTACTAATATTTTTATTCAATTCTCAGTTTGTGATCTTAGCAAGTGATGTTCATGAATTTATCAAGGCAGCTGTTATCATTTTCATATTTCTCACAACTCAATAATTCTAGATATTTTCATAGATGAAATCTTAAGCTAGCTATATTAATTTTTAATTCAAATAGGTGACCAAGTGATGGATCTCATGCATTCAAACCTGGGATGGTCATGAGTTCAAACCTGGGCAGGACACTTTAATCTACATTAGCTGTCACTCTACTTAGCTGTTCAAATTAGATCCCAGATCGTGTGAGAGATTGGTGTCCTTTCTAGGAGTAGACTTTCCATTGTCTTAACCCCATGAAACTAGGGCTAAGTTCAAGCTTTTCAGAGCTTAAGAGGAATAAAGAAACTTTCTACTAAAAAGGAGGCACTACAGCTGTGAGGATAAGTCCCTTCTAGGCAAAGCACACAGCTATGTTTGCCTTAATGTATATGTAAAATCAATTTAACTATATATAAATGTCAATATTTGCAAAGATGAATGTAAGATAATATCATTAAAATTTTTTTTCCCATAAAACTTTTTATGATTGCTGACTTGTGTAAAAGAACAAAATAAAACAGTCTTTTTTTCTTATTTGCTGAGTCTGGAGGAAGAGGCATTGCCCATGACCATTACAGGCCTTTCAAGACTAGTGAGCATTATACCATTAATGTTCTGTTTAAACTGTTATAGGTCAACACTTGCAGGAAAGACATGAACAGGGAGAAAATTTTGGAAGGCCAATATTCTGGAGAGAAAGGATTATAATGGTTAGTGCAGGGCTGTGAGGGTTGGATGCATCAAGAGTGATGAGAGATGGAAAGAAAAATGGACTGTGGCGCCTGAGTGGTAGAAGTACATGATCAGTCAGCTGTTTGTTTTTAATCTCTTACTAAAACGATGTTAGTGGAGATGGTCATAGCAGTGGTGGTGGATTGAACTTTAGTGTTGTAATTAGTACTTTAGTGTACTTAATTTTGGATCACTTTGGTCAGTGTTTCTGTGTGTTGTGTTGCAGAACTCTTGTTCTTATGATTTTATCTTTCAATCCTTTGAACTCTATGAAGTAAGTACTTGTAATATAGTGAGATATACACCCAGTCTGTTATATTAACCCTTTAGCATTCAGATTACTCTGTCAAATGTAATGCTTATTTATTCATATTGTTTTGAATTAATCATACACTATCTCATAGCTTTGAGATTTCAATGATGTCATCACTTATTTTTAGAATGACATTGTAGTGTAGGTGTGAGAGGCTGGATCTGGCCAGTTTGAACATAAAACTGGTAGAATATTTGGGCCAGATATGGCCAGTTTAAATGCTAAAGGGTTAATAGCATATCTTTCAAATATATTTATAACATTCTGATCAATGATGGAATTTCTATGTGGTTGCTTGACCTGCTAGAAAAATTTGACAAAATTGTAAGTTACACCTTACTGTCATGGCTGGTTATCTTTGGTGATAAATCTGATCAATGTGGTCTGACCTCTGGCTAAATAACAATAAGATATAACATTAAGAACTGTTGACAACTTACTAAATTGTTAAAATACATAGCATTGATTATGTAGAAAGTTTAGATTCCTCAGATATTGGTATGTAATGGAATAAGATAATGATGCATCAGTCTTTGCAGAGTGAAGTCAGTTCTAATTAGACAAAATGACATTCTGTGGTGTAGAGGTAGACTGTTGATAAGCCAATTTCAAGATATAGTTCCACTACTTAATTTGTTCACTGGGTTGCATATCATTATTACCTTTGAGAAAGCCATGAATATCACACAGTCTCGCTTCCCCTCCCTTTAAAATTATAAAACTCTTTATGTCTGTAAGAACTAATATTTTGTGACTCTATTTCTAGCAAGATTAGGTGGTCAATAATTTTCACTAAATTTTTAAAATAATGACCTGTGTGTGTGAAACAGGAATAGTTATAAAAATTTTGATTTTTTTTTTTTTGTTATTGGAATTCAATTTAAACAGGTTTTATGTAAAAACTGTTTTTAGTTTTGTCAAGTAGAAATTCCTTTTATCTTGATGAATAACTTTTTCTTTCTTTCTTTTTGTCTTCAAATATAATCCACAAATATTTTGAAGAATTGTAGTAGGTGCTTGACACAGTGCTAAATAAAAATTCCATTAATTTTGTTTCCTGAATTCAATTTTCAATGAGAATAGTTTTGCTTATTGGTTAAATTTCATATAAATATTGGAACTTTTGTTTCTCTATCTTTGTAACTCTTGCTTAATTCTGGAATTATTTAAAAACATTCTTATATATTTTAGTTCAAAATATATTTCAGCTCATTTCATTTTTGAAAAAAGATTGTTTAAAATTTAAAATATGTTTAAATATTATTTCCTCCTCTCAGAATTATATGAAATCTTTTGATATGAAAATGATTCTGATATACTTTGTAAATCAGCTTCAATATATTTATAAAACCACATAAAACTTAATGAAAGTTAAATGTTAACATTCTATGTCATGTATTATTCCCAGCTAGTTAATAAAATACAAAAATGTTTTGCAAGAAAATGGAAATTACTTTTTTAACTATACTCTAGACTGAGTATATGTACAAATATTTAAAAATTGATGTCTGTAGGACGTTCAGTACAAGTAACCTTATTACAAAATCAGTTGGAGATCTTGCAAATTAATCTGTAGTGAACATAGCTTTAGTTAAAAGCAAAAGTCATTGTAGTCTTGTAGCAATAAAAATGTAAATTATACAGGAATTTACTTAATATTGTATTCACTGCAACAATAACTGCATAAGAGGCATATGATTTAGATATATGCAACATTTTACATACAGAATTACAAGGATATATCACACACGCACGCACGCGCACACACACAAAAAAAGCTACTGATTTTACATTAAAATATTCCTATCTAGATGTGATAGTATTTATATATTTATTTTGCTGGATGCTCGAGTTATGAAATTCAGATAGACTTTGTTGTCAGTCAGCCCAGAGCAATGAACTATGTGCCTTATTCAGATACACAACACAATTGCTGTAGCAAGATTTAAAATTGTATATTATCACATAGCATAGAAGCAATCAAACAACAAAAGAAATTAAAAGTAACAAAGATTGGTGGTTTTCTTTGTTGTGTGTGTGTGTGTATCAGATGAAGAAAGACCAATAAATCAAATGGCTTGACATTATGCTGGAACAAATTCATCCAACCTATGCTACCATGAACAAGCAGTTGTAAAATGATATATATTATTTGAAAGATCTTGAGTTCAGATCTGTCACAGGTATTTTCTTGGGTTTCTGGGCAGAACATTTTATTTTACATTAGCACATTTCATCTTAGCTGTTGCTATCTGTGAAAGATAGCATCCTTTTTATGAAAATATTTATCTCGCATCACTTTGACATTATGAAACCAGGCATTATCTGCACACTTGGGGGACATTTACATTTTTACAACAGTGTCTCATGATTTCTTTTATACCCAGTTTTTCTCAGTTAATTTGTGCTCTGTGGGTTGTACATACACATCAACATTACATATCCAGTGACACATTAAAAACACTAGTGCCGGTGACACGTTAAAAACACTCATGCCAGTGACATGTTAGAGGCACCCAGTACACTCTCTGGAGTAGTTGGTGTTAGGATGGGCATCCAGCCGTAGAAACCATGCCAAAACAGACTGGTGTCTGGTGCAGCTCCCTGGCTTGCCAGTCTCCGGTCAAACTGTCTAACCCATGCCAGAATGGAAAATGGATGCTTAATGATGATGATGATCCAGTGGAGCAAGTTTGTTTCATTTTTTTTTCTAGTCTTCACACATCCTCTGCATTTACTGTCTGTGTTTTGTTACCATGCAACACCACATTTCATAAAGCAGCATCATGAAATCTGCTTTTCTCTTGAAGAAAGAACCCCTTTGTAATCAGCAGAGGTAATAGCTCCCTGAACTTTTGTCACCATGTTCTTACTCTGGCCACTATGTTTTTGGAACATCTACTTCCACTGTTAATTAAGTCTCCTATATAATGAAAACTATCAACCATTTCTAGTGAGCCTTCTAAGCATTTGAAATAATTTATTACATGTGTGTTTGTGTGTGAGAGAATGTGCAGATGATTGTGTTAATAGGCTAACCTTCTAAATGATCAGTATTTTGATGCTTGTCACTGCATTGTGTCTATGGCAAAGATATTTAAGTTTGTAATGGACTCTAGTTTGATATCCTGAAGGTACTGCTGTAACCAATGCATTGGTTGTACCTACAGGATATCAAACCATTGCAGTGGTTTAATTATAACATTGGCAAGTGCCAAATATCAGCGATACTCCAATGACCCATACATTTTGACAGTCTTCAGTGGTACTACTATGATCTATACATTATTAGACAAATATCAGTGGCACTTCTACATGATAATCTCCTGTTGTATTACTATGACCCCATGTCCTAGAAGATAGTCTTCAGTGGTTCTACTATGAACTATACACTCAACTTGCACTACATGGAGATAGACATCAGTGATACTGCAATGACCATCTAACCTAAGATCAAACTACTCTTTCTCTCTATTCTAAGCCTACTTTGGTTTACTCTTATTCACCGTCTTACAGCATGTAACATCAATATACATGTACAAACCTATACGGTAAGCAACTTATAACATACTGGTTGATAGTTATGGTACTTGGGCACTTTCCCAATTCGAACATCCTTAACCAATTCACACTAGATAGCTTAACTTACAATGTTTGGTGATTCTCTGACTTTATTCTGATAGATATAAAAATTATTTGTGTTCCAAAACTGATTTTTCTGAAGCAGCATGACTTATGTGTCTGTTCTCCACTGGGGTGGTTTAATAAAATGGAAACATATCTGTAGTTGTCTACTGCACCTGTCAAAATAATTTAAATGATATTAATCATTGAGCTATTGTTGTCATTTTCTCAGCATATCAATATTTCTAATTATATTTGTCATGCTCATGATATTAATTATGTTAATCCTAATTTAACTTATTAGTTCCTGTAAAATATTAAAAAAAAGCTGATTTGTTTCCTATAAACTCTTTGTTTATCCATGACCATATTTCCTGGAATAAAGACTTAGTCATGATGCCTTCTTGTCCCCTTGTTTTGAAAAAAAAAAAAATCATTTAATTCAATAAAGAGAGGCAGAGCCCAAACCTTTTGCAGGCTTTCTCAGATTGGGAGAGTTAAGACAGTTCATGTTTGACTTCAAGACAGTTCTGGGTATATAAGATTGAGAAAATTGTTTAGTAGAGAATTCTGGTATTGAGACAGTTGGGATGAAAAAAGGAGGAAAGATAGATGTGTTAATGGAGGTGATACATAGCTAACTAGTTCAGAAGAGCAGAAACTGTTTAGTCATAGCAGAAAAGACAGAGAGAAGATGCATCAAGTTGGCTGACTATGTGTTTAGTGTGTTGGTAAGTGAAGATTTGTCAATCAGCTGGATGGCCTTATTTTGGATGTGGTCCAAAATGTGTGTATGTAGCAGCTGCTTCATTCCAATTATATGAATAGTAAGGCGGTTTGTACTTTGTCACTCACTGTTCAAAGATGAAGTATTTTCTATCGCTGAAGAGGAAGTCTAGATTTTGAGATGCAGTTACTGCTAGGTTATTGATATGTGGTCACAATGAAAGGTCACCAGAGATTGTGAAAAATCTAGTTAGTGTTTGTGAAGTTTTAAGTTGTGAAATCTTCATAAATAAAACTTGACTATTTCCTGCAATAAATATCAAGTAATTTGCTTCTAGAATACTGTGGTTTGAACTTATTATCTTCAATCACTTTTAGAGTTAGAATATGTCACCATCTCATTAAATATGACCCTGTCTTTCACACAAGATCTGAGTAGCTCTTATTTAGCCACTTTCACACCCAGCAAGCTACTATTGATGTGATCTCACATGTAATGCATAGCTAGTATGAAGCTGTCTCATTAAGAAATATACCATCATTGCTCTTATGTTCTGCTACATCTTTTATATTTTACCTTTTCCTTCTATCACCATCTAGAAATAAAATTGGTTAGGATCAGTGTTTATCATTTTGATGGCATTTGAATTAAACCATTGCTTTGAATAAACTAATTTATCATATATTTTGTAAAATATAATTACACATTTAACTGTATCTCTATTTTGCAAGCTCTGTAAACCCTTTAACATCTAATACCAGCCATATCAGGCCCAAACATTCTACCTGTTTTATGTTCAAACCAGCCAGATCTGGCCCCTCATACCTACCCAATAATGTCCTTCTAAAAATAAACAATCATCATCATTGAAATCTCAAAACTGTGAGATAATGCATGATTAATCCTTTAGCATTCAGATTACTTTGTCAAATATAATGCTTATTTATTCACATCATTTTGAATTAATCCTGCAGTATCTTGTAGCTTCGGGATTTCAATGGAAATCTATGGAATAACATTGTAAGGTAAATATGAGAGGCTTGGACCTGGCCAGTTTGAACATAAAACGGGTAGAATATTTGAGCTGGATATGACCGGTTTAAATGCTAAAGGGTTAATCCTGTCTCATCTAGAAATGATGAGTCTCTAGTGCTGGTGCCATGAGAAATTGCACCCAGTACACCCAGCAAAGTGATTTGCAATAGGAAGGGCATTGAGCTGTAAGAAGAAAAATTTCAATTGAAAGTGACATGTTTGAGCAGTGACTCCTAATAAGGAATTACTTGACAACTCCTCCAACTTATACCAGTATGGAAAGTGGATGTAAAATGATATATATACTCACCCTATCCAATCCTCCATATCATTTATATACCCATCCCTGTAATTTCCCCAACTGTGGTAGCCATATATCTCCACTAATACAAGACATGTGTCTCTATTGCGCTTTCCTTCTCTAACCTCTCATCACCTGGCACAAAGCCACCTCTCTAAATACTATTCCCCTGTCAGTTGAGAGCTCTTGTCTTGCAAGTTACTTGGTGACCTTGCTAGTGCCATGTAAAAAGCACCCGTCACACTGTAAAGTGGTTGGCATTAGAAAGGGCATCCAGCCATAGAAACCATATCGAAACTGGCAGTAGAAATTGACACAGTCCTCTGGATCACCAGCTCCTATCAAGCTATCCAACTCATTCCAGCATGGAAGACAGACTTTAAATGATGATGATGATATATATATCCTCACCCTGATGCTGAATGTGGCATTACTTGTTTAATCCAAATTTTGCATTTCTTTTGAAATGAAAACCAGGAATATTGTTAAATCAAAAATACTAGATTTTTTTCTTTTTCTTTATATATAAAAATGTTAATGTCTCTTTATAGACCGCTCTAAAAGAATGCGGTTTTTAAGAGATGAAAATAAATTTCAGTTGTGCTAAAGAATTTACAGCTCTTTAAACTTTGCTATTCAGTATCCATAATAAAGTAGATAACAATCTTTTTGCTTTTAAGATTATGAAAACTTGTACAAAGAATTTATTTCATAGGTTAGTTGCACAGAAGTTTAGTCAAAGATTGCTCTCAAGTGTATTATTACATGAGATGAAAAAGCAAAGTTGACCTCTAGGGGAAATTTAAGCTCACAACAGCGAAGTACCAAAGAAAATACAATAACGCATCTACTGTTGTTCTTTACTCTCTGTATCATCTCCATCTCAATCATATCTTGGAATATGCTAAGCGATCTTTACTTTTAATATCCAAACCATCTGTGATGTTTTTGTATATATATATATACATTTTATTAATATTTTTTCAAATTAATGTTTGTGTATTAAAAAAAAATATTGATTTCTCCAGCGCAAGAAATATTTGAATGGCAGGTGTAAAAAAAATGTTGTGATGCTCATGTCTTTCCCAAGAGCATTAGCAACATTAGTTGTGTGAATGGGGAATAATTAGATTGTGAATCAGCTCAATTGTAGCTTACATCCTACTCAACTGTGTTTGCCAGGTATTTAAGGGGTTACAAAACCCTCTCTACACAACTTTTATGTCCTTTTTAAGTATGAGTTTTCTATAAAAGTACCTGCAAGACAAAGCCAACTCAATTAAGGTGCCTTGTCTTGCAGGTACTTGGTGACATCACCAGTGTTGGTGCCATGAAAAAAGTACCCAGTACTTTTTTCATGTGAAGTAGTTGGCATTAGGAAGAGCATCAAGCTGTAGAAATCATGCCAAAGCAGATTGGACCCTAATGCAGCCCTCTGACTTGCCAGTTGATATTGAACCATCCAACCCATGCCTGCATGGAAAAAGGGATGTTAAATGATGAGGATGATGATTCCATGGTATAGTTTCTGTATATATGTTTATCAGTTACTTGACCTTTTGAAAGACTTGGTATTCTGAATCAAACCTACCTTTTTTATTAAATATACAGTCAGCACTTCATTATAATTTAATTATATTTCCCATTACTACCAATATTTTCATGAACAATTTATATAATTAGTTTCCACAGTGTCATCAAGCAAGGGATGTATTTTTTTTTTGCTGACAAATACAGAAATGTTTAGAGTTGTATCTCTTACTTGCTTGGCCAAACGACATTAAACTCCTAGTATTTTTCATAATCACTGCACTTAGCCCTGCTGTGATTATTTCTGCTGTTGCAAACATTGAAAATAAACCCCCTATTTTATTACTGTGACAGTTTATTCTTGTATTGTGTGTAGGAATAGATAATAAAATAGAAATTCACACACATTATTAGTTGTATTAGAATTAAAATTTTTTTTTAATTTTACCTATATTTAAAAAAAAAATTACCATGAAAATTTGGAAAGACTATTCTTAAGGAGCTTTTATAAGATTTTATTTTCTATCGTCTAGCTATAGGTATAAAGGTTATTTATTCTTGTGTAAAAGCTGCAAATTTCTCTGAGTTGCATTAATAGAATGTCTAGTGACTCATTGAAAAATATTGTGTTGTAGTGCAAACATTAATCTGGATTAAACTAATCCTATTGTTGAATGTTAATTAGATTAGCTTGAACAGCTGATAGTTTTCTTAAATTTACTTTCATATAATGTTAATATTTTAACTTGACAAATCTCTTCAGGTTAATTGGATATTAACTTGTATAAACTTCAAAATTGTCTCAACTTGAATTATATACAATAGCCAATAGTGGGTTCTAATTTGTAGCTTTGTTACTAATATAATAAATTAAAAAATGGCCTTTATATTTTCACGGTTTAGTTGGAATATAATGAACTCAAGAATTACACTAGTGAGGATAAGAAATTAAGGAAAACCTGATTTAAATGCTTTTAATAAGTCGTCTGCAGTATTGCTTTGTAGATGACCAGAAAATTAAGAGAATTGCTAGGAATTTTGTGTTTACAAAAGTTGTAAACATTATCAATGTAATTATCAAAGAGAAAGGATAATAAATATGTAATTATTTCAGGGTTAGCAATATTCCATTCTATACTGGGCACGAAGGCCTGGAATTTTGGGGGAGGGGAGTAGTCGATTTTATCGACCCC
>JAOPUL010003388.1:84789885-84807693 GCA_027564515.1 Octopus rubescens
TCGGCTAAAAATTGAAGGCTGTGCCCCAGCATGGCCGCAGTCTGATGACTGAAACAAGTAAAAGATAAAAGATAAAATATATATATATGCACACACACACATATATACACATATACATAGTAGAATATGCATATACATACATATATATATATATATATATATTAATAATTTATATAAAGAAACAAACAGAACGAACGAATAACACACACACTGCGTGTTTTGCCCCAGCCTCTTCAGTTAACATCCAAAAGATCATAACAATTTCGCACCATTAATGTTAATATATATATATATATATATAATCACCAAGTGATATATATGTGTGTGTGTGTATTATATACACACATACATATAGTTTTCTATCTACCAATTCTACCCACAATATTGTTTGGCCTTAGATTACAGAAGACACTTGTTCAAGGTGCCTTGCAATGAGATAGAACTTGAGACTACAGCGTAACAAAACGAACTCTGTATCCTCATAGCCATGCCTGCATCTATATATATATATATATGTTTACATGTAGACATGCAGGCACACAAGTGCACAAATAATAACAGATACATTTTGATTATATTTGCCAAAAATAATATAAACAAAATAATTATTTTTGTATTGTAATTCATAATGCTGGAACCCACCACATTATGGGAGCAATGTATCCCTGAAAAACTTGTCATAACTGGAAATTCCATAACGCAAAATTAATTTTCCTATTGATTTTCCTTGTTATAAAATGATAATGCATTCCTATATATACTTAAAACAAAACAGCAACCACCCTCCCCCAGAAAAACAAGCAACACAACCACTTTCATGCATGAAAACAATTTCTAAACATACACAGTACATTATGTATACATAAAAATATTTGAGGTGAAACAAATTATGGAATATATATCATAATATTGTAATAGGGCATGTACTTAGCACAAAGTCTGTTGATTACTATCTGAGGAGTGGTGATGAAATGCAGGTCACTGGGAGGATGAGAGCCACTATCTTTTATCTTATAGTTCATCATCAACAACATCTACTTTAGGGATGAAGAACGTATCCAAAATTGTTTGATGTTTATGGCGCATCATCTCTTTGTAGGAACTGAAATCATAGAAAACTCCTTATAAATTTTTATGTAATGTTCATGAATAGGATTGTTATCAGCAAAAACTTGTAGACCTTCCTCTGTGTGTGTCAACCCTTTAAAAATATTCTTCACGTCAACTATGTGTAATTGTTGGAATTTCATATTCTCACCTTGCTTTTGTTCTAACAAATCATATATGTAGTAAAAAATAGACACCGCCAGAGAAGAACTGTTTTGTGAGAGCCAAAAACATGTCTCATTCCTTTGGGTGTATGAATGGAAATGAGAAGATGAAAAAGTGAAGGAGTGAGGTGAGAGGAAGTACAGATTATTGAAGGGTTACCAGGTTCATGGGCACTTTACCCCTTGCACCATAAACACTATAGATGTTACACACACATGCCCTGCTGCATTGACATATAACATATGTAGCTACAAGCATTGCTATCATGCTGATGCTATTTTTACTGTTTCCAGTTGGTTATTCAAAAGTTGAGGAGTTGGTAATAGTGGTTGTATTAGTTGTATTGGTTTTGATATTGGTGATGATGGTGATGGTGGTGACACTGATGGTCATATTGTTCTTGTTAATTGTATGTGTTGCTGTTTAGTTTCAAGTCAATTCTCATTGACCTAAGATCAAAGACATTTCATTCACCATTTAAAATACACTTGCACACCACATTACTTCATGTAATTCTTATTTTTATTTCAGATAGAGTTTTGCTTGTCTTATCCATACTATTTTTGCTGTTCATTAAGGAATTACTGAGTTGGTAGTGGTGGTTGTTGTATTGGTTTGCTGTTGATCCTGGTTATGCTGATGAAGAGATAGATAGATACTCATTGTGACCCAAGAAAATATACGCATACACACACACACACTCTCTCTCTCTCTTACATATACAAACGTGTGTGTATATGTATGTATTGTGGTTATATTTTTCAAATTGTTAAATACTTCGATCTAAGCTAAAATGCTGAGAAGCAGCCTTTTGGCTAAAAAGAATGTGTAGTTTTAACATTCTCAAAATTTATCAGTTTCTGTAAGAGTGAAATTAGAGACTGTATCCTGAAATTAGTGGTCATACTTTACAATACTTGTAAATGTGAAATTATGTAACCTGAGGTGGCTGGAACATGGGGATGCTTGTACCTCTGTTTTGGTTTTTCAAAATACTGTGAATATCACTAAATTGCTGAGTGACACTTTGAGAATTGTATCTTTGGTGAGATATATTTCAAATGAGATAACTCTAGACAACCTTTTTGCTCCTTACCTAATTCCAAGCTTAGCTGACTTCTTGATGTAACACTTTGATATTTGCATTTTTAAACCCTTAAAAATAGTTCCTGGATATCTTTTAGTTGACTCATCATCAGTAGTATGTTTAAAATGCTTTAGTCTTACATTTCTCTAGAAACACAATAGCTGTTTTTTAAATGGCAGTTTTGTTAATTTCTTTTGAAGTTACCTCATGTTTTAGAGGAAATAATGAATTCTTAATTAGACATGAAGAAAAAATAGAGGTAGCAGTGCAATACAATACTGTAAGTGAAATAGAAATAGGCTTACAAGAATTACAATTCTAATTCCACTGCCACTCCCAAAAGACAGTACTTCTCTACTAGTTCCAGTGAATCATTACATAGACCCTGGGCTACCATATATTTTTTTTTATTGCTATTGTTTCTACCATTACAGAAGGCACATGGCTGCACAAGATTCTTGTTAATTTCTTTTTTTTTTACTTCCCATTATATCTTGTGATTACACCTGACATATCAAATTTATGTTGCTTTTTTTTCTAATGCTGAGTTTTGAAAGGTTCTATTACCAAGTAATTCTTAAAGCTAGGATTTGAATATGTTAAGGATTCATGTTGCAAATCTTCTTCAGGCTTTTTGAATTCATGTGAATTTGTTGTTGTTTTGCTTTAAGTTAGTGTTGATCCATCAGACTTGCAATCAAGACTTTTCTGCTATCCTGTCTTTTTGTATATCTAGGATTACATTGGTCAATGTTTTCTTTTAAAGTGGTAGGATTTAATCTGATGAAAATTTAATTACTATTTCTAATAGGCTGAGTGACTGCATAGAGGCTCTCCAGTTGTCCTGAACAACTTCTTTCTGTCATAAGAGCTAGGCCTTTGCCTATGGAATTTGTATGGGCATGAATTTCTATGTGAATTCTTTGTCTTTGAACTCTTTGACAGAATGTAATTCCAATTCTGACCCTATTTCTAACATTCATTAAGTTCATTTACTTGTCACTCAGTTGTATCATTGTTCATTAGACTTGAACTAGCTAGTTGTTAGAAATAAATATAAGACTAGCAATGAAAGAATACTCAGAAGTTGATTAACAATTGTGTTGTGGGATGATGATTAACAATTAATGAAACTTTCATATTAAACTTGTGTTTTGTCCACTATCATATTAATTACATTTTCCTCCTCATTTGCAAAGCAAGTTTTTATAAAAAAATAGTTTTCTCATTGAGTTCTAGATGTTTAGAAGTCGATGAAATTGGTCATACTTTTTTGTTCATAAACTTTCACTTGGCATCCTAAACTGTCATGTTACCTTTTGAGCTAGAGTAAAAAGTTTAGAAATTTTCTACTGCAAATATATTTAGTTTAATGTGAGTTAGAGAATGCTGTACTGCATGCTATATGCTAAAAATTCTTAATTAAAATTTATCAGTTAGCATTTCTCAAAGGGGAGATACTTTCAAGAAATTATACTAATTCATTTTGTGCATTGTTGTTAAGTAATTAGTATCATTGAGTAAGTCTTATTATAAGGTAGTAGTGTGGTGGTTTACAGAACTGTTAGATTGTCGTAAAAAGTGCCTTGTGGTATTTCTTCCAGTTCTTTAGCTTGAGTTCAAATCTAGCTGTCAATCAACTTTGCTTTTATCCTTTTGGGATTGATAAAATATAGCACAAGTCAAGTACTTGGGTCAATGTAATAGACTAACCCTCTGCTTCTCAAAATCGGTGGCCTTGTGCATAAATTAGAAATAATTATAACAAGATAGTAGGGTGGTGGATTGGCAGACTCATTTATGTTGTGAGTGCAAATCCTGTTGAGATCAGCATCGTCTTTCATCTTTCTAGAGTTGATAAAAATCAAGTAGGTCTAATATTAGGGTTTGATGTAATCGACTAGCCTCCTTCCCTCAAAATTGTTGGATTTGTGCTTAAATTAGACAAATATTACAAGGCAGAAATAGGAACCAAATCTCCCTCATATCATATTCTACCATCTTAAAATACACGGATACCTTAAATAATATAGTCATGGATGTACAAGAAAATGTGATGGTCAAGGCTGGAAAGTCTTTATGGGTGTACCCAATCAGGGTTACGTTTAAGCTAAACAAGATTATATTATGGTCATTTCTACCATTTTACATCCCTTCTATTTACTGTAACATTATGACTGGGATTGCTTTTTGGCAATGTGCATTCTGCTTGAACATTTGTTGATAAACCTGGAAACCTTTTTTGTTACAAATGGATCAGCTGTGAAGTATAAATGGAATCTGTTGTTATCCAAACAGACTGAGTTGAATTTTTGTCCCTCCTTTAATTGGTTTGAAGAAACATAGATAATATCCATGACTTGCAGTCTCCAACAAACTGGTGAATTCATCTCAAACTTCTGTAGGCTGATACAAGTAAGAAATTTAGCCCACTTGGTGTTTGGGCTACGTATTTAGAGAAGGATTTGGTGGGCATGATATACAGTTGGTTAGTTTTTTTAAAAAAAAAAGGAAGAAAAAGAAGTAGCCATTATATAAGAGACAGATAAACATCACACCTTGAGGGCTATTGATTGCATTATAATTGGAGAGTGAGTCTTTGTTAAATAAATTTTTCATAATGGCTGTAATGGTAAGGTTTGAATTCATGTAATATGGCCAGTAATTTGTTTTGACAATTATTGTATCTTTTATATATATACATATTTATTAGCACTCACTTTTGGCATTGAAAAATTGTCTTTTGATTCAATGTTCTACACTTCTGACAAGATCAGTAAAGTCCTCCTATTGTTTTGTCACTTCTTGCACATACTTGCAGAACCTATCGACTCGCCGACCGTCAACCAGTTCAAGGCAACGTTGGACAGGAGGTGGAACGACATTTTTGGTTGATCCCCCTTGTGCATTCTGCCCCTTCCCAAACTTTCTACTAACTTTTTACATGGCCCCAGTATTTTTGCTGCTCTCTGCCAATACATTTGATTTGATTTGATTTGATTTAAACCTACTAGAAATAAGGACCAAATCTCCCTTAAATCATTCTCTACTACTTATTTAAAAAACAAAACAGAAACAAAAACACTGGACAGTATAGTCCCTAGTATACAAGATGGGATCATCATGGCTGGAATGCAGATCAGACATGAAATTAAAAAAATTTTTTTTCATTACTTTCATGGTATATTTGCTCAAAATTTGACTAAATTTAGATTTTTGGGTGAAGCATTTATTGCAAGTTTAACAATCTCTATTAAGAAGATCAATAAAGCTTATGAGCATAAATTAACTTGTTAAATATATGAAATCTATAATCCATTCATCTCTTTCTGTAGATATAGTGTATTTGGAATGAATTTCAGTATGAATGCTCTCATTCAAATGCACTGGTAATCTTACCTTCTTGCTGCTTTAATATTCAGTGTAATGTGTCTACTTTACACACATTTGGCAGTTATTTTCACATTACAAGGTCATCTTATAGAACATTGGACACATCTGCACACCATTTCAACAAACTAGATTCTTGTTGCACCCCTTCACTGAGTGTTATTGCTGCTCTAATCACAGGAAATACTCGAGAACACCACTTTGTATCAAACTTCCCACTTAATGATATCACCAGCCTGTGTAGGAGCCAAAGAAGAAACCTCTATATAGTTAGTTACCTGACCTGCTAAAATATCAGCTTAATCTCCACACTTAAAAATAAAGGAATTGTCCAAACTGGAGCACTTTCAATCATTAATCTGTTTGATGGTGGCTGACCTGGGGGATTAAACAACAATAAGCCTGTACACTATTAAATCCACTACAACTAGAGGAAGCCTCTACTTTATGGTCACTCAACCTGCTAGAAATAAGAGCCAAATTCCCCTCAACTTACATCTCAACTATCTTGAAAAAGAAAAAAAAAAAAGAAAGAAAGAAAGGACATGTTAATGCAATGCTACTTACCTCTAAAAAGTTGTGATGATCATGGCTGGAATTCTAGTTTGTAGGTTTGCTTGGTCAGGGTCAGCCTGGTGTTAATCAACAAAAACAAAAAAGAGCTGAAAATATCACCTGCACAATAGAATATTCAATAAAGGCCATACATTTTTAGAGGAATATTGTTAATAGAATTCACCTTTACTGGTACTTATTGATTGAAGTTTGCAGCAAAGTTAATCCAAGAATATTGAGCTTAGGACATACAGGAAATATATGTTTTGATAGCATTTTGTTTGGTGCTCTATCAGTTTTGACATTCAACAATCTATCACATTCAATAAAGTCACCATCCTCTATGCATATAAAATTTTAAAATTCTGAACATTACATCATATCATTGTCATTTATGTATGATATCCTGAGAACATAATAACCAAAAATAGATATTAGAGCATATTACCAGTACAACATGAAATGGACATATTTTATAAACCTAAGTCCATAAGTCAGTGTGAAAACTTCTATATGGTCCACTTCACCTGCTGAAAAGAGTAGACAAATCTCATAAATTACACTGTACTGTTTTAAAAAGGGGACATATTAGATAATGTAGTCTGAGATATTTTGCCTGAATGATAGAAGGGATTGTTATGATTGGAACACATGTAATCATAAATCTACTTAGAGTGTTAAATAACAATACAAGTCCATTAGAGGCTGTGGCAGCCCTGTGTGCAATCCTAACTTCTTTGCCACAAATCACATCAGATTGAATACCGTCTAAAACAATACTGTACTCATCTATCAGCAGCATCTGATCAAGTTCAGACACCAACTACCTAGACAGATGGGTACAATTTATAATTGCATGGTGCGATATGCCCATGCAGCTCTTATAACTTCATTTTTAACTACTGGAAAGTTTCTAGGCATTAATAATACACTAGAACATAGACAAGAAAATCTATTATTTAGTGATACAGTTATTATAATAATTCATTCCCATTTTATATTGGCATCATGAAAAGTGCTGAAATTATAGTTATCTTACTTGAAGCATTGTATTTCTCCAGCTTAGGAGGTTACACTGTCACTCCAAGCTGCCTCAGATTTAACTGTTTGAGTGGTGAGCACCACTGAAGACACCACATTCCACTCCAAGATATAAACCCACAAAAGGAACTCATCACTACCCACTAACAAATCACTTGTCAATTTTACAGAGCTACTACTGCTTAGATGGTTGGGTTCTTATATCTAGTACCTATTTTTGAATTAGATGAATTGGGCCATGAAGACAACACAATGAACTTCTGACTTGTTTGGTTTATTTTCCTTTCCATCTTCTACTGTCAGACAAGCACAATTCTGGGGTTATAGGTTTGAATGAGGTGTTAGTGAGGAGCTTTGAGTGTGAGACAGCTAGGAGGACGAGAGGTAGATGAATTGGGTGTTCAGAAAAAACAATTGAGACAAAAGGATGCAATACCTAAGTGTTGAGAAGCAAAGGTTTTCTAATGAGTTATATAGCTGTTTTGTTAGATGTGGTCTAGAATGTTTTTATGTACAGCACTTATGATGTCCTAGATATGTGGGCAGTAGTCTTATATGAAGCCTGCTTCTGATTTGTATAGGATCAGTAACTGTTTAGAGCTAAAACAGTTGCTGTCTGTGAAAATAAAGTTTAACTTTTGAGATTTGACCAAATTAAAGATATGAAAATTAGTGACCAAAATAACTATAAGGAAAAACTAACCCAGCCTGTGTTGATTTTGTTGTGAGAGTTAATACAGTATAATTAGTAGAAAACTATCAACTATTGTATATGTCATTATAATGCTACAAGGATCTGAGAGAAATAGTTTTTGTGTACAAGATTAGATCATAAAATGTCCAGATATTATGAACATTTCTGTGATTCAATCCTGTAATCTGATCCCCTCTTATTTGCCTTCCAAGTGTTTACAGCTTTCAACATTACATTGATACTGCTACTACTGCACTGTCACATTGGCTTCAGTCAAAAGATTCTACAAGCAAATAGTACTTCGAAGAGTATCTGGTCACCAGATGAAGATGACTGTTCTACTGAAATCATTAAGTGTTACAATGATTAACTATCTCAGTTTGGTGTTACTATGTCATGGAAGGATACTGAAGCATTACTCAAAATTGAAGTATGGGCATACTATACTTCTAGGTTACTGTTGCCCACTAACTACTGAAGTGGCAGCAAGTTAAACATCTGTCTTACTGAATCATTTCAGAAGCATCCTTTGTGACTCAACAATAATATGAGTGTGGTTTACATACTGGAAATAAAGAGTTGTACCTTCCTAAATTGCATAAAACATATTTTACTTTGTCTTTAAATAGAAAAATTATTTTTATAACTGAATGTATTTTTTACAACTAATCATTCAACTATGAAGTAGTACCTGTTGATATGCAAGCAAACTGAGGGGAGCTTTCTAGGTGCAAACCCATGGTCATTCATGACCAAAGGAGGTCTTTACCCTTTATATGAGCAAAAGTTTATCATCTTATAATGCTTTATTTAAGGTAAATGAATATTTAAAATCATCAAGCATTGTATTTATAATTAGAAGTCAGAATATATGAATACAGCAGTAGAGGTGGGATATTAGGAAAAAGTATCTTTTATAATGGCATGACCTCACCTCATCTATTTCCTCTATTTCTTTGGCTTAGGTCCATTATAGACAGTAAACTGTTCATTAAGTACAATTTTAGTCACAGCATTGTATGTTAGGACATATTTCACAGCTAAACTAGCAAAATATTGATTTAATTCTTGTTTAATTTTTTTTTCAGTTCTATAGTCTAGTGAGGCTTGTTATTCATTGATCTCTATGTGATTATGCTACATTAAACACACACAAATAGTAAAATAGCAGCTAGGTGTATTTGTTACACTGAAGTGTTTAGATTTCATAAGAACTTAAAAAATAAAAATGATCAATAGCATTGAAGTAGCTATAAAAGTTTCAAGATTGATATATTAGAGATCATAGGACCTTTGCGGTCAATAAATTATTACTATTATGTTTTCAACATGTTTTCCTGATCTGCGTGCAGCATTGTCTTTTGTGGGTATAGAATTGCTTGTAAACTACATCAGTGTTACTTCATTGTGAAGTTTGTTGTTTCTGGTGTTATTTTAGTGTTTTGGTTGTTTGTTGTATAGAATATATGCAATATGAGTCGCACTATTTTGTTGGTTGGTGAGAGTTGTGTTATGTCTTTTAGTGTCGGGTGGTGATTGTGTAGATTATGTATTGAGTGGGTTGTCATGTCATATTAATTTTTGTAATTGTCATATCAGTTGATTTGTGGTTTTATCTTGGAATTTTGTCATTGCCTTGTGTAAATCATTTTACTTCTTTTGGTTTTGCGTTATTTGGTGTCATTAGCAAGTGTTTTACAAATTTCCTTTACTTCCAAATTTTTTTTGTAGCCCAACATCCCGCTAAGGAGTTATTTGGGTTGGCAGCTCTACTTTATGAAGGTAAGTCTTATCTTTAATGCAAGGTGTCCCCCCATTTTGGCTTTGGTGTCTCTAGTATGTGTATCTTAGTTGTCACCGTGTATATTACTGTGAGTCTGGCATGCTATATTGTGTTGTGAATATATATATATAACAAATTTTCTGTTGTCATGTGCAGATTTTCACTTAAAGCACATATAATTTGCTATATTTAACATTTTCTCATATGTTTTAAGGTTGTTACATTATAATTTTACATCAAAGATAAATAGAAAAGTCAATTGATTTTCTTATAAAAATGTTAAATTTATTAAGGCATTAATTTCTAAGAAAAAATTAACATTTATTTCTAACTTACAATGTTTCTAGAAACACAATTCTATGTTTGCTGGTTCTTATTAAAATTTTTCAGTTTGTTTTTATATTTTTAAAAAAAATTATCTTATGGCATAAAAGACAAATAATTATTGGTTTAATTTACTTATGTTCTTTTAATGGATTCTAAGTAAATGAAACAAATGTTCAGTGATTTTCCAATTTAATATTAAGCATAATAAAGCTGTATGAAAACTGAAATATATATGCAGCTATGAAAGAACTCCTATGTACATATAATGCATCTATGCATTGTCTTTAGTCCTCAGCATCATTATCTCTATATCAAAAGAAAAGTATCTTCTAAAACCTATTTACGCCACCACAAGTTCGGTTCTGTTTACCATCTTCTTACAATATCATCTTTCTCTTAAAGATCTGTATTAGACATTTTCTTTATTTTTTCTGTTAGAAGCTTTACATTTTTGTAAATCTCATTCTGCACAAGTCATTACTGTTGCCTATATACCATTTCAAAAAAAAAAAAAGAAGCATAATTATGTGTAGTAAGTACTCGACTACTACTACTCATAGGTTTTGAAATGTTAAAGGGTAGTCTTTTCATAGTTGATTATAGTAAAAATGTGCTTAGATTAATATACTTTATTGTACCAGATAGCTTTATATCTCAGTAAGTGATGATGACAATAATAATAATAATAATAATTATAAAAGTTTGCAGTTACTGTGTGTGTTACCTAATTTAGTCTGCTTTGTTTAGCAAAATGTCTCATACATAAGTTTTTGTTGTTGAAGTTCGAACTAGATCAATACTTCCTAATTGATGTTGGTAGAGTGGTGTATGATTTTTACATCAAAATTTCCTATAACTTTAATATCAGAATTTTAATAGAAACTCATTAACAGTTGTGCAATTTCACACATATTTATATTTTTATTATTTATATCTTTATATTTTTATTATTATTAATTCATTACTTATATTTTGATATTCGTCAATGATATTTCAATTTAAAATATTTTATCCTTGATACAGATATTGTTATTTTAGATTATTCTTGCATTGGTATTACATATATTAAACTTAACCATTTAGACATATTGAATTTTTAGAGAAATACAATCAACAAGTATTAGAATTTTATTTTTGAAATTTGTATTAAAAGTTAAATTTGCATGTTAATGTTCCTAAGTCATTAGTGTTAATAGCATGGAATGTTAACAAGGTTTTACATTAAGTCTGTTTAATGTTTTCGTTTTTAACTCTGTTGTATTGCATTGATGTTTCTCTGTGTTGTTGTTGTTGCTATTATTATTATTGTTGTTATTATTTTATGGATTCTGTTGATTCTAGTGATTTGTTTTCATTTTATGTTATTCTATTTTCAAATGCTAGTTATATAATAATAATAATAGTGTTTATGAACTACTACTGTCTTTATCCAACATATTGATATAAATTGTGATTCATTAATGCTGTCAAATAGCTGGTTGGAAAGCTGATTGCAAAACAGAGGCAAGGACATGTGAATCAGAACATAATGCCTTAGGGATTATATTAACCATAATTCTCTTCATTGTATTACTCATTGTATGAATCATTTGATTTAGAAATCTAAATCTTAATCCATGCACAGGACAGAAATCAATTTTGAGTATTATTTATGATATTCCAAATTTGATTTATTTTGTTGCACATATGAGTATAAAATTAGAATATTACCCATGCATTGTATAAAATAATGATTTTGTTCAGGATGGTCAACATTCAGAGGTTACAACTGTTAAACAGTTAAATTGTGCTTTGGTGCCCCCCTCCCCACCTTGTGCACTAACACAACCTTATGTTCATTCAGATCAGTAGCTTCCTATATGTCTGTGACCTCGCCACCCTATCTTCCCATGCTTAAAGTATGTGACATCCTTATTAGCATTTTTTGTCAATTGTGTTATTATATTGAAAACACCCTTAAGTGTGGTCTATGACTGAGGCTAGAAGCTACTGGTTTAGATTGAGGAAATACAGTGTGAAAAGTATAGAAAGGATGTTGTATTTGTCTAATCGTGAATTTACAAAATCCTGTAAAACAAACATAGAAAATACCTCTATGCATGTAGTCAATGCTGATTTTTAAATGATAGATCATATTTTCTAAGTGAAGATCGCTGTGGGAAACACTGTTTATTGTTGTTAAGACTTAACTGCTGAGATTTTAATATAAATTATATAAGACATTATACGTGCCAATTGAAGCAATAGGCTCACTCATGAGATTCAATCCACATCTTAGTCACTTGTTGGGTCAACTATACTACATTACAAAACAATTTTCATTTTGAAAGCTGCAAGGCAACCCCTGGTGCCACAAAAAACTTTCAATACATTCTTTAAGTGATTGGTAATCAATTCAAGCAATGACAATGTAGGGCTTGTTAGTCTTGCTGAAAGTAAGGCAACCTCTATAGTACTGCTGCCATGAAAAAAAATCACCCAGTTCACCCTATAAAGTGGTTGGTGTTAGGAAGTGTATCCAATAGTAGAAACCATGCTTAAGATGAGATATAGAGCAAGATGTAATCCTCTAACTCATTGAATCCTGTTGAAAAACAGATATAAAATAATTATGATGTTGCAATGTAATCAGTATTGTATGAGTGTTAGAAATAGTGTAGATTAACAAATGTAGGAATTAGAAGTTTGAGGTGACTGGGTTTTGTTATTTCGGCCTTGTCATATTGCTTTTATTATTATTTTTGTACCTAAATGAGAATGTTTGTGAACCACAAATTTACCTGGGCCACAACATTTGTGCTTGGGCTACACCTGTTATACCTTGTTATAAAAGTTGTACCTTGATTACAGAAGTTATATCTGGGTTACAGAAGTTCTGTCTAGGTTACAGATGGGATACATGGGCCACTGCAGTTGTACATGAACCATTACAGTTGTACATGACCCTTTGCAGTTGAATGGCTGCTATAATTGTACCACCTTACCAACAGCAGCTGTAAACAAATTATTTTAGATATTAAGTCTAGACTACTAATAAGGCTTTGTTCATATGACATGAGGGTTGTGATATATATATATATATTTTACTTCTCTTGAAATAAGTATTCTTTGTGTCTTGGTATCTATCATTGACAGATTATTAGATTCTTTCAGAAGAATATAATGAATAACATTGGTTATGTGACTGTCTGGCAGAAGATACTGATATTAACTTGTTTACTGCTTGTGTGTGACTTTTGTTGAATTTTGGTCAGCAAGTTGCTATATTTGATTTATAGTCTTGAAAAATATTCTTTCACAAATTAGTGAATATAAAAAATGTTTTCATATTCTATCTTACAATGTCATATTTTACTGTAGCGGTGTGTTACTGGGCGGGCCTAACCTCTGGACAGCACAGAACTGAAAGAGCTGACAGTTGACAGGAAGTTAAGTTTAAATGTTATGAATGAGACATGTTTCATATGGTCTGCTTGACAGTGTAGGAGGTTAGCGATATGATAGGTTATTGATGAAGAGGTAATGAATTCTGTAGAATTTATCACTTTGTGCAAAGATGGACAGTCTATGTCATATGTATTAAAGAAGCAGGTTATTTAGTTGGAATTATATGAATACATTATTAAGTAATCCTTCAAAGATATTTATTTCAGTTTCTCACTATTATATTTTTGTAATGGTAGAACAATAAAAACCCTTGGATGGTGGTTGAACTAATTTGTCAACCCTCTTTTAATACCACCACCTTTGTGCAAGGATGGACAGTCTATGTCATATGTATTAAAGAAGCAGGTTATTTAGCAGAGTCCATTCTATGGCAAGCATTCAACCCAAGTCTCTAACCTGGAGATAACATATCTTGATGTGCTGCTTCCTACTCCAGCAAACAATAAGCTGTGTCCACCCCCACCCCAGGGCATATCTACCAACTAGTCTTGGAGGCTCTGCAGTATTCATGAGATCAGCCCTTCCTCCTCTGACTAAGCCATAAAAAATCCAGACCTCCTGATACAAGAACTATTGTTATTAGTACTAATTAATTTACTTTTACTTGTTAATTATTTCTTGTTAATTGATAACTTTGCTAATACTATTCTAATTTTATTAGTTGGATTGATAGATTTCTTATAAATATTAATAAAATTGTAACACTAATTTCAATATCTACTAGCTGTAAATCCTGAAATTACTCTAGAATATAAGAGCTTTCTTTTTCCTTTAGAGGATATGGTCTCAAAGATGTTACCCATCTCAACAAGAGAAGATTGAGGGTACAAAAACAAGCAGATTGTGTATGACAATTGGCTTGGTACATATTGTCAATAATATGTATATACCAGTTAAGTGAATGCTCTTAGGAGCTTCATTATGCTGATGATGTGATTTGCATTTTTACGAAATGAGAACTTGGTAGGAAACAAGAATATGTGAAAGTCATATAGTAAATAAGTGAATAGGGCTATGACTAAGTTATTAGTTTTATTTGTCACTACGTGGTGTTATTTAGAGGAATAAAGTTAATAGTATCAGTAGTACAGTGGCATAAGTTGTAGTTACACTGGCTGGAAAACCTGGAGGAAAATCAATTCAGCAACAATGGTCTGTAGCAAGAGTTTATTACATATAATTGATCCAGCTACAAACATCATTGGGAATAGTCGTTGATGTTTAGCTCCAGATCAGCCCTGAGTGAATAGAACTATGATCAAAGATGTTGCAGCTGAGACCATTCCATCTTTTTCTCTGGACAATATATCTGGGATTATATATCCAATATGTCCCTCCTTTTGCTATGATGGTAGGTGTGCTTTTATGTAGATTTGGCTGCTTTATCAAGTAGCCATGTGAACAGAGTTTGTAGATAGTGGTAAATTCAAGAGTATTTCTGTCGAAAGTAAGGGCAGATCAGTTGTGTGAATAGTAATATTGTATAACTGTTATGTAACAGACATTGAATGTGTGGGCATACACAGGGTGTATAAGAGGATGCAGTTGGTGAGGTTTATTGGACGGACACACATACACACTGTGAGCAGGCACGGATTTACTAAATTTGGTAGAAAATAAGAAATCACTTGAGATGATTATATAATAGAATGATTTATGAAGAAGTGAAATGTCAATAGGTTGTCAACAAGTGAAAGGTTGAAAACTTATGTTATGGAATTTAGGAGAGTGTATGTGTTGAACATGAAGTGTGAATGGCGGTATTTTCAAAAGTTAGCCATTTCATGTGTAAGCATTGGAAAACAAGTTTGTGAATGTGTATTGATAATAGAATAAAGAATTCTGACGTCAAATTCTGAATATAACCACTCAGATTACTCATATTGTTAACTGATTATTTTATTGATTCTATTATCAACTAGAATTGTTAGTTCCTCAGGAAAGACATTTCGTAATTGCAAAATTTTAAAGTTGGCATATACTACATGTTCAAAATTTGCCATCACACCTTTTCTTATACCTCTTCATATTTCAGTTACTTGTATGTAACTAAACTTCCATATATTATCACAACATTTTAGGCTATTTTATCAGTTTTACCATTTAAACACACATAGAGAAAAGAGAAATTATATTTTACAAGTGTTGTAGCAGTAATAAAGTAGAATACTTAAGAAATAAATCAGAGGATTGATGTATAACATAACTGTAAAGTTTGGTTGGGATAAGAAAGTGGTTTTCTAGTAAAATCATATGTTTTTAGTATAAATGAGGAAAAACTGGAAGTAATGGAAATTTTTTAATTTATAGTTACCTGCAGGTGAAGGAGCAGTGTCTAACTTTTGAAGGCCCTTTCAGACTAGTGAGACTGATGTGGCTGATGCTCAGTCTGAATAATTTCATAACTGTGGGTGCAGAGAAGCCAAGGGTCTCAACCAAAAGCTCTATTGTAATCTTAGCTATACATTATAAAGATATTGGAAAAAGGTATTGAAATTGTGAGGAGGGTAGGGAACAAAACCAGTGATAACTTTTTATAGCGATTTCTTTTTAAGATTTAACATTTTTAAAAATAAGATAATATTTATCATTTTTCAAAGATATCCATTAATATTCTGAAATAATAATGATAAGAAATCTATAAACTAAAATTCATATTCATGAAAATCATGAAAACCGATTAGAATCGTTTCATTATATGGTAAGTTCATTTTTAGGCCATCTTAACAATACTTAGGAAGATCATTTACCCATTTACTTATGTTATTACTTTGCAAAAGATGTTTAAATACCTTTCCCCAGTTGACAGATGATAATTACATTATTGTTATTATTATAATTATTATTATTTGTAATGATTTCTTAATTGTCTCAGGAATAAATCCATTTAATATTTTGTCATCAGACTAAATTCCAAGATTAAATTCTAAGATATCATTTTCATAATTTTATTTTGAAATTTATAACTTCTTTAAATCCTATTTTGAATTGGTCTTTAAGCTTTAAATGTGTACATTTTCAAAAATCAATAATCTTGTTTGGAATGTCATTGACAGTTAAAATGTGATCTGTTAAAGTTGTTATGAACTTGTGTTAACAACCAGAATGTTTGCTATTTTAATGGTTTTAACTTATTTTATTATTTCAATCTAATCATTTTTTTCTTCTTATACCTAAACTTTTGCCTGCTTATTACTTATTATTATTATTATTATTATAAATTTGAACTCAATGTTTTTTGTATATTTAATTTTTGAACTTCTTTTTGTATTTGATCTTAAATATCTTGAATATTTTCACTGCTCTAGAGGTTGTTGTTCGTCATGAACATACAAATAAACAAATTTCTCACCTTCTAAGTTATTTAGTAGTCTTTTTCTAAAACATTGGATATGTCCATTAGAAGTTCGTGATTTTATATTTGTACCCACTTAACTTATTTTGTCACTCATATGAAACTGGAACTTGAAGCTCATTTCTTTGTTTAACACCATTTCCTTGTCTTCCAATAATTTTAGTGAGTCTTGTATGTGTTCAGATTGTAAGCCACATTTTTTCTGCATCCAGTATTCCTGCAAAAATTAACTTGCAGACATCCAGGTTGGGCACCAACCACCTCAGTCTTCCCAGCTAGGAGTGGGGATTATGCATGGAACATGGAACTGCTGACTAGCTTATAATTTTCAGTCTCCTCTCAAAAATTCTTCCAAATCTTGATTTCTGTCAGTATCTTATCAAATAATAATAGTAATCTGTATTATTAGATATATTTTACTTAGGCATTATTATTTATATGCTTTCTGTTGCCAACAATGACAATTTTATAGGCGAAGCAAAATCTTTTGACATTTACAAATTCACGTTTCCTGTTGTTTAACTAATTTATGGTCTTATTCTTTGATGCAATTCCTTAAAAATCATTATTAAATCATTATTAAATCTACACAGTCAACTCTTGCCATACAAGTGATATTTGATTCTTTATTTGTTTCTCCTTGGAGACTGCTCGAATAGCATCAGTTATTCTAATGTTTGTTCACTATTCTAACAACTTAACTTTCAAACAATACTTTGTGTTTGTATATGCACTTGTAAATGTGTCAAACTTACATTTGTTACCATTATTCTTTAATTAAGATTTTTCAGTAATTTCTGAATGGTATTTTCTTACATATATTATTTTAATAATATGGTGGCATAAAGCAATGTGTA
>JAOPUL010003388.1:84876943-84901043 GCA_027564515.1 Octopus rubescens
TTTATCGACCCCGGAAGGATGAAAGGCAAAGTTGACCCCGGCGGCATTTGAACTCAGAACGTAAAGTCGGAAGAATTCCCGCTAAGCATTTTTCCCGGCGCGGTAACGACGTTGCCAGCTCACCGCCATGTTAGATAATAATAATACATGTTAGATAATAATAATACATTTTTAAACATACTTTTGTATAATAGAACATGAAAGGTATTTATTGCAGGATTTTGTCTTGGAAAAAAATCTCTATAAACTTTGTGTGTAAAAACACATCAAATCAAGCTCCAAGTGATGTCTGTGGATTACTGAACATAGTGTTTCAACATGATTTTGCCTTTTCAGTGGTAGATATTTTCTCAGTCATTGGAAGCTAACCTGGAACTTTATTTTGATCCTCACTACTTTGTGTGCTTATACTAAAATATTTCCAGCTTGGCAAACCTCAGCAGACACCAGCAAATATTTTGTTTGCACTTACTATATAAGAACAGGAGTTCCAGCTTGACTCCAAATGAGTGATGCAATATCTACCACTGAAGAGGCAAAATCATTCCAAAACACACTGTGTCTGACAGTCCACTTGGAGCTTGGCTCATGTGTTTTTATACATAAAGTCTATAAAGAGAAATTTTTATCCTTGACAACATCCCACAGCAAAGGCCTTTCATGTTCTAGTGTAGAAGAGGTGTGTAAAACAAATGTTCACATCTTTATTTTGGTCTGTGCTGCTTTGTGTGCTTATACTAAATTAGATAATGCTGTACTTTGACACAGTCTAAAAGAAAATGATTAAGTTGTGATTCATTTTTGAAATCTCTTTGATATAGTTTAGCTTCATTAAGTATAAACTGATGTGAAACATCATCACTAACCACTATAATTAAAAACACAGGTGACTATTGATGTCAAAAATGTTGTGTGTGTAATTCTTAAAGTTAAATGCCTCAACTTGATTCATTATCATTTCACTATTGTGTTATTGGTGTAAGGAACATCAGCACCTTCTAATATGTATTGGTATGGTTGAATATAACTTAATTTGTTGTGTTTAAGATTTGCAGAGTTGCTAGGAACATTACTCGAATTCATCATTCAAATTGTTTTTCTGAGAAATATCTGTTTATGAATCTGAACAGAATGAAGAAATTGGAGCTGCTTTATGCTTTCCTATATTTTGTGAATCTCCAAATTGATGTGTGAGCTGAGTGCGTGCAATAGAATCTATTCAATTAAATGTGTAGACATGTTGTTGTTTAACTCCAGGATGGCCATGGTTAGGCAGACCTATGATGAAAGATGTTTTAGCCGTGACTATTCCATCGTTTTGTATGTTTAAAACTGTGTTATTTAAGTTATTTAATGTATCCTTCCTTTTGAGAGACAGTCGGGTGTGATATGCAGGAATTTATACTGCTATTTCTGCAGGTGAAAATTGGTAAAATATGACGTATGAATGTTAAAAGGAAACAACATGCATGTGGGCGTGTGTGTGTGTGTGTGTGCATGCTGCAGAGAGGAGGAGAGAGATATCCAGGGTCAAGAAAGCTGGCTCCTGTCTGTAGTGATGTTAATATTTTAAGGTGGTGAAGGTTAGTTAATAGAGGTAACATATGGACAGGAAGGAAATTCTAGAGAGAATTGCAGTTTTCACAGGAAGGATCCTATATGCTGTTTATCTACTAAATGGTGGGGGGGGGGGGGGACAGGTGAGAGATGGGCTTAAATAGTGTCTAAGTGTGTGTGTGTGTGTGGATGTGTTCATGTGTATTATGTCACTCCTGAAATATATTTAATTTTGAAGTGTTACATTTCATCTCCATCACAGCTTGTTAATGTTAATTTTAGATCTCATTTACTGTGTATTTAAAAATTTTTCATAACATTCTGACATTGATTTTATTAATTAAAAAGTATTTATAATTTTCAACCTCTCTCTCTAAAGTTGCTATCACTACTTTGATTTCAAAATTACGTATTTATTTGGTTTTAAAATGTCAATCAAACAGTAATTGTATCTCTTGGTGTTAGCAGTCTTCCTGGCTGAGAATTTTTTTAAAAACCACTTTGCAGTCAGTTGATTAGATGAAGGAAGAACATCTAATAGCAAAAGCAATTACTCCTCATTGTCATTTGATCTGATAGAAATAGCCAAATATCCCTTAAATCTCACACCACAACAATAACACTTTAGCATTTAGATTACTCTGTCATGTGTATACCCTTTTTATTCACATTGGTTTGAATTGGTGAGATTTCAATAATGTGATTGTTTATTTTTAGAATGACATTATAGGGTGGGTGTGAGAAGCCAGATCTAGCTGGTTTAACATAAAACAGGTAGAAAATTTGAGCTGGATATAGTTTGTTTAAATGTTAACGGGTTAAACAAAGGAAGGATCCATCGTTGAATAGTGTAGTTCTATATATGCAGGGTCCAAGAAAACAACAGGGTAGTTCTGCTCAATTACAGTTGATCTCGGACTAAACTACTGGGTTTTTATTTTATCAACATGAAAGGTAATTCAGAAAATAGAGATACATAACTAAATATTGTAAATATTAGTCTTCTATTGTTTCTGTTTTATCCTCTACTTGATTAGATATAAAAAATATAAATAATGAAGACTCAATTAGATTCATGAAATATTTCCAGTACAGCGTTTTAGTTCAAAAAATAAATAGTGAAGATTACTATTAGAAACTATTTTTTAAAATCAGTAATGATTGCATATTTGAATTATTCTAGTATTTTTATGTATTATTATGAAAATCTCATTTTCTTCTAGTGATGATGTCCGAGAGCAAGGATTTACCATCATTCTTGATATGAGAGGTTCCACATGGCAAACAGTTAAACCTATACTTAAAGCCTTGCAGGTGAGTTGTGATAATATTTAAAATGTATTTCTTTCAATCTGTTACAATGAAAGTCTAGTTTACAAGACTAGATTACTTACATCATTTGAGCTTGTGCAGCCGAAGCTTTAACTCTTTCAGTACTAGCTTAGCTGACTGGCCCCTGGTCCATATCATCAACTGGCAACCCCCTCCCCAATGCCTGTAACAGAACTATTTTTGTTTAAATTGAATCTTGATGAAAACCTTGTTATTTACATGAGTAACTACACATTATTTCAGTAGATAAAAGTTCTATTGTAATTTTATGTAAGAACCTTTTGTTGAATTATACTCCAAACATCTGCTTAATATAACGTTGGCAGTTATTTTGTTACCATCTCCACCTCCTCCATTCTTGATTATATGGGAATTAATTGAAGCATATAAGCAGTCTATTCTTGTCATAAATATGGTAACAAAGGGTTGAAAGACATCTGATTGACTTAAGAAATGGATTTAACTTGTTATTGTAGCTATTGTACTTTTCCATAATTGAAACAACTAATAGTAGTGGTATTGTTGTTATTTGAAATACTGATCTTATAGTTATTGATTATTTTAGAGTATTTTTCAAGAAATGCTTTATTTATAAGAGAACTTATATAATTCTGCTTTATTTATAATTTCTTCTTAGGAATGTTTTCCTGGCAATATTCAAATGGCATTCATTATCAAGCCTGAAAAATTTTGGGAGAAACAAAGAACCAGTTTGGGAAGTGCCAAGTACAACTTTGAAGTGAGTATCATATTTTTCAGAATGAAGAGGTTATAAACCTTATTTATCATTAGCTAATTGAATGTTTTGGAACACTTTCCTTTAAAAGGTTATCTTTAAGAGAATATTTAAACTGTAAATTGATTTTTATGTTTTAGATTAAAATTGTATTTAGTTTCCATCTCTATAAATTATTTAATTGTTGTATCCTACACCAAACATACTAGTATATATCAGTCTTGTTATTCCCTCTTTCTATAACTTTTACTAATATTTTATCATTCATTCTTTTTTTTCCAGACCAATATGTTATCAGTTGATAATCTTTCCAAATTTATCGATTCATCTCAGCTTACGAGAGAATTTGATGGAACTCTGGATTATGATCATGAACAGTGGATTCAACTCCGATTGGTAAGGAAGGAATAAATGCTTCATCTTGTAATTTATTGGGGTGTTAGAGCACCACTGAAAAATGAATCTTTATGTGATGATGAGCCAATGAAAGAACATCTATGTGGTCACTCAACCTAGTAGAAATAGCAGCCAAATCTCTCAAATCATACATTATTGTCTTAAAAAAGAACACTGATAATATAGTCCCAAGTACACTATAGCTGAAAAGAATAATGAATGGACAAAACTAGAACTAGAGTACCTTTAATCATAAGTTGACTTGACCATTTTAACTTAGGGCTGAACAACAGCTTCATCTAATAATGCAAAGCAAGACACAGGGGAATCGTTTCCTGTTGATATTTTTAAGCCTAAAGGAGAACTCAGGTTCCGTGTGCCAAGGAAACACTTACCTATCAGTTGAGATATAAGCCAAGAACTGTTTACTCAGTGCTCAAGCACTTTATCAGTGTGGCAGGTTAAGACTGTAAGGAAGGAATAAAATCAGCTGTCTCAGTAGATTAACGCAATCAACCAATTTTAATGTAAATAATTTGTTTATTGTTAAATAGAAGCAATGAATTCAATTCTAGTTGAAAAACACC
Organism: Octopus rubescens; assembly: GCA_027564515.1. Lineage (NCBI taxonomy): Eukaryota > Metazoa > Mollusca > Cephalopoda > Octopoda > Octopodidae > Octopus > Octopus rubescens. The sequence goes on from JAOPUL010003388.1 coordinate 84,881,552, forward strand.
TTGCACACTGCCTTTATCTTCCAGTAATTTCTCTCTCTTCTATCTTAACGATTAGTGCTGCTGGACCCCCTCCTCTTCTCCCCCTATTCTCTTTCCCTCTTCCCCCTCCCCCTCTCATCACTTTAACTTTTAGACCCATGCCAGCATGGCCATCCAACCCATGCCAGCATGGAAAATGGATGTTAGAGGATGATGATGATGATGATGATTTACTTTTTCTTGAATATTTTCTTTCTGTTTCTTTCTCTTTCTCAGATTAGTATTGATGCTGCAGTAAAATCAACTCAAATCTTTATGTCTCCTATTTGTCAATATTTAAAATTTTGATAAATATAATAATTTGTAGTGTAAACCTATTAAATAATAGATGAAATCTTTATTTAGAAGAAGAAACTACTTTCTAAACCTACTATCAGGTTATATAAATGTTAAACTGTAAGCTGTTGTTTCCCAGGGATACTTTATCTTTTACTGTTAGGAAGCTTTGTGTAGTTTTTACATCCTGATAACTTAGTTTCAGGCTTGCAGCTTTTTTTTTTTTATAGATATATCATGCATATGTATGAAATTAAAAGAGAAGAGAGAGAGAGAGGGTTGTATAAAAAATAGTTTTAATTAAAAATAGGACGCATTATAAAAATGTTTTTGTATTTCTATGTAGATGTTGGAGGAATTTATCTGGAAGGCATTAGACCTTCTAGACAAACTCGATGAGTTAGCAGAAATCCTGACATGTCCAGAGTTACCTGATGATTTAAATGGTGCCCAGATTCAGTTAGAGCACCACAACCAGCTGAAGAAAAGAGTCACCAAAGCTCCAGTTGAACAATTGACAATGGAAGGGCATCACATTCTGAAGACAATCACTGGAGAAGAAGATAATTTATCTGGTGAATATTGTAAATGTTAAACATTATAATTTTTTTCGTGTGGAAACTATTTAAATGTTGTATTTATGTGTAATATTACAATTATCCTGTCAGCTGTCAGTAATCATACCTGTAAACAAGGAGGTAGAATGTAGGACTAAAACATTTTGTTATACCTCTTTGTTCTGACTTCAGATCTTACCGTGGCCATACCCTGTTATGTTTTACATTGACATTTCACCAGGGTTAACTTTTCTGTACAGCCTTCTTGGGTCATTAAAAAGGACAGATCAGTGAAGTATTAGAGTTAATTAAGCTGGCTATACCATCTCCCAAAATATCTTACTTTCTACTAATATAAATGATTGCTATTATTTGTTTAACTTTAAGTTAGCCTAGATCATGTAAGCTTAACACATGTAGGTAATTAGTCAATTGAATAGGTGTCATTCACAGATCTATTGTTCCTCATATCTTTGATGTCTTCCTTTTTGAGGACTATTCTGTACTCACTGCCTTATGTGGTGAAGTGTAGCGACATGATGTGTTGCTTCCTCTCCACTGTACAGTTTGTTTTTGTATGCCAATAGGTTATGTTGGTATTTAGAGCATTACCTCTTAAATAATCCAGTAGTTAGTGATTTTGATATTCACTGACAATGCATTTGATTCTTGCTTCATTTTCTTTATATTTCTTTCTGCATTCTGGAATTTTTTCACCAGTAATATACTGTTTAATTACTACTGCATTTTTTTTTTATTGTTCTTTGAAAGTTTTCTAAAAATTTGCTGATAGTAGGGCAGGATACCTTGACCAATCTACTAAGTGATTGATGCTAGCCTTCACAAGAATTGTTTGTTTAAGAGGCACCTTCTTGGGCTGCCATAAAATAATTCCAAAGTGTATGGTCAAAGTGAACAGGTTGGTGTACTAGGTGAATTTCTGAGGGTCCAATCCACATATCCTTTAAATAATCTAAGGCTGGTTAGGCTTCTTCAAGAAACCAGTTATTGTTGTATAAATATTTGAAAGAATGAATCACATTTAAGACGTGCTTGAATGCAATGGTTGTAATTGTATACATCTTCTATGCAAATTCTGCATCATTTTTGGTTAGTTGTTGCATACATTGGGGGTTTCCGTTCTATGCCTTGACCCGAGCATGGAACAGCGCTCGTCCCTTTGAACTGGAAGGTGACAGGGATGTTTGATGTGTGTCTTGCTGTGGCTACCCCCACTTATGGGGAAAAGGCCTAGGAAAATAGAATAGAATGTTGCAGACCATTTGTTTGAATAGATTGAATATTAGAAGAAATGGGAAAAACTCCCAACATTTTTGAGATGAATTTGGTAAAAGTTTTCTAAAAGTATTAATGGGTACTTGTTTTAAATCTGTTGTTATTATGCTGGCTGGTAAGGTTGGCCAGCTATAATGGTTTCATTTCTGGGGACCCCCCCATTGTAACAGTCTTCAGTTCTTCTGTACACAAGAGCATAGATAAGAGACAAGAATGTAGTCATTCATGATGCCATGTAATGTGTAAGGTTGATTGGATAAAGGTAGAACTGTCTTGAAGGTCTCATTTGCATAGCAACATGTCACATTGGAAAACAACTAAAGTTTTCTTTTAATCAAAAATAATATAATTCTGTCTGGTTCATCATCTCTGTCATCATCATTATTTTTTAACATCCGTTTTCCATGCTCGCATGGGTTAGACAGTTTGATCAGAGCTGGCAAGCTGGAGGGCTGCACCAGGTTCCAGTCTGATTTGGCTTGGTTTCTACGGCTGGATGTCCTTCCTAACGCCAACCACTATATAGTGTGTGCTGGGTGCTTTTAATGTGCCACCAGCACAGCTGACTTGTGTTGTTCCATATTTGGGAGGGTATCCTACGCTGGATTGGGAGGATGTGCTGCTAAGTTTTGATAATTTCAGATGTTCCTTTTCATTAGTGGTGGGAAAGTTGCGGGTAGTTAACCGTGTCTAATTGGAACAATCTAATATAGGTTTATGTCACTATGTAATGAAGTTTTTTTCTTGAGTAGTAAGTGCTTTTTTCCTAGTTGTTAAATTGATTGGCAGCTTCAATATGAGCAATATTGATTGTATGATTATGTTCTGCCAGTCATTTGGTAATGGAATCTTCCTCTGTGTGGATTCTTGCAGACAATGTGTTTTATAATATTGGTCACATTTCCAAATGTGTTTAATTTATTTCTTTCCTCTGGCTAACAAATAACCATTGTCAATAACATTTTTCTTACTTTGTTCACTTATAATATTCTGGAGAACCATTTTGATGGGTTTCATTTTTCTTACCCTTTAAACTACCTATAAACTATCTATAGATTTGATTTTCCAGCTGCGGTATCAAGAAAAATGTTCATAAGTATTCAAAATTGAAGGAATTATAATGAAAGTAATATATCCCCTGTCCTTAATTTCCAACTAATTGTAAAAAAAAACTTCAACTATCTATGTACATGATGATAAATTTATCAGTGATGCATTGACTAACAATGAAATTACTTGAGGTCTATTTACTGTGAAGTAGTAATCGCTCTGAATTTACACGGAACTGCTCATAAGGTTATTCTTCTATATGTATTTTATGTTTGTCTGAAATTTACACATGTTGAATACACTACACTCAGGCTGAGTACAAAGTATCTATGTTGGCTGAGTAAACTATACTCATATCGAGGAAATCATGCTCATGCTGAGCACACCAACCTTGTGCTGAGCATGTTATTATCATGTTGAGCACGCTATATTTGTGCTGAGTACTCTATGCTCATACTGAGTATTTCACACTCATGCTGAATGTACTAAGATCACGTTGAGTAAAATATACTCATGTCAAGTATACATGTCAAATCTATCTCACTGGTGTTGAGCACACTGCATCCAAGCTGAGGGCACACCACAACCAAGCTGAGCTAACCACATCCAGGCTGAGCACACAACACTTATATTGCACATACCACATTTATGATGCACAAGCAACACTCATTTTGAGTATTCTTAACTTAGGGCATAATGTAGGTGACAAATGAATATGAATCCTGTTCCTTTAGCCAGTAGATCAACACCGTAACTATCCAGCTTATGTCACAATTTTCTTTTATGCTTTAATGAAATTTTCAAATAAACAAAACCAAAACTATTTTGAAAAATGTGTTTAAAATGCATTTTTATTATAATTTCAATTATGTAAATTATATATATTTTTTCTCAGCTGAAAATATTATCCAATGATGAAGATTTCTGTTCTAAAGTTAGTAATATTGTTTTTCAGGCTCTAGTCATAAACTCTTTGTGATATCTGGAAATGCTGATTTCCAGAGTGCTGTCCCTCAGATTTCTCACCTTTTGGACAATCTCCAGTCGACTAAGCAGCACCTAAATCAGTTGTGGATAAATAAAAAAGCTCGACTTGAACAATGTCTACAGCTGCGGGTATTTGAGAATGATGTGGAGAAGGTACTGTTAAATTTTCTTTCTTTTTATGTTGTTTTGATTACAGTACACACTTACAGTTTTAGTCAATCTTTTTCTGTAAGTTCTCTTGCCTTCGTTGTTTCCAGTAGTTTTCTGAGGAAGGTATGACTTGCTACTATCAGAGTGTGTACAAATATTGTTGAAAACACCACCTTGTAAAAAGTACATTACCAATCAATTTGCTGACAATAGAACATTCTAGATTCGTCACATCCTACTGTCTAAAAACGCTGTTTTCTGATTGGTTTCTTGGTATCTTCTAGAATGTACCAAAGACATTCACTGAAAGTGTAAATACTCATTTGTTTTCATTGTTGACGTATTTACTAAGAATACATTTTGGTAAATGGCCAGCTTTCTAAATGTTTGGCAACAGTGAACTATGTATAAGTTTCGTGTAGTCAAGTATAAGGACAAACACTAAGAATGAGTCAGGAACTAAACACAAATCAGCAATACAATGTTTGTAAACAAGACCAAATATCAAAATAATAAAGATAAAATAAACCTAAGAATTCTAAGAAACCTAAGTATTAATTATTCTTTCTCCTTTAAATGCATGCTAATATAAATTAAATTCATATATCTAGTGTATAATTCTCTGATTTTGCCCATTTCTTTTGCTTTGTTGATAAATGTCTCTTGTACAGTTTCCTCAGTCAACAACAGTTGTATATTGGAAATGTCTGCATGTTCAAGACATCTTGGCTCCAACTTGCTGTTCTGTAAAAATATAGCAAAAATATCGAGAATAAACTTTAAATATTTCAAATCCCATTGACTCTCTTTAAAAAGGAAAGACATTCATTAGTATAGTTGTAGATATACAAAATGGCTGAATTATCACAGTAGGAATACCTTTGATCATAAATCTATTCAATTAAGGATTGATCTTGGACTAAATAACAACAACATTGTCCAATGTATCTTTGTATTTTTTAAGATGATTGTATGAGATTTGAGGGATAGTTGGTTGCTATTTGTAGCTGGTTGGTTCCACATTATTGGCCAGAGAGAGAGAGAGAGAGAGAGAGAGAGAGAGTTGTGTTTATGTGCAGTGAGATTCAAAATTATTGGAAATAATGAAAAAACTGTGATAATAACAGACCAATATTTAATTCTGTGCTTTAATTGTTGGTTTTTAATTCAGCTTTGTGTTTCAACTTAGAATCTAATATTTAAATGACAGGAAGCTAAGATTATAAGTCTTGGTTCTCATATATTTGATTCATTTCGATATCATGTACTTTAAATTTAATAATGAGTTGTTCTAATTAAAGTTTTATATGTAAAAATATGATTAAAATATTTTTGCTTAAATGTAAGATATTTGAAATACATTAAAATTTTCTTAACTTATACTTTCTTCTCACTCTTGTTTGTCAGATGTTTGAATGGATTTCTCATAACAGAGACATGTTCCTAATAAATTACACAGAAATTGGCCCAACCCATCAAATGGCATTGGATTTAGACCAAGAACATAACCAATTTGCTGCCAGTGCAATGGTAAGTTGATTAGCCTGCTCTGTGCAGTATCATACATCTCATTATTCTTTATTCTTTCCATGTGTTATTCAGGAAATAGCTTCAGTCTTCCAATCATCCATGTCATTATAGGCTGCTTTCTTAAGAAATTATTTTGAAAGTTCAGAAAATACTTTTAAACAATACATTAATAATTTTACAAGATTTAAATACATTTTTGATATTTTAACCAAACATTTGGAATATTGGTTTCAAATTTTGGCACTAGGCCAGAAATTGTGGCGGAGGGTGCAAGTCGATTACATTGACCCCAGTGCTCAACTGGTACTTATTTTATCGACTCTGAAAGGATGAAAGGCAAAGTTGACCTCGGCAGAATTTGAAAAACATTTGGAATATTGAAATATTTTTATACATTTATGATATTACAACATTGTGCAAAAACATTGAGGATATTATAATATTTTAATGCATACAGGTACAATAATATTTTAAAACATATATTTTGCCATTTCAGTTATGATATAACAATATTTTCATAATATATTTATGATATTAGAATATTTTAACAATACAGTTAATGTATAACAAGGAATACATTCATGATATTACAACATATGATCTATAATAATTTAACATCTAACTCGAAATGTTTTAACATAAACTGTGAAGTTTTAGCAGTGGATCATAAGATGAGAGGTTCAGCTCTTACTGCTATCATTGTTTTTGTGTATCTAAACAAAACACATTACATTACTTGCTTGAATAATGTTCACAAAAGTCAATAAGTTTGTATTCTGCCAAGAGAGAATTTTAACCTATTGAAGAATCCTGTTTGAAACATGACAATTCTCCCTTCTCCTTAGGGTATACACTTATTCTATTTTGTAAGCTTTATTGAACTGATTTTTGTCAATACAGACAATCCCACTAGTATCATTGGACTTTTCATTAGGTGTTTTACTTTGACATTATCTTATGTAACCCTATAAACCCTAAAACATCACACATCCTCACTGTTTCAAATAAAGAAGAAAGCTACCTGGTACTTTATTTTCTGCTTGTTCCAGTTTGTTTGAGTCAAACAAACTCCTTCGTTGTTGAGTGGTTAGCAGTAGGAAGGACATTGCCCGGCTGTAGAAATAATTGAACCAACAGACAAACCATCCACATTTTAAGTAGATGTAAAGTACTAGAAATAAACATAAAAAAGGTCATAAATAATTTATCAAACTATTTTTAAGGTAAGATAGGTTATTGAACCATTCTTACTACACAGTTGGTACTTATTTTATTGGCTCCAGATAGAAGGAAAACAAAATTGACCCAAGCTGAGTTCCGTGTTTTCAGATAATGCCAATAGCTAATACACTGAACATTGCTTATTGGGTCTATTCTATTTACATGAATCTACAGAACTTTGTCATATTACTATATCTTAAACCCCCTCTGTCTTCTGCCCTACTAACTCTTTATCTCTGATTATTAAATTCTCTAAACTCTTCTGTTGATGGCACCGTTCTCTTTACCTGACACCTATCTAGCTGTTTTACCTGGTAGACTTGTTCATTATTAATAGTGAAGGAAGCACTAACCCAGTTAATACTGCAAGCATGATAACTTTATTAATGTTATTGAAATGGCATCAAGTGTGCCTAAATATCTTCTGCCATAAAGTACTGGTCTTACAGCTTACTTTTTAGATTATATTTAGAAGAAAACCTTTCATCTAAATAAAGATACCTTTAAGTTTCTGTCCCCCTGCCATACTCTGCAATTCCTCTTCTTCTATAGTTATGCTATACCACCAAAGTGGCCAGATGCTTTGTCATCTCTACATTTTGTAATATCCCCCCCCCTCTCTCTCTCACATTATACTAGCTTCTTTCTTATCTAGTCTATCCATTATTTCAAACACTGTGTTAACTACATTTTTATACATTAATGCAACCTTCATCTTATCAGCTATGACTATAATAATCCTTTCTATACTGGGCACAAGGCCTGAAATTTTCGGGGATAGGGATAGTCAATTCAATCGACCTCAGTACTCAACTGGTACTTATTTTATTGACCCCGAAAGGATGACGGGCAAAGTTGACCCAGCGGAATTTGAACTCAGAACGTAAAGACGGGCAGAATGCCGCTAAACATTTTGCCCAGCGTGCTAACGATTTCTGCTAGCTCACCGTCTGGCTATGACTATAATAATGGTTTCTAACATAGACACAAAACTAAAAATTTGGTGGATGGTGGGTAACATTCAATTCCCTCACCTCCACTACTTGAGTGGTACTATATTTAATTAAACCTAGATGATAAAAGGTAAAGTTGGCCGCAGCAAGATTGGAATTCAAAATATAAAGAGCCATAACTGTCAGTTATTTTGTCAGATACTCTATTGATTTTTGCACTGCCCCCCCCCCCTAATAATAAGAATAATTCTACTATAGGCTGCTTGGGGGTGAGGGGTTTAGTTGAGTACATTGTTCTCAGTGCTCAACTGGTTCATTTTAAGAACCCCAAAAGGATAAAAGGCAAAGTCGACCTCAGAAGCAGTTGAACGCAGAACAGAAACCTGAAGAAATGCTGCTAAGCGTTTTGTTTGATGCGGTAACAATTCTGTCAGCTCACCATCTTAATAATAATAATCTTTTCTACTATAGGCACAAGGCCTAAAATTTGTGGGGAGGGGCATAGTTGATTACATTGACCTCAGTGCTCGACTGGTACATTTTTCATTGACCCTGAAAAGTTGAAAGGCAAAGTCAACTTCAGCGGGATTTGAATTCAGAACGTAAAGACAGGCAAAATGCTGTTAAGCATTTAATCTGACACAGTAACGTTTCTGTCAGCATGCTGCCTTAATAATTATAATAATAATAATAATAATAATAATAATCATGATGATTATGATGATTTCTAATATTGATATAAGGGCATTTTTCAACAAGCAAAGTCTATTTAATTAAACCTATTAGTTATTCATACTTAGTTTCTCTATCCAGAAATTTGGTTTTGACAGGATTGGAACTCAAATGTAAAGGGACATAACTACATACTACAAGACATTCTCTAACTTTTTAAGAATTCTACCAATCATGACTCATCATCATCATCATCATCATCACCATATGTCCACTTTTCCATGCTTGCTTGGATTGACTCTTCTATAGCACAGTACCTCACTATTTGTTGCAGATCTTTGTGAAGTTCAGCCTCTTGAGATCAGCTTTTACCACTTTTCATGTTTTCCTTGGTCTTCCTCCACTATCCTTTCACGTGGAGCAGAGTATGTTTGCTTCAGTTGTTTCAAGCTTTCATATTTAGTGCCTATGATTCAATCATGTAACATGATACTTTACTCACAAGCATAATGCAATCTGCTCTTCACTCAGAGAGAGAATTCCTTTGTTACTCCTTTGAACGTTTGCATTCCATCCTTACTGTGGATACTATGCTTTGATAACAACCACCTCCCCTCTTAATTAGGTTCCCTAGATATCAGAAGCTATCAACTTCTAGGAAAACTCCCAAGTATTTGGAAAAGAATTATTTAATATTTGCTGCTGCTGCTGCTGCTGCTGCTGCTGCTGCTAATTTAACCCTGTGCATCTGCTACATATGAAATATTTTTGTTTGATTCCTCTTCTCTTGTGCATCCATAGTTTACATAGCGTACACTGCATTGCATTCTTAGAATTTGTGTCTTTATTAAGTTTACTTTGCTAGGCTTACTTGATTATTGGATTTACTGATAAGTTTAGAATTTCTTCTAATTATTTGTTAGATTCAGCTATGAGAACTAAGTTATTGGTATTATCAGCACCCAAAGTTCCCAATGACAGCCAGTTTCAAACTCCTCTATTAGGGCCTGGTGAACCATAATAAACAGGAGAGGAGGAGAGCTGTCAATTGAGCTTTGATGGTCTTCATGAAACTAATTGATAATGGTATTTCTGTACATAACTTACATAGCTCTCATAAGCCATTCATCTACAGTCATTTTTTTTGGGTTTTTTTTTAAAGCAATTAACAGACTTCAGAGTATGGTACTCTGCCTAAAGCCTTCTCCAGTTGATGAATGCTAGTGGTCTCTATCCTGGCAGAAATATGAACTATGTCTCATCGAAGCTAATTCACTTCCTAATCAGCTGTGCTATCACTCTTTCTTTTACATTCACAACCTGGTTTCATGCTTCTGCAGTTGTCTTTTGCTTGAGCCTCTCTGTTACCCTTGTAGCAATTGAAAATGATACTTCTACACCAGTCATTGAGAATGATCCCTTTCTGTACTGTGCAAATGATTAGAGCATCTCCTATTTCACCAGATATTTTCAGTATCTCAGTGGATATCTCTGATAATCCAGCTACTTTCCCTGCCTTCATATCCTTAATTGCACCTTTGATCATAAAGCTGTCAATGTCAGTAGTTAGTGTCTCTGTTTGGTCTGCTTGTGATAGATCCACTCTCCCTACTCTCTTCATTCAGCAAATTCTATTAGTCACATTTCCATGGCTATTTCTTGATCAGTGTTAGTGAAGGCATGTGTGCTTCTATCATTCCATACAAGCTTTTTCACATCATTTTAATTTGCACTGGTACACTGCTTTATAATCTGGAATACCTCACATCATTGATTATATATTATAGAATTTTGGCAAATCTCTTACTTTCAGCTTCTCTCCTTGTTACATACATGTGGTGTCTACCTTTTCTTCTACATGTGATATTGATCTTTACTTCCCACCTTCTTTGGATCTTTCCAGACCTGCCTTTTATTTTTTATGAGTTTATCTGTTGTATGCCATTTTACCACCATGTCACTGTTCATCAGGGTAGAACCTTACTTCATCCACAGATGTGGTCTGTAGTTTGCAGCAGGTTGTTTCCTTCCAAACTTGCAACTCCATAACACATATCTTCAGTACTTTGTTACTAAAGGTATTAAATGCTCAAAAGCTACTTGCTTGATATTGGTGTGTGTCTTCACCACACAGCTATTTTATCAATGAATATTTACTATGAATAATAATGATGTAATTTTTATTTTGTATTGGTCCTTCTGCCTCATTATCTTACTAACATTTTAAAATACCTGTAGTTATCTCTGAATTTTCAAGTAATAATTTAAATCTCCTTAACTTTCATTATAGATCTTAAAACAGTTATAAAAATAAAAAAATAAAATCATCTAAAAAGAATTTAGCAGTAATTCTAATTCTAGAAATTACAAAATTGATTGAAACAAACATATGAATTTGTTTGTTATAAACTCTATATAAATGATAAATGACATCATAAGGAGTAACTTAAAACTGAGAAAGAATTCGCAATGTGATAGGGAGTTCAAGTCCTGTTGTTAGGTCTATTCTTTTTGTTTCAAGTTAGTGATCAAACATAAAAATGTTATTTTTTATATATATATATTTTGATCAGATTATAAATACATTTAAATTTTTTAAATTGTTTCTATTAGATTTTACTTGATGAGGAATTTACATCAGTAAAAGAACAATAAAATGAAAATTCATTTAAATTCAGTAGAATATCAAAGTGGCATTTGAGCTTCTTGTGAGCTCTTCATGTATTTCTCATAAGTTTTTAAATTTTGTTTTATAATCAATATTGCTACTCATAAATTCATGGTGCTAACAACTGTTCCTCATGGTAAACTAAATAAATTAGAAATTGGAGGTGATATTTGTAAACTTATGCTTGGTGATTTATGGCTGAAACAGAAGGGAAGATATATTTGTTAAGGCTGTGTAGTGTATTCAAAACCAATTGAAATTAAATTGCTTTTATTTTAGTTGCTGTATCCATCCATCTTCTCTACCCACTATTTCTGGGATGGTTGTTGGGGTAGAGTCTTCAGGCACCTCATCTATAGGGTCCTCTCAGAAGCAACTGTCATTAGACTTTCTGACTGGATTCCCAGTCGTGACCAACTGAGACTAGGGATATTATCCAACCATCTCATTCTTGGTTTACCCCTAGGTCTCCTGACAGTTAGCTCAGTTTGAAGAATCTGTCTTGCAATTCTTTCCTGGAACATTCTAATTACATATCCATAGTGCCAGAACTGTGACTTCTCAATGCAAAAAAGTAGCGTCTCTCCCTAGAGGGTCTCCTTGATCTCAATGCTACATGGCCTGTCAAGTAATTTACCTCAGAGATTCTTTGGAGGACCCCATTTCGGACGTTATTGTCACAATTGCACACTTTTGGTCATTACCCAACATTCATGACCATGGGTAAGGATAGGCAAGAAAACCAAATTGAAGAGAGTGAGTTTGGCTTTTTTACCAACTTTTCCTTTTCTAAGGATTGAATGCTGGAGTTGGCGTATTACTGTGCCAGCACCTGCAATTCTAGCATCCAATTCAGTCTCCTGCTTCTCATCACTTGTGAATACAGCCCCTAATTACTTAAACTTCCCCACTTGTGTCAGTGACATTCCATTAACATGCAAAATGCACTGGGAAAACTTTCTTGAGAGGACTAATGTGTCAGTCTTCACAACATTAATTTCATCCCTGCCTTGCAGCATGCAGCACTTGGCAGCAAACCCATTTATTAAATGCTGGAGATCATCTTCTGATGAGCCAAGTAGCGTTGTGTCATCTGCAAATATCAACCAACTGATCCTACACCCACTGATTATGATACCACTTCCACAATGGCTGGACATGTCAATCCAGTCCATAAAAATTACTAAAAGGAGAGGTGACAATACTGCTGAAATCCAACACCCATTTTGAAAGGTTTTGATTTAGCACCATTTACCTGAATGCACACATCTGGGCATTTGTATAGGGACTTCATGGCAACCAGAAGTTGCTCATTAATCCCAAACTCCTGCAAATCTCTTTACAGTATATCCTGTGGCACATGGTCATAGGCCTTTTTGAAGTCTACAAAGCAAGCATACACCTCTTGGTACTATTCCCATTATTTGTAAAATAGATCTCTGTTCTGTGTGGGACTGATGAATTCTGATGTTTTGGGCCAGGGGGGAAAAATGAAGTTATCTCCAAAATGTCAGGACTTGCTGCCCTTGCATAGCCCACCGACTTCTCTGATTTTTAAGAATGTTATTGTGTTATGCAGATGTACATCGATACTTACTTTCCTTGGACTGTAGATTTTCTTCTTTCTTTCCTGGATACAAAAATGCTTTCCTTCACTCTACCTATTAAAGAAAAAAAAATGTTTATTTCTCATATCTACTAGTAGTAAATAATAATTAAACACCTTTTATTTTAAAAACAAGAAACCCCATGTAATCATTAGATTTTAGTTAAATTGACCAGTTTTATCATGATCATGATCATCATTGATTAACACCCACTTTCCCATACTTGCATTGGTTGGATGGAATTTTTGAGGCCGATTTTCTACAGCTGGATGCCTTTCCTCTTGCCAATCCTCACCTGTTACCAAATGAGTTAATGTTCCCTGTGATCAGACATGTTCCCATGGAAGATTGCAAATATAGGACATTGCTTCCATGATGGTGATATTTGTTTACAACCATTACATGAAGCTAAAACAAAGAGACAGCCACACACACACACACATGATGGGCTTTTTTCAGTTTCTGTCTACCAAATACACTCACAAGGCTTTGGTCGGCGCAGATCTATAGAAGAAGACACTTGCCCTAGGTGCCATGCTGTGAGACTGAATCCAAGACAATGTGGTTGGGAAGCAAATTTATTACCACACACTCACACTTTGCAATTATCATTAATTAGTACACACACTTATATGTGTTTATATTCATATTTATGCAATTCGATATTTTAGAGCCATTTCAGCTGATTTTTACCATTCATTTTTGCACACGGGTCTCAGCGGAAATGGAGTTGTAATATTGAATTGTATAAATATTAATATATACACTCTATTCACAAATATATATACAAGTGCTTGTTTTTCTTCTGACTTTTGGACTTTCAGATGACACGCCCCCACACCCACACACATCAGTGAGAAGATAACAACAACAACTAGAACAACAGCTGCAAAAAAAAAAGCTCTCACTCATTCCATGTTGACCTCTATCTATACTGACCATATCTATCTGTCCTTTTTCTACCACCGTTGCCTCACCCACTACTGCTATTACTGCTACTGCTGTTACTACTACTCCTGCTACTAATCTATTCAAGCAGTTGCTGCTACTACTACTTCTGCCATCACTGTTACTACTATAGTCTCAGTTGCTGTTATTTTTTTCCTTTTTCTATTGTTCTTCCTAATACCACTCCCTGCTTATATAGTATTGAAGGTCCTCTCCCTGTGTATCCTGCTTCAACATCGCCATCTGTCCCTTGCTTGCATTCAGACCAGGCCTCCAGCTTGGGGATTTCTATGACCTATCCATGTACCATCACCTTCTATGCTTCCCTATGATATGCAAAAAATATATCTGCCCCTGACAATTGTCCCTCCTCTTCTCAAAAAAGTAAGGACCTTTTTTTATCGCCTAGCTTCCACACATCACCACTTACTCACATGCAAACCATGTATCCAATTTCTCTCTGAAACACAAATTCCACATCTATCTACAATCTGTCCCTGCTGTCCAGGATACACTCTCTACTTGAAGTTTGCTCCAAAAGGTGGCATATGCAATATGTGGACTCCGCTGTCCCTATCTCTCACCTGGATTTCAACAACTTCCAGTCTCTTTCTCCTTATTCTCTCAAATAAATCTGTTCCTTCTATTGCTCTCTGAAATCTTCAAACTACCTGCAACTCTTTGACCACCACTTCTCCTGCATTGAGAATGTATATCTCATCTATCCCACATCCAAAATCATCCTCATCATTGACTTCAACTCTCACAATCTCTCATGGTTCTCACACTCATCCTATACCAATGTTGTTGGTGGAGAAGCTGACTCTTTTGTTATTCTCAACTCTTTACATGAGCTTGCTTCATCCCCCTACTCAGTTTCCAGACTGATATAGACAGCACAAACACCCTAGATCTTTTTCTCACATCAAAACTTAATCCCTACCAAACTGGAACTGTTTCTGCACCCTTCAGATCATCTGACAACTCCTTCGTTGCAACTGCTCAACCCACAATCACATGTCCCAAGTTTCCTAAGTGGCAAAACAATGAAGCCAACAATGCCGGGAGAATCTCACTTACTACCCAAAACTGGATGGCATTTACATTTTAGCACAACTCTTATAAGATCACTATCTTGTGTGCAAAGCATGCATCACACAGCCCTGAAGCTTTCCTCCTTCATAAACAGTAGTTGATCCTTCTCTTGCCAAAAGAAACTATCCCAACTTTGTGTAGTTCTCTTTTCCTCTTCTTCTAAGCATCGATGGGTCTGTAAGCCATATCCACATTGAGAAAGCTTCCACCTTTGTTGCCTGCCTTGCATCTAACTCTACATTACACATCCATGGCCAAATCTACCCCCACCCATTTCCCCACCTGTATACACACATGTTAAATGCATAATACCTTCAGTTGCTTCAAAGCAACAAGGCCACCAGCCTTGATAATGTCCCTTCCATTAGACTCAAACAGTGCCCCAGAACTCGTTCCTTTACTCATCAAATTTTTTAATCTATCATTCTCTTTGGGAATATATCCTAACTTTTGGAAATGAGCTTCAGTGTGTTCCATTCCAAAGAAAGGTAGTTACACTGACCCAGCCAACTATCTTCCTATTGCTTTCACTTCTGAAATCTCTACAGTAATAGTAATTGAGATAGCCATGAACAATGCTGACGCCACATAAAAAGCACTTGTGCTGGTGCCATGTAAGGGCGCTCGTGCCAATGGCACATTAAAAGCACCCAGCATACACTGTAAAGTGGTTGGTGTTAGGAAGGGCATCCAACTGTAGAAACCAAGCCAAATCAGACTGGAACCTGGTGTAGCTCTCTGGCTTGCCAGCTCTGGTCAAACTGTCCAATCCATGCCAGCATGGAAAACGGATGTTAAAGGAGGATGATGATGATTGATATCCAACACCTTGAATCTTTCTCTCTCCTCAATGACCAGTACTGCTTCCATGGAGCCAGATCCACCTTCTCTCTTATGTCACACATTAGTGTGCTTTTGGTTTAGAGAAGTTTGGTAAAAGAAGAATCATTGGTCTAGACATTGGCTAAGTTTTCTTGCATGCCAGTCATGCAAATTTTTGCATGTCTGGCATGCACTGTTGTGGCATGTGTTGACTAAGTTCCTTCTGCCCCACTTTCAATCAACTCTGGTGTTCCTCAGGGTGTTTTTGTTGTCTCCTCCTTCTATACCTCAATGACCTAATAGCTATCACCTCCAACAACATCCACTCTTTTGCAGATGACATGACTCTTCATTCCTTCCAAACTTTCCCTAACCATGCATCATCCACATGCAACTTTAATGCCACACACCAAAGCTGCATTCATTTCATAAATGGAGACTGTGAGAGCATTCATCAGTGAGGCCTTGCCAACTTTGTCTCCATTTGCAGCATAGAAAAACAACTCAAGCACAACTCATAGGAAGAAAACACCACTGCACCATTCACCTAAACATAAGCAGCACTAAACTAGAGCCATCACAGTTGCTGCAATAGCTGGACTTCACTATCACCAAGGATCTATCCTGATAGAAGCACATGTTTAGCATAGCTAGAATCTCTGGTCATTCTTTTCAGGGCCAGAAAATATTTCAGCCTGCAAACAGCTACTGATACCCTACAAGGCTCAAGCGAAGCCTGCGATGGAGTACTTTTCCTACAACTGGGATAGTGCTGTTTGGAGAGCATCCAAAGAAGAGCCACTTGACAGAACTGATTGACATTCCATCACTAATGGATATACCCCACTCTTTGGTTCACAGGCATGCTGTCTCCGCTCTGTATTTTCTATTGTTTCCTTAATGGCCTCTGTTCCTTGGATCAAGCTGGTCTCATGCTTCCACCACTCAGTTGCCTCCAGTATCTACCCCTCTCATCTTTCTTGTTGTGCCTAATTTTCTCAGTCTTGCACTAACCTGTATACCCAGTCCTTCTTCCTCTCCAGAATATTGTCTGTCTGGAATCTTCACCCTCTCATGACTTTCCTGCAGGTGTTGACCTGCTACATTAATGGCATCATGCTCACCTGTCTCAGAGGGCCTGTAAATGTCATGGGCACTGTTCCTTTCTCCAGCCCCAGCAAGTAAAAATATAAAGCATACACATATTCACACAAATGCACATCCTTTTAGTCAAAGTACTTAAACATCATTAATTCAAACCATAGAACATTTTAATGTGCTTGTTTTTTCTTTAAAAAGATTTTTCAAACTGAGACATTAATTTGTTATGTATATGATAAAACTAATGTAAATAGTTTATTATTTTACATGTCTTTAATTGAATAGCTTTTAAAAATATTTGTTTAAAGATCTTATCATTGCTTATATTTTCATTTTCCCCATCCTTTGTCTGTCTTTGTACATATTAAGTTTTATATTTACATTTTTTTTGGGTGTGTGGGGATGTGATGTTAAGCTCCAGCAGTAATTTGTAACTAAATTCATATCACACAATTTTATTTCAATTGTTTCAACTCTTTGGCAGGCTTCTGAGTTATAATTTGCAATCTTTAATATTATTTTAATATCATCTTCCTTGTGGCAATTCTCTCAAATTCTTAAGAACACTGTTAGCTTTGTTAATGTATGCTTTACTAAGTTATTAATATTAAATATAACTTGCTTTCATTGTCATAAACTTGTGCGTGTGAGCACGCACACACTCACACACACATGCGCACACACTCACACACACAAGCGCACACACAATGAATTATCATTGTACTTTTAGTAACTTTGACAAATAAAAAATCACCATAATTCTATCATGCCAATACAATGTACTATTCCCCTTATTCCAGCAATTATTCCTGTAGCATTTATCTTAATTTTATTGATGTTTTTTTTTATTAATTAAAAACATCCTGTCTTAGAAATTTATAATGAACATTAATACTGTAGATTTACTCAATTCAGATGCTAATGTATATCCTTTGCAACATACATGCACATGGTTTAAGTATTGAAGCATTTGTAAAGCATATTTAATATTTTGATTTGTTTATGCACACAATATTTGCTTGTAGTCCTAGTATTGAATTGTTGAGGTTGAGTTTGCTACATTCTTGTGAAGCTTCCAGTGTTGTGTTTTGTTTTTTTTTGTTGATATTTGGAATTTTCTTTTTCATTAATCGTGAAGTGGTGCCTTCAGGTAAGACCTGGATATTTGCAACACCAGTCTGCTTGGCTGAGAAACCTACACAGCTTTTAAGGGCTCAGAGTTTTATTGAATGACTTGATTGGAGCCTTTTTGCTAAAGATTAAAAAAAAATTCCTTCAAAGATATTGCTCCTTCTCTCACTTTCCTTTTATTCAGATTGGAAAGTTAATTCTGGGACATATCTTGTTTTATGCTGAATTTGTTTGTTAGATACCTTAGTAACAAAAGAAAAAAAAAAAAAGAAAAAAAAACCCAAAATGTTTTTGCTTGTGGATTCTAAAAGAGTCCAAAATTTCCACTACATATCCCATAGGATATTTACATCAGTCTGTAGCTATCTACAACTCTGATTTACTTATCCTCCTTTAAAATAAAATTTAAAAATCAAACCAAATAATTCGGTTTGTACCTAACATCAAGCATGTTGGTTTGCGGAAGCCTCTAATGCTGTAATTTGAAGTGAATGGCATTGCTAAATAATCCTGACATCTTCATACTTTTTTCTCTTCATTAAATAACTCCTGGCAAATAGGCTGACAATCTTTAAATACAAATAGTGTTTGATAGTAAATCACCAGTCATATGTCACTTAGGATTTTTTCCTCTTCTGTCTGTCTTTCCTTTTTTTTATGGTTCTATCCACAGTGTGTTATTATATACCACTGCAAGTAACCAAGTGTTGTTAGAGAAGTTCATATCTAGTTTTATTGTAGTCACTTTTAGTCCCCTAGAATTATCCAGTAGCCTCTTCATTGACCTCAGAAATATTTGTGGCAGAATACTACCGACCATGGTGTAGAGGAACTCAATACTACATTTATTAAATATATATATTTTCTTCATTCATAAAACACAACTTCTCTTTTATTGAAATCAAATTTGAATATTATTTATTATATACAAAAGCCCTTCTTATAGATATATTTATTGGAGGAAATATATCCTATATAGTGCTCTGCCACAATTTGTCGGTAAAGAAGAAATTGATAATAGTGCTGTATTTTTGTCTTTGTATATCTGATCACCATCTAGCATGACAATAGTGTGTTCACCTAAAAAAAAAAAGTTCTAATTTCTGTTAGTCATTAGTCAATACTATTTTATCTATGCTATTATCTAAATGATTACATTTTTTTTTCATTGATCATTTCTTTGAAAATTCTCTTCTTTTTCATCAACATTTTCAGACAGTTATTTGCTATCCATTAACACACACATACACTTACACATCCCTCATGCCACTATATGCATCTTATTTGATGAATACATCTGACCTTCATATATATATATATATATATATATATATATATATATATATTTATACTTATTAAATAAATCTTGCGATTATATACATGTGCCAC
>JAOPUL010003388.1:84997711-85008742 GCA_027564515.1 Octopus rubescens
TATATATCACAGACTTAGCAGCTCCGAAAACGGTTACAAATAAAAAATTAAAAAAAGGTTTTCAAATACATTTGCCTTAAACCAAAATAATTTTACATTAAAAGCTCAAATGAGGATTCTGAATAAACACCTTTATATTTTTCCGGCTAAGAATGATCACATTGGCTACTAACTTAATAATGATTTACTGTTGACTCTGCACCGTGCTACTCCCTCTGAGAATCAAGCTAAGCTCATAAGCTTTTATGTTGCCTTGTGTTCTCTCTCTTTTTTTTTCTCGGTTGTTATATGATTCATATAACTTCATTGAATTCTATCAAGTGTTCTTTGCCTTTGATAAATGCATATAAATTACTTTGCTACACCAGATTCATCAATCGACAAGAAATGTGTACTTTCTTGACCTTGACAGTCCTTAATTTTCAGTCGTAGAAACTTATTTTCTTTCTGAAATCTATAAGCTAAAACATCAAATTTGAAGGAAATTTGTTTTGGGGGATCGATCTAGTTGACCGTGGATAATAGTTTCTAAGAATTTAGAATTGTGAATTGTAGTTCAAAATCAATAACGTCATATAGAGTGAATGACTTATTGCAGTCGAACGGTTTCTGCTGCATTTCAAAAGTTACTATCCTTGATAGTAAATTGTTTGCAGCAAGTGTGAATGTTGTGACATATCATACACATAATATATTTATGTATTAATTTTGTCAAAGTTGTTTACTTACATTACTTACTATTCGCAGCAATAAAACCTCAGGCGACTTTTCAGCTTCATTTAATGAATAAATTTCCTTTGCTTTCAAACATGTTTGATGAATATCCCATAGGATGTTACTTGCAACAACTTCATTCGACGTCTGTACCCACTTCTATACAAATAGTGGTAGTCGGTTGTGATAATTTTCATAACTTGCTCCACTTTGTTAGTATGCAGTCTACAGCATACTCTATTCCGAGCACTTTTCTTGTGACTGACAAATCTCCCCAGATTTTTATCAGTTGCATATTGTTTTTTAAACATCACAGATACAACATCAGGTGAATGCTTTGCAACTGATTTCTATAAGTTTGTTTCTGCAAAGTCTGTTGGGTTTTTTGGGGGCAGGCTGAGACAACCTTACAAAATGAAACATACAGGAACTTCGTAGCACACTCTTCATTCTGAATGCCTAAGAAAAAGTTTTCACAATAACTAATTCTTATACACCACTTTTTTTAATTCCATTTAAACAAATCACTAGAGGAAATGATCATTTTCCAAGCAATAGTGAGATAATATTGGTTTGAAATGTTGACACAAGGCTAGCAAGTTCGGGGGAGGGGGTAAGTTGATTATATCGATCCCAGTTCTCAGCTGGTATATATTTTATCGACCCCAAAAGGATGAAAAACAAAATCGACCTCGCGGATTTTGAACTCGGACGAAATTCCGCTAAGCATTATGCCCGACGTGCTAACGTTCAGCCACCTCACCGCCTTAGTGACATAATATTATTGTTAATATTTCAACCCCTACCCCTGAAAATAATATTTCATAATATCCTTGTGTCTATTTTACTGAAATTTATAGATTGACTTTTACAGTATCTGCGTGTCATTTGGCAAAATTCTTCTAAACTACACCTAGATGCCATATTGTCTTCAGATCCCCAAACGAAGAGAATGCGAAACGCTTCACGTCAAATCATTAACTGCGTCAATCCTCCCATGGCCGCAACCTTGCTACTTGCAATCAATCACAATGAAGAACATATTACTCGACAATAAAAAAAATATACGTCAGCCTCCCATCGTGAGAATAGATCTTTTTATGCTACTTGGCGAAAGTCTCATTGAATGAAACAGAATTCACTGCTTTTTAGCAACTAACTATTGCAGAATCTACGTCAACTTATTGAGTCACCTTCATATCAATCACGACTATCCATGGGTCTACCTTAAGCCTCTTTGGCGATGAAAGACCGCTGAAACTATCGAGAGTTTCTTCGCTCGCATTTAGTTTAAGAAACTGAAAAATATATATGGTATATCCTACAAAAATGGTCAACACTACCTGTAGATAAGTGAATTGTCCAGTTAAGCTATTCTCTTTTACAGGTCACATGACTAAAAATGGTCAACTTCTGTAATGTGTAACTATCTCAAGTGTTTGATTGTTAATGTCAAGCAAGCTATAAAGAGCTCCTATACGCTCACACGAAAAGCAAATTGCACGATAAGCAGTTGACCATTTTTATATTGTGGCGTATAAAATACAATAGCCAGTTTTTTTTCAACGTGTATATAAGTTCAATACATATAAGAATTCACTGTCAGAAAGTCACACGTTAGAGCCACACAGCCTGAGAACTCAATACAAAAGTTCATACCAGTATGTACTGTTTAACATTCAAACGGTTTGTTTCTTCTACACTGCTCAATATATAAATGTTGCCAGATATTTCCACACGTTTAATATTAAACGCCAAAAGCTTACTAATATTCAATTAGCGACTAATTTTGTTAGTTACGACAATAAAGAGACTGTGATTCTTGTTGAATGTTAATCAGCATGTATTATTACAAACTACTCTTACGTTTTTCACAAAGAGGCAACTTTTTGCAATCACTCGACCTATAAAAAGCAGCTAAGCCTCATACTATATTGTAGTTTTAGATACACTGTGTCAAAAACAAAAGATTTGATGATTATTTTTTGGCAGCCATTTTATAGATCTCCTTCATATGGGTTGGTATGAGAGGGTTAAGCAAGAACTATAAGTATCCCAAAATTAAACGGCAACTTCATATAAAGATACTAATGCCAAACGAAGAACTAAATGAAACCTGTTTAACTTTATTTAACAGATACAGGTACAAATTAATATAATGAATACAGTTGGTTCCTTAGAATCAATAGAATGAAGGAGCAAGAAAAAGAAAGAAAGAAAAACAGAAAAATGTAGAGAGAAAAGGAGGGAGGACAGGAAGAGCGGGGGAGGCACATTTCCCAGAAAAAGAGGGATACTAAGCCGCCTTCCGTGGTAATGACTGCGATGGCGTTGTTGCGGAGAATGGCCAGTGACACTCACTGCAGTAGCTACTCCACCTCCCGGGGCTCATTCCTCCGGTGGGCTGCAGTTATCCCTATTTTGTGGAGGAAGTCAGTGGTGCGAGGACCAAGAACACCAGACATTTCAGTAGTTACCAGCACAAACTGATAGCGGCCGACCAAGCTCCTGTACTTGTTGACTTTCCTTTCCTCTGCGTTACGGACTGCAACACCGGGGTTTGCGGCATATGCCATGAGGTTGACTAGCCTCTCTATTCTTTTGAAGACCTGTGTAATGAAGAAAATATCGTACTTGAACAAAAGGTAAGGGTTGGTGACAGGAAGAGCATCTGGTCCTAAAAATCATGCCTCAAATGACTCTTGCCTACAGCCTTGCTCACATGAAAAAATGAATGTTAAACAAATGCAAACACACACATGCGCAAGCACGCGCGCGCACACACACACACACAGGTATGTGATGAGTTATTATTTGTAGTGGTGGAAAAATTTATTGGATTAACAATCTCTTATTTTCTTATTACCACTCCATTTCAAATAGTGTATACTGTTTGTCATAAGAACTTGAACTCACAAACCTTTATTTTATTCACAGTTCTAGTATTCTTATCCACTGTGTTAACCATACTGAATTGAGCCCAGCACTAGAGTTACTGATCAGGGTTCTTAGTAGTATCCATCCATCTTCTCTGGTTATTATTCTTGAGAGGATCATTGGGATAGAGTCCTCCTCCATAGGGTTCTATCAGAAGCAATTGTCATCAGATTTCCTGGCTGGATTCCCAAGTGTAACTAACTGAGACTATGGATATTATCCAGTCATCTTGTTCTTGGTCTCTTGTCGCTTGGCTTGGCTTGAAGAATCCGTCTTGCGATGATTCTTTCTTGTAACATTCTAATCACATGTTCCTAGTACTGGAACTGTGACCTCTCAATGCAGAGAAGTGGTGGCTCAAACTGGAGAGGTCTTCAAACTACTCACCCTCTTGCGTAATATTACTCCAGAGATCCTTCAGAGGAACCCTATTTTGGCTACTTGCATTCTTGATCATACTCTTTCAGCCATTACCTAACATTCATGACCATCTTTTATATTTCCTTGTTTCTATAGTGATTCTATTGTGTGTTATTGGTCAAGGCATTATTTCATTATGGACAATATTACAACATTACAGTGGATTCTGCAGAATGCAGTGATAAATCTGAACACCATTGCAGTGTTATATTGATCATATATATGCTATATAATCTCAGATAGACCTTTAGAATAATATCTTATAAGAGTCACAAAGGATTCTAGTTTTATTGTGAGATTATCCTTGTGAGTGAACACAATTGTCGGGCAGTCTGACTAGCAAAACAAAAATCTCAACTCAAAGATGAAACAATAATGTCAAGAATGATAGAACATACATGGTGTGAAAATAGAAATGATATTCCATAATGAAATAGAATTTAATATAATGTAATGGTAATGCTTATAACAGGAAAATAGGATGATAAATAAATATTAGAATCACAGAATACTTGAAAGTTTATTAACAAAGACTCTGAATTGGAATTGTTATAAACTTACAGCTGGACCACATGTCTAGTACTTGTTTATGAGTAAATATCAAACAAGTAACTAATTTTTTTCTGTTTAATAATTGCAGTGTAGTAGATCTTGACAATAGCAAATCACAGCATAGTGTTGTTGTAGATGGACAAGAACACCATAAACCTCCTCTAAGGAACCAAATTGTTAGCACTTTTTGACCAATGTCATTTAACCATAAAAATATAGTAGGAGTTTTTAGGCATTGAATATAAGGGTCCCCACCTCCGAGTAAAATTGGAATTAAAGGGGCAAAAAATGGTTGAGAACCACTACTCTGTAGTAAGGATGATTTCCCTTCCTCCTCAATATGATAAAAAATATTGATCATGATACAGCTAGTTGACTGTAAAAGAACGAAAGTCAAAGAGGTTCTGGTGCAAGTTTTCATTGCATAAATGTGAAATGATACACTTGGACTCTATATGTCAGTTTTGCTGTATGTCATTAATTCAAGTACATGGCTAGTCCTTATTTAATCCTTTAGCATTCAAACCGGCCATATCCGGCCGAAATATTCTACCTGTTTTATATTCAAACCAGCCAGATACAACCTCTCACATCTACCCTACAATGTCCTTTTAAAAATAAGCAATCACATCATGAACATTTCAAAGCTGCAAGAGGGTGCAGGATTAATTCAAAACAATGTCAATAAATAAGCATCACATTTGACAGAATAATATGAATGCTAAAGGGTTAAATGATATCTGCTGAAGTACAAGACAAATTTAACAACTGAAAGGTTTGAAACAATACCTTGAAGAGTGAAACTAAATACTATAAGATATTTGATCTCAGACTCTATGATTTCTGTAATGCAACCATAGAACCCACATGCTAAACTGCAGTGCAGTCTACTTGTCTAGGGAGTAGTAACTCCATCTATAGAATAAAGGGGCTCTTTAATATTTTATGGTGGCATTATAAAACACACCCAGTCCACACTGTAAGGTATACACATCACCAAAGTTGGCTAGTTTTCTCTATTGCTGATGTATGCAAGATAATACAAACAGCCCATCCAACCCATGACAACACGGATAAACAGATGTAAAATGATAATGATGACAGGGATTTCTAATAGCAGATGGACACAAATTTGGAGGAGTTCACTAATATTATTTAGTTTATGCATTGGTCAGTGGTGGAAAGTTAGTGTCATGAGTTACTACATCAAGATTTAGTCTGAATGTATGCAAAAGAATGGAATCTGCTAAAGGCACTGGATCAAACTCAGAACCATGTGATTGCAAAAGAAACTTGTTAGCATATGGTCAAGCCAGTAACCTTAATTTATTGTCCCCGGAAGGAAAATAAAGTCAATCTTGATAAGATTTGAATCAGAATATAAAAAGATATTACTAAATATTACAGGTCATTTTGTCCAATACTCTACAAAAACAATAATGCTGGTGATGATAAAAATATTTAGCATTATCTTAAATATTTCTAGTTAATCTGTTACTAAAATACAGTGGTAGTAGTGGTGACGGGGGGGGGGGGCAAATATTTACAGGAATTGTAATCATTCAGACAAGTCAGTCTAGGAGAGAGAGGGAGGGAGAGATAGCTGTACTATATCACTTCTCAAACAACTAATTCAAGATGACCCTGCAGGAGTCAACCCTGCCTTTCATTCTTTTATGGATCATTAAGATATTGGAGAAATATGAAAGACTGGTTTGTGAAATTCATTTGTAGTCTTTCTCTCTTCTTGCACCAAGTAACCAAACCACTATAAACTGGGGTGTATGGTAAAGGGAGTGGGGCTGGATAATGAGTGAGCAGGGTGTGGAGCTCAAATTAATTATGAGTAATATACTCATAATATTCCTCTATGTATCCTTCTCTGAAAAGGAAAGGGGTCTGTCTATAGGAAATGATTTGATATAATAATTCTGTCTTCAAATTGTGGTTACTACAAGGAATTATTGTCCCCATATTGTTGGTTTTACTTATTTATCATTTATTTTTTCTACCAATTTCAATTTAGACTAATAATACATTAATTATAAACCTGCGGTTGGTACAGTTTGTGTGGAAGTGTATGTGCCTGTCAGTGCCTTAGTGTGTGTGTATGTGTACATGATAGTATATATGTGAGTGTGTATATACCTGTCTGTGTATGTATGGACCTGTCATTGTATATGTGTGTGTATCTGTTGGAATGTTTGTGCCAGTTCTTGCCATATCACTATCGGTAGTTACCTTTTAAGTTATTTAATTATATTATTTAACTGACATCCGCTGACCAGTTTCAATTCGACATAGTTTGTTCATACCCTTGTATCATGTATTTAATTCTCTCTCTCTCTCTCTCACACACACAAAATCTAAGGACTAATCACCTGTTGATGGATACCTGTGTATCAAAACAAGTATATCTGGCTCCCCACTCTATGCTAAATACAGTATTCATTGCTAACAGCATCTCTGTACATAGCTTTACAATTCTCATAAGCTGTTCATGTGCCTCTAGTTTTCTTAATGACCACCAGACTACAGAGTGTGGTACATGTCAAAGGCTTTTCCCAAATGAACAAATGTGAGGTATAGTGATCTCCTCTTTACTAAGAACTTCTGTATGTGTCTCATTTGGAAGAGGGTATCAGCAGTGCCCCATTCTGGCACAAACCAGAAGCGCAATCCATCTGAGGTCTTTGTAGTTGTTTTGTTCTTAAGTATCACCTTTGCCCATGTGGCAGTTATAAGAATACCACTATGCTAGTCCTTAGGAATAACACCTGATTGCACTATGTGACTGACTGGTGCATGTCCTACTCAACACCCTCACCACCTAGTACTTCTTTAAACCTACATCTGGCTGAGGGAGCATTCAGCTTCCATGCTTTCTTTTGCCAGATTATCCTGTGTTTCTAGTTTTATCTAGTTCTTAATTTGATATTACTATTTTATGTCCAGTGCAATAGTCATTGCTAGAGAAATACTTAGTATTCACAATCATCTATCCAGCCTTATTTCCTTGTGATTATGAAGTCTGTCTAGATTGCTTATTTACTTCAGTGGTAGATAGGTATGTACATTAGAGTAACTATCCTGTTGTTGTCTAACATGTCGGTCAAAATTACTTGTGATAATGAGATCACAGTTATCTATGATTTAGAGAGTCCTCAAAAGGGTCTCATAAATATGATCCTTCTGTTCATATCAATCCTGTTTGAGGTGCATATACAGAGATCACTGTTACTGTTGTGTTGTGTCTATGACTAATTTAATCGTAATTATGACCGGTGTTATATAGCCTGACTACTTTAATTACTTTATCCATTTCTCTATAAACATCTTTCTTCACCTACTCTAACACTGCTACTCATCCAGAAGGATTTGTATATGCTTCTTGCCCATGAGGAGTCAGACTGAGACTCCCACTCGGACACATCTTGTGGCATTTACTCTAACATTTTTACAATCTCTCCAGTGCTACCTTTCATCATATCAACATTGATAATAACAGTTCTGAAGTGTTGCATTTTGAGAGAGAGTAGAGTTTTTCTGTTGGTTTTTGGAGCTGTTTGATTTCTGTTTTCTGCATATGAAAGGAAGAGTATAAGTATGATTATTTGATGATGGTCAAGGGTTCCTCACACATGGCTAAATGTTGCCATTTAGCCACTCCACTATTGTGCATACCACTAATATAATAAGTGTACATTCAATTAAGGTTTTTCATTGATTTGATTATCATGTCCCCACTGCATTATATCAGATTTTATTGAGAGTTACTGCTCTCCTAGATGGTTGCCAGAGAATCTAGCATCATAACTATCCACTGTGGTTGCAGGGCATGATGCTACTATAGGGAGGAGGTCTATTCATACTATGGAATCTTATAAAACCTAACCAAAGGACTCTCTGTGACATGAAGTGGGTGGGCATGTCATTGCCATAATGTCCACTTTTGCCAAACTGTTGCTGTTTCCAAGCAAGGTAATATTTTTCTTTGATAAGACAGGTTTTCATGGAAAACTGAAAATGAGGGATAATGTTTGTATGATGGTGAAGTTTGTTTACAACTGCCCTGTAATATCATGACTGGAACATAAACAAACACACATGCACACACAATGCCCCTGTTTCTGTTTACGAAATCCACTCACAAAGCCCAAGGTGCTATACTGTGGAACTGAACTTAGAACCATGTGGTTTGGAAGTGAACCTCTTAACCACACAGCCATAACCATGCCTCTTTGTGTGTGTGTGTGTGTGTGTGTGAAACATAGAATAATTTTCATCTCTTTGATTGTTGTTTAAACATTTTGTAGAAAAAAATCTTTTAAATATTCTATTGTATATCTATTTAGTCTATCAGTCATTCATTATTTCTGGATAAGATGCTAATCAATCACAGATAAGTTTTTCAAGAAAGCCTGATACTTAGTTTACAATTAGTTAAAAATACGTAGAGTAGAATTTTCTTAACCACTGACAGCACAAAACACCTGGGATATGAGCTAATGGGCTCTAAATTTTAACATGAAATCCCATAAATTATGAACTGCCATTATTTATATGTGGAATTTCAAAGTAGAATGTTTAAAACAGATACATTCTCCTTGTTATAAATTGTCTTGCGTTACTAAATAAAATTGATTACCACTATTAGAGATGTTGAGGTACAAGTGTTTTAACATTCCTTGCATACATCTTAAAGCTGTTTTATGTTAAAACTACCATTTTACATCTTCCTGCTCACACAGATCAGTGTGTGTATTTGTGGCTGATTGAAGCAACTGTAATTGGTAAATCAGTAAAAAATGCAGGTAGTATCTAAGGTCAGTAGCAATGTGTTGACATGTATTCCACCAATCAACTTGAGTAACTGAGTTGGTGGCTCTCTAGGGCTAATTATATACGTTTTTTATTTTGTAAAATCTTATCAACAGAGGATGAACTGTTTTTGTGTTTTAAATAAGCAATTTGAAGATAAACAAAATCTATCATCATCTCCTGTAAACCTACTGTATTTGCTCTTGGATATCAATTTCTAATTAGAAGTTATCTCTTATTAAGTCTGTAATGATTAGTTGTTGTCTGTGTGGTCTTGGTGGGGGAATAATAAATTGGTTATATTTATGGATTAGCTGTATTATTCATACGTAGTACAATAAGACAACTGACTTGCTGGAAGTACTTACAGTATTTAAAATTATGGGAAGCAGTAAGAAGCACTTAGTTGGTAATAAATACTTTACACTGATGATAGTACAAAGTTTATGACACTTAGGGGTGTGGCTTAAAATGTTCTGCTCTAGTTTTGTTTTAAAATAAAATGTAACATATGACAATTGGAATAACAATAATAGAAATGTTTCAAATGAAGTGATTGTGTGAAAAGCATCAGGTTATTAATAAAAAAGATAAAAAAAACAAACATTATGCTACACCCAGTTTATATTTGAGCAGTTGATGTTAAGGAAAGTATTTACTTCACTAACTAGAAAATGTCAACGTTTTCAGAAACATTTAATTCAGGCTAGTACATAAACCAAGCATGGGCAACCTTTTTTGAAAATTGGATTGCATGAGACATGGCTCCTCATTAGGTGGAATGCATTACTAAAAGAATTCAAAGTAATTTTTCATTGACATGCCATCCAAAAAGTCCTGTGGGCTGCATTTTGCTCATAACTGATATAAACTTTGAACATAGATTGTTCCCACCTCAGTAGATTCTTTACACTATATTTCCCTAAATTTACATACCTTAAGGAATTTTATATGAAAAGTAAACCCATGAAAGGCTGCAATATCAGGTTCATTTTTTGGAACAGATAGAATAAACTTACAAAAGTATCCACTGCAAGATCAGTGATGTGATTCTTGTATACTAACTTTGTTAGTGATTAGCAGTCTGTTAACTTCTGTGTCGTCTGTCAAATTGCAACACTTATTATAGTGTGTGTGAAGTTAATGGACACAGTATAGCTAAATGGTTAAGAAGTTTGCTTCCTAATCACAAGGTCCCAGGTTCGATCCCACTGTGTGGTATCTTGAGCGAATGTCATTTGTCAAAGTTTCAGGCTCACCCACCTTATGAATGAAATTAACTGGACAGAAATGCTGTAGGAGACTGTCAGATGGTTTGTTTCTGTACTTCAAAGGTTTTGTCATGTCATGCTGTGTCATGCTGAATCTGGCTGACTAAAGGTACTGTGGAATACTAAATCACTTACACACTAATATGAATAGGTAATTCATCTGTTGATCAAGCAACTGAATAAATGTCATTAAAACCAACAAACTTCCATTTACTTTGTGTGTGTGTGTGTGTGTGTGTGTGTGTGTGTGTGTGTGTGAGAGAGAAAGAGAAAGAGAGAGAGAGGGAGAGTAAAAAGAGTTACACAGGTGCATTTG
>JAOPUL010003388.1:85037304-85054924 GCA_027564515.1 Octopus rubescens
GCTCGGGGTCTGGTTTGGTCCCGACCTCCAGGTGGATAAGAACTGGGGCGAGGTGACGAACAGGGTGGCCAGCCTTATCCAGAAATGGTCTGAAAGGAAGCTGTCCCTGAAAGGATGGGTAGAGGTGGCAAACGCCTACATCGCCTCCGTTATCATTTATCGTCTGACAGTCGTGCCTTGCCCCGGTCACTGCTTGATCAGGTTGGAGCGTCTCTTATTCTATTTCTTGTGGAAAGGACGCATTCCAATGGTCAGGCGATCAGTCTGCTGCCAAACCCTCTGAGTGATGGATTAGGCATGCCGTGGCTTCTAATGCGCAGATACATGCTCACGTTGGGTCACCTGCAACGATTTCTGGTCGGTGAACGTGCGCGGGCTCCGTTTGTGAGGCTCATCTTTCCGAAGCCCATTTTCTTGACGGATCTGCAGTCCTGGGTGAAGAAAAGACCGAGACTGGGCGCCTGGTACCTAGAATGTCGTCAGGCGCTCACAGTACTCAACCAATCGGGCAATGGGATCGGAGGATGTTCCGCTTTAGCAATTTATAGAGGATTAGTGGCAGGAAAATGCGACGACGTTCTCGGGGAGACTGGGCGTCGATGAAAACGAACTGCCTGGTCTGCTCCGGAGGACTTTCCGGTCAGGAACTATCATGTATAATTTCCAGATGTCCTTGGCCTTGCAGTGCTACCGGGGTGCGCTATCGGTTCGAGATAAACTCTACAGACACGCATGTGCTGTCAGACGGGCTTGTCCGAGGTGCACTCAAAGCGACAAAACGTTCTGCATGCACTCTTTCAGTGTCCGTGCATTGTGACTTGTGAGGTTATGTCGAACAGCTGCTATCGCGTGTGGGACATATCCGTCTGTCGGCTGAGTCCATAGTTATGATTGCCCCACCGCTCTCCTTTAAGCGGGAAGGTAAGGCAGTTTTCCTTTGCCTGGTAGTTATGGCGAAAGAGGTTGTCTGGTGGACGAGGTTGAAAGGCATGAGGACAGATACATTCCTCTTTGGAAGAGGCCTCATCGACTTTTTCAAGTTTCACTTGAAAAGGAAAGTGAGGGTGGAGAGGGAGGCGCTGTCCTCGAGTGAATTTATTGAAAGGTTGGTGAAACTTGCGAAAATGGCGAGAGTGGATGGTACTGCTCTAAGTGTAGACCTGTGAGTTGGAGAAAAGGAATTAGAGAGGGCACTTAGCTGTGGTGATCAGGGAGATCTTGGACGGTGGGGCTCTACGATTATCCTTATAGGTCCTCCTGTATCACCCCTTTTAAAATTTTTTTAAAATTATATATTATTGTATACTATCTATACTTCCTTTTGTTTGTTGTATACCGTATATACACCCTTTATTTGTTTTTTTTTGTTGTTTTTTTTATTATAATTTCATTATATGTAAACCCCCACACTTTACGTCCGTCTTTGTATTGTCCCCCTCATCCATCGCTCTGGTGGCATATATAAGAAATCATCATCATCATTATTATTTGAAACAATTCTTATTATACTTCCATTTTTTTTCTCTTATAGGTGTTCTACAACAACTTAATGAAAGTCGTGCACAGTTGGAGGAACTATGGGCCACCCGGAAACGGAAACTCGATCTGTGCTTAAAATTACGTCTTTTTGAGAGGGATGCATTAGAGGTAAAGAAATATTACTGAATTAAAGCAGAATTAAAAAAAACAATATTGCTATGTAGAAATTTGTTTGTGTGTGCTTGTCATTCGTTGTTATATTGTAAATGTATTATTTAAAAACAAAAGAATATTATGATATGTATAATTTGCCCACAGAAGTAAACCAACTCTTGCATTTGTTGTTGTTGTGTAGTTTCATGTCAATCCTCTTTTGAATAGACCTGTGAGATATTGGAAGCTGGTTGAATGTTTGGATGTGACCCACAGATCATGCACAACACCCAGTTTTAGATCGACATTACATATCCTAATATACAGGTGCTTCATATGTGTGTGGGCGGGGAAGGGGACTAGGTATATTGCGTTCCTTCTATTTAGCTAATCAGGTTTCGTTGGCAGGCTCAAGTGGTGGTTACAGCAGCAACAGACAAGGTGGACTTAGCTAGACCATGCTAGTTATCTCCCTTTATCACTTATTTCCCAGTGGTATATATGCTACCTCAGTGCATTTAAGTTAATGAGATTGTTAATGCTACAGGGATTTTGATGAATATGTGTTTTTATGCGTTAGTCTCAATAGAATAGTAGTTGCAGTTTGTTTTTTTCACTTCATCCTGTAAAAGTACAAAGTTGGCTGAATAAAGAATTGTGTTAACCATGACTACCTTGTCTCTATTGTGGAGCTTATTTCTTTTTGTTAGCTCCAAAAGTCAGCCCTGATTGAGTAAAACTACTATCAAAAGTGGTTCAGTCATGACCATCTCATCAAATGCAATGAATTTCTTTAGCTAACCATACATTGCTTCCTGTGTAAATAGGGATGTTACAGGACCTACTTGACCCTATCTCCAACACTCCATATTTTCCTATCTCATCTTTATCACTGTAGCATCCTCCTTACCATCATAAAATATATAATTAAGAAACCTCATTGGACCTGTATGTACCTCATACACTCTATCTATTACACCCCACTGGTCATTTGGTACCATTCATTCTCACCATTTATCCATCCATTGTTATCCATCACTCCTCCTCTCAAATCTAGTCCCTCTAGTACGCGTGCCATGATAAAATGCACTCAGTACATTTTGTAAAGTGTTTGGTGTTAGAAATGGCGTCCAACTGTTGAAACCTAGCCAAAAATGAAACTTATGCATAAGATTTGGTCCCCTAGCTCATCAAGGGAAGCAGAAATGACCCAACCACCTCATACTAGCCTGGAAAGTGGATGTAAAATAGTGTCATTGATGATGACAGCAGCAAGAATTATGGAAGCTAAGGTGTTCTTTCTCTTTTAAAACATTAGTGTGTGATATGAATGAGATTTGGCTTATTTCTAGCATGTTAATCAGCCATGTAGATGCTGCTCATTGGTTTATGGAATGTACTGTCCTAAGATATGTGTTTTAAAACATATTGAGAGAAAGATATGGTTGCTACAATGGACAGGCCCAGTGACTAATAACATCCTCTTTGGTCCATAGTTGGTAGTGTGATGCAGTGGTATATAATTTAGGGAAGGGATCTCTACAATCTGGTTATAATTTCAATGACAATTTAGGTCAGCTAACTTTGTTGATGTCCTTGTAAAAGCTTTTGAGA
This sequence comes from Octopus rubescens, assembly GCA_027564515.1. Lineage (NCBI taxonomy): Eukaryota > Metazoa > Mollusca > Cephalopoda > Octopoda > Octopodidae > Octopus > Octopus rubescens. The sequence goes on from JAOPUL010003388.1 coordinate 85,040,551, forward strand.
CCACAGTCTCCAGTATTCAAATTAAAGTGAGAAATCATTATTCTGTGAGCCACATATACAAGAGGATATAGGTTATTGTTAATTTCCTGTTTTACACTGCTATTACTGGAAGATGTTGCAGTCAGTTGGAGCAGGTCTCTCTTTTTATTGAGAAACACATCTTTTCACTCTGTAGATGTTTGTCACCTGAAGTCTTTCCCTATGAGAGATTAACTGTGCAATCTAATGGAACATTTATAATATATGTACAGTCCTTCTGATTCTTATAGCAGTGAACTCTACCTCTTCATGGTACCTATTTAAAGGACTAGAACAACTTAATGAACTCAGTCCCTCTCACAAGCTCTATTTAATGCTAGTGAACTTGATCCAGCCAAGAGGCATCATTTTATGATACCTACTTAAAGCCTGTTGTTTTCTATTGTGTATTGTGCCTGATACAATCTATACATTGGTGATGTTCTAATATGTAATTATGTGTTTGTGTGCATACATACTAATATGTAGTGTATATATGCATGTGTGTTTGTGTTATACGTAGAAATGAATGAAAGTAAAGTATAGGTAGCAGTGAAATGGGAGTAGCTATATATGTTAGGTCTGTATCTAATCATTAGAACACTCAGACCTGCACCAACCCGGCACTAGAAGAATATTCTGTGCTGCCCAGGAAATAAAGTATTCAGTTGTTTGCCAATCTGTTGAATGAGAATTATGAAAATTCTGCATGAAATTTTTATTTCAAACATATTGTTTATATTATTTGCAACAGACATACATTTCTTTTTACACTTAAAATTTCACTTGCATTACAATAACCCATTGTAAAAGTAACAGGATTGTTAATGTTACTTTTATACTGGTTGTTTTATTTATTTTTATTTTTACACACATACACACACACTATCTTCAATCTCTCTCTCTCTCTCTCTCTCTCTCTCTATATATATATATATATATATATTTCACGTTGCTTCAGTTCACTCAGCTGTAGAAATGAGTTGCGATGTCACTGGTGCCAAGCTGTATTGGTATTTGCCTTTCCTTTGGACAACATTAGTGACATGGAGAGGGGAGACTGGTATGCATGGGCGACAGCTGGTCTTCCACAAACAACCTTGTCCGGACATGTGCCTCGGAGGGGAACTTTCTTGGTACAACCCCATGGTCACTCAAGACCGAAGGGAGTCTTTACCCTTTATACATGCGTGTGTGTGTGTGCCCGTGCACATACACACATACATAATAAAGTGATTAAGGTAGTCAGTGTGCAATGGGATAATTAAGTTTAGACTAGTCTTAGAAAAGGCAACAGCAACTTTTATCTCTGCCTATACTCCTTAATCAGGACCAAAGTGTCCATTTTAGGATGCCCTTTTGTATAATGAATGATAGTGACCTTGTCTTTATGGCCAGTGACCTCAACAGACATAATTGGCAGCATCCTGGGGGATTCCATGGTGCACATGGAGACTGGATTTTGTTTTTAAAATGAGGTGGGAACAAGGATCTTGGAGCTTTGTGATGCAAATGATTTTATGATCAGCAACACTAACTTTAAGAAATCTGCCAGGCACTTGATCACCTATCAATTTGGTGGGCACACAAGCCAGATTGACTACATTCTCACCAGGATAGACAGATGGTTGTAAATGCAAAGTCCTTCCTTGGTGAAGAATGTACTATTCAACATAGGTTAGTGGTTAATGACTCCAGTCTTAGAGCTAGACGGACTGAGAGACACAAACCTGTATGGAAAAGTAAGATACAAAAGCTTAAAGGTCATGAACAGTCAGAGATCGAGAAAAGCCCTAATTGATGCATTTTATGAGGAGGAGGAGGAGGAGATAGAGATGCACAACACAGAGGACAACTGAAAGTTTTTACAAGACAATCTACTGAGTGTTACAGACCAAATCTGTGGCTGGTGTAATGTTCTAGCCAAAGCAAGGATGACGTGATGGTGGAATACTGAAGTAGACAGAACCATAAAAGTGAAGAGACAGGCTTCAAAGGTTTAGAAGAATGGGGGGTAATTATACCAGGTAGCTAGAAGAGAAACTAGATGACAGGTATATTTAGCAAGGGCACAATCAGAAAGGAAGAGGTTTATCAATATTCTATAGCATGTGGACCAGAGGTGTTCCAGATTGCAAGACCGTGTATCAGAGAAAATCAAGACATTCTAGGAGTAAAATGTATATGGATGGATAATGGTACACTTGCACTTAATGATTCTGAAAGAAAGAGGCATGGATGTGCTACTATAAATGTGGAGAATGCATGTGAGAAAGAGTTTTCCAAATGTGAACCCCACAGAGGGACCAACCATTCTAGTTGACAGCAGTATGATAGATAAAACATTAAGGATATGAATGCAGGGGAAGCTCCTGATCCAGCAGGAATTACTGTTGAGATGTTTAACATATCTGGCAGTCACCTGTTTAGTTAAACAGGTTATAACGAAAGGACTATAATGTTGATGTAGCAGCATTATAGTCAGCTGCTAAAAAGGTTAAGGAAATGCTTAGAAAGGAGTAATTACAGAGTTATCAGGTTGTTGGATCAGGTCATGAAAGTTATTGGAAAATTTATAGCTCAATTTATTAGGAAGAGAGTTAGACTAGAAGAGATGCTGTTTGGTTTAATGCCAGAGGGGAAGTACTACTGGTGCTCTTTTTATAGTAAGACAACTGCAGGAGAAGTATCTATCCAAAAGTAAATCACTGTACTTGACTTTCATCAACCTGGAGAAACTCTTTGACATGGTCTCTTGCTCCTTGATCTGGTGGTTGCTACAAAATCTAGGTGTAGATGAATAGCTGGTGATAGCCATCTAAGCTATGTACAGGGGTGCTGTCATTAAAGTGATAATCAGCAATGAGGACAGCAACAAATTTTGTATGCTGGTAGGGGTTCACCAGGGCTTGACTCTCAATCCCCTGAGCAAAGACCAAAGTTCTTGTCAGCAAATAATCAGGCTGTATATTAACCTATTCAGCAGTGTAGATAGAAGTTCCATATGGTGTACCCCATGCAAATTGTGGACACATAAGAGGTGCAGTGGAATCACAGTAGATTAACAGAGAAAGTAGACTTTGTTTGTGGCTGATGTGCAGAAACAATAAACACTAAGAACACCAGGAAATACATTTTTTTGTGCCCAGGAGGATCCTTAGAGGTGATAAATAGTTTCTTTTACCTAACTGACCTAATTAGCAGTGGAGGAGGATGTTCTGAAAGTATAGTTGCTAGAATACAAAATGACTGGAGAACGTTGAGGGAGCTATTACCTCTGTTGACAACAAAAGGTCTTTCTCTCAGAGTGAAAGGCAGATTGTATGATGCTTGTGTATGAACAGCAATGCTATATGTATGTATGCCTGGATGTGTGTGTGCCTTTATGAAAGTTTACCCTTATTACTTACCGAATTTTCATCCAGAAAATTTCCGTCTACGGTTTTAATTATAATCTTAATTCGCACTTTATCTCACCTTTTAAACACCCAACTTGCAGCCAATCTATATTTTTTTCACTTTTTATACATATTCCTTTATAGATATATACCTTTTTATACATATATATTTTTTTTCTGGGCATACTTTTTCACTCCTCCACCCCACTATATTTACACTATTTTGCACAAGGCCGTTTTGATCGTATCATATATTTGCATATCTACTTTTTGCTGTCTATTTTTTAACACCAACCCCAACAAAACTGGTAATAACTATTTAGACTGTTATGTTTTGAAAATCAGGCAGCCAATCAAATTTAAATGTTTAAAATCTTTATTGACTGAAATGTATCACACCTCATGTGCCATCATAACTTTGATTCAGTATGAATCATAACTGTCTGATGAACGGGAATGTGAAACTCTGAGTAACCGTTCATGATGATATTTTTGCAGCTTTAATAAAAGCATATTACTCTACCTTCGATATTCGAGTACTTTTTCTCCACCTTGTTTTGCACTCATGTGCTTACCCATGTGTATATATATATATATATATATATATATATATATTATGTTGCTAATACTATATACCCAGTTACTTGAGAATAACCTGAATTCCTTAGAACTTTAATTTTGCAAGAACTTTGCAGATGTTTGTTACTGATTAAGTAACATTTTGTTCATATTTTGAACAACCAACTTCATAACCGAAAGTGCCTGACATTTGCTAGAATGTCTTATTGACATCACCAAATATTGTATCATTGATATTAGGGATAATGTATCAGTTTGACTTTTCCTAAATTGGTAAAATAGTCTATTTATGTAGTGAAACTTGAGAGAGGCTTTTTATAGTCAAAACTGTTTTCCTGGAACAAGTTAATTCTGGAGCTAGCAACAACAGTCTTATGCCAATTGTCAGTGCTTTCTGTTTTAGCTTTGTTCTTGACACATGAGGAAAGTATAATTACTAGCATGAAAAGTATGACTTGTTTAATTATTTCTATTTTAGGGATATTACTATAACTTTTACTATTATCACAGTGGCAATGCATTGAATTTTTGTCTGCTCCACTAACAAATACACAAAAGATGAAGTTAATAGTTTGAAGAATTTAAGTTAATCAGATGGAATGAGTCACATTGTCTAAGAGCACACCTTTACATGTTGTAGGCATCCATATCATTGTGCTCCTAGATTGATATCTGGGAGATATATAAGCAAAAAAGGAATTTCATACCTAGCTATAATCTCGTTTATCATTAATACAGCATGTACATTGAAGGGGCAACAATATATATCCTATAATGGTTATCACTTATGACTAGTATCCATTAGATGAGCGAGGCCTACAGTTTCTACTGCTCACTCTATATGAATTGTGTTTTATAGCTAACAGGGATATACTCCCCAACAGTAACAGTAGCAGCAGCTATAGTTGAAACCCTAAATATGTTTAATAAATATACTTGGATGTAGGGCTGTATTATTGATTGCATGTTTTTTTAATGGGCGTTAAGTAATGGGTTCACTTGATATGTAATTTTGATTAAAGTTGAGTGTCTGATGATGGTATTAGCTCTGATGAAAATAAGACGAAAAGGAAATTCATGATTTTAATATATTAGATATAGTAAACATTTGGAGCAATCTTTCAAAGTATTAGAGTTTTCACATTGCCAGAGGTCAATGACATACTGGTTATACATGTTCCACACCCACATGGTGGCACATGAAATGCACCTGTGCTGGTGCCACATAAAAAGCACCTATGCTGGTGCTATGTAAAGATCACCTTTGCTGGTGCTATGTAAAAAGCACATGTGCTGGTGTCATATAAAAAGAACCCAGTACACTCTGTGAAGTGGTTGGCGTTAGGAAGGGCATCCAGCCATAGAACCCTTGCCAAAACAAGCAATTGGAGCCTGGTGCAGCTCTCCAGCTTGTCAACCCCTGTCAAACTGTCCAACCCATGCCAGCCTGGAAAACAGACATCAAATGATGATGAGGATGATGATGATGATGATGATAGAGAAGTAGGGGCATTACACATGGCTTGTGTAGACCTTTCCACACTGTTGAAGTTAATATTAAGATTGAACTTCTGTGGGATGAGGTCTGTAGCCAAAAAGTGAACCGACGGAAAGTTATAGTGAAGAAAAGATTGAATAAAATGCTTAATGTTGGGTCTAGGAGGCTAAATTCTCTAGAAAGACTAGAGTGATGAGTCTACTGGTTGGGCTTGGAAAATGCTGGTATAGATTGTGAGTTCAGAAGAGCAAAAGCTTTTGCAGTAGAAAGGATAAAGGATATATCACTTGATTTTTTTTTTTTAACCTGAATAAGTTGTTGAATGAAATTTTCTAGTTGCGTCCAAAACTACTAGACATGTTATCTTATTTTGAAAATTAAATAAATATTTATGTTGACATTTGTTGAAAGGTATCATCACAATTGGAGTTATGGGCAGAAGAGCTACAACACATGGAAATGTGCAATGATCCAGTAAAAGCAGAACAGATCTTACTGATGCACACAGAAAATTTATTGCACATGCAGAACTGTACATTTGAAGTTCTGCAACGAGGTCAAGAGCTTTGTCAGGTCAGTGGATTTGCTCTATTTAATTTTAAAAAATCTTCTGATTAATGTTTTAAAAAAATAATGAAAGTGATATACTTTGTATTAATATGCATGTTAAATTGAAAATTATTTGGAATTGTGAATATTTGCAACTTTTAATAATATATATCATTGTAATTTTGTTTCTTTCAGTTGTTTGAAAACACAGGTGTGCAATTAATGGCTGATTCACAATATGATGCTCAGACTAGAATCCAACTATTGCTGGAATATTTGCATGAAAGAGAATTGGACTTAGAAAATTTGGCTGAAAGTCGTCGCATTCGCCTGGAGCAGTGTGTCCAGCTACGTAATTTTGAGTTTGAAACCAGACAGGTGAGGATTGACTGTTGGAATTATTTTAAACTTTAATAAAGTAATTATCTTTATAAATATTAACAATTTCAATAACCATCATGTGTCAACAACGGCTCCTGCTGAAACTAGGTAACAGGATATATGGAAACCAAAAATCTCTGAGAATTATATTACTTTAGAATCTGTAAACTGCAGCTGTTTCTCTTTTTATTATATAAACTTACATGTAAAGTTTTCAAAATATTTTACAATTCTTCATAATGTTTCTCTTCAATTCAAAATTCTTTAGAGGTTGCAGTTTCTATATTTCACTGCATGCACTTATAAAGTTTTCAAAACATTTCTCTACAATTCTTCAAAGTTGTCTTCTATTTGAAATATTGTGGGGAAAATCCAGATAAATAAATCATTTGTTTTCTGAACATTTCTGCTTGAATTCTCGGCCCCTTGTTAAATTTTTCTCAAGGACTTAATTTCTATTTAATAAACAGTATAAAAGTAACTTTCTATATATCCTTATTAAAATCATGTCAGAAATGGCAAATCTATTTGCTCTCTCTTCTGAATGTTTTATGGCTGATATTTGATATATAAATAGAGATTTTTCTCACTGGAAAAAAAAAAAACCTATATTTTTTCTTTTCTTTTCTTTATTTTAATTACAATTGTAAAATTCTGAAATATTCCTGTTTGTCAAGATATGTGTAAATTAGTTACAAATTGGTATACATTGGCATTATTATATTATTTGTTGTTTATTCTGTTCAATACTTCACTTTTACTACAATAAAACTCACCCATAAACTTTTGTAATGTTTATAGTAAACACATGTATTTATAATGAATACAACATGCATTTTAGGTGGTTTCTTGGATTCAAAATGGAGAGACAATGCTGACTGCTAGTTTTATGTGCCCAGATAATTTAATGGAAACTGAACAACTGAAAAAAGAACATGAAAAGTTTATGTTGGCTATTGAGGTACAGTTGGTTTTGTTTTATATTTTTCTGTTTTCTTTAAATATGTCTTAAAGTTCAACACTGAAAGTTTAAAAATATTAATTTAGCAATACTAGCTGTATTTTCTGTTATATTAATCCTGTTATATTAATCCTGTTATATTAATTCTGTTATATTAATCCATTAATTACACTCTATTATAAAGTGTTGCCTTAGTCCCAGAGCAAGTTAAAATATAGTTTTACTATTTTGTTTTTCTCTATGCTGTTTAATTATCTCTTATTGTCTGTCATATTGTAGAAAACACATGCAAATGTGATCCAAGTCACTCAAAAGGCAGAGAGCATGATTCAAAGCAATCATTACAATTCCGAATTTGTTCGTGTTATCGCAGAAAATATGAATTTAGTTTGGCAACAGTTAATGTATCATGCTGAAGAACGTCACAAACTTGTAATGGCATCGATGACTTGGTATAAAACAGCTGAACAAGTATGTTTCTTATTCTATTTTATATTCATAAAAATAACTGATTTTTCTTTGAACTTCCATTTCTAAAATGAACTTAAATATTTAACAATTCTACTATATTGTGATAGTATTTCATATTAATGTAATTATTAAATTTAATTTTTTTTGTCCTCTTTGGTTTCAAGAATTATATTTTTGCTGTCATTAATATTTTGAGTGACTATATTCTTTCTTATTTTTTTCACAGGTTTGGTCAGTTTTAGAAAGTTTAGATCGAGATTATAAACGAGATGAAGATTGGTGTAGCACAGACAAAGCTAACTGCACTGACAAAGCTGCATTTTTAGTACAAGCAATCAATAAGCATAATGAACAAAAGGAAGCCTTTCTTAAGGTAACATATTTGACCCATGTTTCTGTTGAAATTTTTAAAAAATGAAATGTTTAAGTTATTGAAATATTGAAATTATATCCGTAAGCTTCAATGGCATTTATATGATGTTTCTACTCTCATTTAGGCTTGCACTTTAGCCAGACGTACAGCAGAGACATTCTTAAAATATGTCAATCGCAACCTTCACACATTGGGGATGGAAGTGAAGTACAGAAATCCAGAATCTCACGTAAAAGGTAAATTTTATTAATTTTAATGTCAGTGTATTCATAATTTTTATCAGTTATCATTTGTAGAGTTTTATGTACAAATAATATATTTTTACAATGATCCCACACCTATAACTAACATGTGTCTAAAATTACTAAATGTTTCTTCTTCAATAGATATGAAGTTTTAATAGCAATGTATTGAAGTTGTGATTCCACATTTACTGAAAGTTATCACATTGTGTTTGTTTTTAATACTAGAAGTTAATTTTTTCAGTTTACAAATTATCTTAAAATTGTATTCTTGCAGACCCTCTTTAAAGTAATACAAATTGATAGTATTAAAATATATACATATACTGATGGAGGAATTTAGTGAATAATTCACTGATACAGGAATTTGGCTAATTATTCACTAATGGAAGAACTTAGTTAATAATTTACTGATGAAGGAATTTTTTTTATTACTAATTCACTGATGGAAGGGATTTGATAATTAATTTAGTGGTAGTCTAATCTGGTTATTAATGTACTGTTATGATCATTGAATCAGGAACTTACCATTGGAGTAGTTTGGATGTAAATTTACTGATATTTTCTATTTTTTTTTTTTACAGCAACTCTTGATCAATTACTACAACAGGAAAATGCTGTGATTGAATATTGGACTGTAAAGAAACGAAAGTTAGAACATTGTCATCAGTATGTCCTTTTTGAACAAAGTGCCAAACAGGTAAAGTGTCATTTCATGTTATATGTTTGGTAGGCATAGGTAGTATTTTTAAGTTAGGAGTTTATCATTGTTCATCAGTTTTAATACTAACCTCCTTGAGGCCTCAATACAAAAGCGTTCATATTTAAATTTACCCTTTGAACCTGCAAATACTCTTTAGTGGACATGATTTCATTGGAATATACTCCTGGAAGACTCAAAAGCTGGTTTTGTTTTTACAGTTTGTTTAACTGGCAGAAACATCATTATTTTCAATTGTAAACTCAAAACCATATGGCTACTCGCTTTTGCATTTTCCAAGAGTATAGTCAAACAAAATCATGTCCTCTAAAGCATATTCATGGGTTCAAAGCATTAAACTGTTGATCAAAATCTCATAACATGAATGATAATCTTAGATTTCAGTTGACCAAGAACAGTGTAAAATATATATACCAATATATAAGGTTACAGATATTTTATTAAATCCCTTCAAACTTTTTATTATAGTGAAAACGAATTAAAATGCATACACAGATCCCTCATGAGAAACATAGTGATGAAAGGGTTTTTAGAAGCAGTCACTTTTGTAACTTTTCTCAAGTGTTAAATGGATGAGAAATATCACTCCTTCTCTCTTTTGACTACAATGCCAGTCTGTTGCAGATAACTTTGTCTAGAAGCGACGTGAACTGTAGCTAAATTATCCAACCCAGAACCCCAGTAAACCACTGTAGGGGTTATGAATTCTTCTATTATCAGAGGCCATCACTTTTCTTACATTGTTGCCATTATTGAAGCAGTAAACATAGTAAAGAGCATTTAGTTCATACTGCTGCATAATTTAAAATAGAACCTGTAATGTATGAAAGTTTACATTAACGTATCTATAAAGATGATATTTAATTGTCAAGGTTTCAAAATACAATGACAAACCAATATTTTGATTTGTTGTCACATTTCTGCAATAAAATATTTGACAAAGTTCATGTAAAATAAACATGCTTTTCAGATATTTCTCTTTTTGTCATAGCCGAATCACAAATATTACATTGACAATGATTCATTTCAAAATATACCGTTGTGCCAATTTGTCAAAATACAAACACTTTGGTATCATTTTAATTTTTCATCCATATTTTAGTTCTCCATAACTTAAACTGAAATTAGTTCAATAATGGTGTTGTTGTGGTTATTACTAAAGACATCTCCTTTTCAAATTGAATGAAATTTAATCTCACTCTTACTGATTTTGTAGTGTCAATGTCTGGCAACCGTTTAGGCATACAAATATCTTCATATATATAGTTGATGATAGAATTAGTTTAGTTTTCTTGAAACATTTTTTCATATATATAAATGTTTTAAGCATATTTTTAAAGCCAAAACAGTGCAAGTTATAAAACAATTAATAATACAGGTTGATGGTTAGTACTGTTACCTAGTATTTCAATATTTCAGGCAAGGACCCTTTCTTCAGGAAATTTACAGAGAAATGGTGTTGACAGCTGATATCTTTTCTCTGTAGTGTGTGTGTGTATGAAGGGTTATTTTGCATTGCTATAGTAACCAATCAGCTGCATGCAATTAAAATCTGTTAATTTGCAGACTGTACTTCTTAATTAAAATAGCTTCTTTTATTCTTAAGTTCTCAATGTTTCTTTCTGCAGCTACAATGGAAAATCAGATGTTTTAGGTCTGGTGTTTTTTGTAGGTGTTTTTTTACAGCAGAAACAGCATAGAAGTGTTCTTTAACCTATATTTGAACTTGTCTGATGGTACTTTCAATGTAGACTTCATTGCATTTGCTACATGTGATTTTATACACCACATAGGACCACATACATATATTTTCATCTTTGATCAGAGAGTTGGGCAATGTACAGAACATGTTGTTTTGTCTTGGCCTGCTTTAGTTAGGACCCTCCTCAGGGAAGGTCTGGAATATGCCAATCATGAAGCTAGTGATTTACTCCATTACTACTCAGTTTCTCACTTGACGCTTCAGGCAGTGAAATAATTTTGTCACCTCAAGAATTGCATTGAGCAAGAAACTCTCAATAACACCACCTAAATCAAACCATCTTTGAATCATACCAGCTTTGTGCAAATTAATATACCCTATACCATGTATTGAGTACTCTTTTTGTCATTTGTTAAAACAAAAGTATGTATGTACATGCATGGGTATGTGTACACTTACTTATTCTCTCCCTATCTCTCTCTCTCTAGACACACATACACATACAATCTGTATTGATCTTTCTTATAATTCTGTATTAAAGAACATCAGCTTCAACACACCAGTATACACATTATCATAGTATTTTACTTAACTTTTGGTTTTGCAAAAAAAAAGAAAAGAGAAAAAGAATCATAAAGTACCAATATCTTCCACAAATCCTTTATTATTCAGCATGAGCTCCCTATAATAGCAACAGTTGTATTATCTACTATATATTATCTATATAGTCTTTTCTTGTTTCTCATGTTAATTAATTTCATTTCTACAGGCATTAGACTGGATCCATGATTCAGGCGAGGCATACTTGTCAACACACACGTCTGTTGGTGAAACCAGAGAAGAGACAGAGTCACTGTTAAGAGAATACTATGAGTTTCGTGGCAGGGCCAAGGTAACATTGACCATATTGTATTCTATTTGTTGTTGGTAAATGGCAGTCTCTATTTTAAAGTGAAGAGGGGGGGGGGGCATGAGAAGAGGTGTTCGGAAACCAAACAAAAGCAGCTCATTATTCACTGGAAGTGGAGTTAGATTGTTGAACTTATTTACTGAAGGTAGGCGTTGATTACTTGATGAATTTACTGCAGGTAAATCTAGATTGTTGGAACCATATTGTTGGAGCTCTCTGAGATGGAGCTAAATTGCTGAGGCTATTTGTTGAAGATAGATCTAGTTTGTTGGACCTAAAGGTGGAACTAGATTATTGAATCTATTTACTGGAGGTAGAGTTACATTATTGAATCTGTTTGCTGGAGGCGCAGCTAGGTTATTGGCTCTATTTACTGGGGGTAGAGTTAGATTATTAGACCTATTTACTAGAAGTGGGGCTAAATTATTAGACCTATTTACTGGAGGTGGAGCTAATATATTGGATCCATTTACTGGAGAAGCATACTTAATTATTGGACTTATTTCTGGAGGTGGAGGGAAATTGTTGGACCTACTTTGTAGAGGTGCAGCTAGATTATTTGGGCCTATTTATTACAGGTGAAACTAGATTGTTGGTCTCATTTACTAAGGTGAAGCTAGGTTGGATCTATTTACTAGCAGTAGATAGGTATAGTTACAATAATGAGTACAGCTAATTGCACAGTCAAACTACTATCTGTGTCATACTTGTATTAGATAAAGTTTTCAATGATTGATGACCAACAATGAAATAGTGTAGAGTAGCAGTCATTTGATCCTATAATGTGAGTTTCTTTTTTAACTGTAGCAATTTCACTTTACTATAGTTGTGTTACTATAGCTTCTAGGCAAGGTATGGTAATTATAACTTGTCATTTCTTAAAATTGTAGACCTTTGATTTTATATCTACAAATTCTGCCATAGACAGAGATATAGCCCTCTCTTTTACCTCTCTGTAGTTAAATATTTTGAGGGCTGTTCCATTATCCCCAGTAAGTTATGAAACTGAAAAAATATTTAATATAAAGAAAGTGTGTGTGTGTGTGTGTGTGTGTGTGTGTGTGTGTGTGTGTGATGGCAGGATGGCAGGATGTTCTTTTAAATTAAATAATATTATCTGAAATTCATTTTCTTGTAGGAAACTAAAGAAAATGTCAGTCTTTTGCTTCAACTGGCTGATGGTTTTGTTTCTAAAGGCACATTTCATGCCAGCAGCATCATGGCATGGTGTGCTGCTGTAGATAAACGATATAAAGACTTCTCTTCTCGCATGGAGAAATACAGACAGAAACTAGAAGGCAAACTCGGTGTCACAAATGAAGTGAGTGTTTCTAAGTATAAAGTACTTTTCAAAATTTGTTTTTCAATGTTGTTGTTACTTCTATCTTTTTATTTGACTTAATAAAAGAAAAATGTATTAATTTAAATACTTCAGTTCAATTCATTAAGCATTGTTTTGGAGAAATCTTCCTAATTCTCTGTGTTGTTTTGTTTATTTGTAGACTGAGAAAGAAGACAGGCAAAGTGATCCTTCAATTGAAGAAAAACTTCAACAGCATGCTCCTAAGGAACTTACTGAAGAAAAAAGAAAGTCTGCTAGACGACGAGAGTAAGGGCCTGTTTAAAATATCCTGTACATCTTGTACTGTCATTATTCTCAATATTGGTTTGCCATTATTAATTTTTTTTTGTTAATAGACAGGCTTGTCTAGATAGGTATATTGTTATGGTATTAAACATTCTGATGAGGTAATCCTCAGTGATGTGATTTGTCAGTTGAACAGTGTCTCTGACCTTTTAAATCTGAACAATACAGTAAGTATCACAGTATGTTTCCGTGGCATTTAGTTAACAACCTGATCCATATAGCTTCCATGGGTTGTATAGTTCACTGCTGTTTAACCCTTTAGCATTCAGATTACTCTATCAAATGTAACACTTATTTATTCACATTGTTTTGGATTTATCCGGCATTATCTTGTAGTCTTGAGATTTTGATTATGTGACTGTATATTTTTCAGATTAATATTATTGGGTAGGTGTAAGAGGCTGGATCTGGCCAGTTTGAGCATAAAACAGGCAGAATATTTTGGCCGGATATGGCCGGTTTAAATGCTAAAGGGTTAAGGGTCTACTTATAAAATAATTAACCATTTCATTTAATACCTGCTTTAATTCAACTTGTGATGGTTTTTCAAACAAGTACCTCCCCATGTAAAGACAGTGGATACATACAAGATTGGGGTTTTGCTTTTCTTGTAGTGATATAAAACCTTTGATAGAGTCTACCATACATGGTGCCATGTCAGTATATATTCCAACACAGGATTTCTATGAGAAATTTTATTTTTTGAGGTAGATATTTAAAAATGTCAAAAATGTCAAAATATACCTCTTGTAATGATGGACATTTCTTTGCGTGGATTGTGAGGCCATTCGGAGAAGCTTTACCTCCGAAGGTTTTGGCTTAACAGACGCAAGGCGGCGTTCTCGATGCGAGTGGCAGGACCGTGGAACAGACTGCCACAGGAAGTCATCGACTTGCCGACCGTCAACCAGTTCAAGGCAGCG
>JAOPUL010003388.1:85062846-85079754 GCA_027564515.1 Octopus rubescens
GATGGTGATGATGATGATGATGATGATGATGATGATGATGATGATGATGATGATGATGATGATGATGATGATGAAAGCCACACACCCAAGTACACAGCTGGAACCTATTGTATCATATCCAGAGTGATGGATTGTAAATTGAAGTTCAGCAAGAATTTCATGCATGGCATGGGAAGTAATGAGGTTTATGCCTTTCTCTAAGATGTAGTGGCATAGCAAAGGTTCTCACTGCTCAGAGTCAAAGATAGTTTTGGTTCCCCCATCTTAATTAACAGGCATGTTAAGCAAGAAGTAATTTTGTGCCCCTTCACACCTGCACATAGGGCAACTGCTCCTTTTGTTCCCTTCTCTGCTATACCTCTGCACCTTAGGTGATTAGCAGTAGATACGACAAGAAATATTTCCGACAATGAATGAAACCAAACATCCTTTATTAATAACAGTTAAATAACGTGAACATATAGGTGCAGACATGACTGTGTGGTAAGAAAATTGCTTCCTAACCAAGGGGTTCCAGGTTCAGTCCTACTGTGTGGCACCTTGGGCAAGTGTCTTTTACTATAGCCCTGGGGCTAACCAAAGCCTTGTGAGTGAATTTGGTAGACAGAAACTGAAAAGAAGCCTGTTGTATATAGATGTGTATGTATATGTGTGTGTGTGTTTGCCTGTATGTGTGTGTGTGTGTATCTGTGTGTGTTTGTGTTTGTTTCCTACCACCACTTGACTACTGGTGTTGGTTTATTTATATCCCTGTAACTTAGCAGTTCAGCAAAAGACACTGATATAATAAGTACTAGGTTTTAAAAATAAATAAGTACTGGGCAGTGGTTATTTCTTTAACCCTTTAGCATTCAAACCAGTCATATCCGGCCCAAATATTTAACCTGTTTATGTTGAAACTGGCCAGATCTGACCTCTCACCTCAACCCTACAATGTCATTCTAAAACTAAACAATCACATCATCGAACTATCAAAGCTCTGAGATTATGCATGATTAATTCAAAACAACATAAATAAACAAACATTATATTTGACAGAATAATCCGAATACTAAAGGGTTAAGTCTATTTTATTCAGTTGAACATAGATTACTCAGCTGAAAATGAGTACCAGATGATTGCCAGTGCAGCTCTTTCTCCCTCCAACTGTCACATCTTGGCTGTTCTACTGAGTCAAGGGAAGCAGAGTTGAGATGGTGTTGGTGTTTGTTCACAACTACATAGACACCTAAAACAATTAGCAAGTGTGATACATGTTACTAGGTCATACTAGCTTGCAAGCGATGGCTAAGTTAAATCTATTTATTCAGAAAATGAAAAAAATTTAAGGATTCAGTCCATACTTCAAAATACTTTTTGGGAAACTACAGCCATTTAACTCTTGTATCTTGCTGATCTATGTACAATAATACACGACCTGCAGTTGTTTTATCCATCTGTTATAAACAAGTTGCAGTTGTTGCAACCATCTGTTATAAACAGTTCTTCTAGCAGTTGCTTTTATAAATAAATAATTGTAGCAACCCACACCTTTTGTTTCTTCATTTACCACTTAAAAATATTAAAATTATGAAACATTAATTTGTACATATACTTTTGCTTTCATTTAAATACAACATTTTTTTTTTTTTATCTTCTACCAGATCTATTAATTTGAGAAGTTTTGAATTTAATGAAGAATTTGTTTTATATATTTCTTTTACAGGCAGAAAAGTTTTCTATATATGTACTATACTGCAAAAACAAGCCAGATTCAAGTCAGCTTCTTATGGAACATGCTGGGACTTTCTTCGAGGTACAATCATTTTAACTTTTGTCTCTTACAGTAAATTTCACTTTCATTAAAAAAGACTTACAAAAGTGAGAACTAAAACATTGTGTTTACATGCTTGTATCTCTAAAATATAACTTTTCTTTTGACCATAATGAGGCCTTTTCTGGCATGAGCTGTCTTAAGAATTATTATTTCATGAAATAAGGGAAGTTAGGTTAGTTAGAAGAGAAAAATCAAAATGGGTAAAATATATACAACAGAAGAGTGAATTTTCTTTATTTCACATTGAAATCGATATGTTAACTGCCAACATGTTAATTGTGAAACAATAGGCTGAGGTCTGTAGTTATTGTTTAGTCACTGTGTAAATGGTATCTAATGGACTAAAGCAGTGGGAAAGCATTGGATGGGAAGCGAGTTGGAAATTTTATATGAACAAATGTAGGGTGGGTGGGAACAAACACTTCAGAAAGAAATATTCAAAATCAATCTTGAGGAGGTTTTCTGCAAAATATTTTGTTGGAGGACATTGCTAATTGTAAGAATATAAGATTTAGCATCAGGTAGATAGGTATCATGATAGAAATGTACTCACTATATTAAAGACTTATTGATAATTGTACATTTTTCTTTCCTCTCCTTTTTTAAAGGAAATACAACAAAAACATAAACTGAGTGAACCATTATCATCATATTTGATCAAACCAGTTCAAAGGATCACGAAATATCGATTGCTTCTAAAGGATTTGCTTTCCTGTTGTGAAAATGATACTGGAGAAATTAAGGTACGCTGTTTCTTTCTATAATTCAATCATTTCATAAAAAAACTTTTTGTTTTCACTTGATTCGTTGGCCAGTTTTATTATAACTGTTTTTACTCAGTATATGTTTCTGTAATTTGTAGTTTTTCACTAGTCATCATTATCATTTTATGTCTGTTTCCCATGCTGGCATGGGTTAGATGGTTCAATATGGTTTAAGTCAGATCTTTTTCGGAGTTACTGCCCTCCTCTATGGGTCAGAGGACAATGTTTCTCTTAGTTGTCTCAGTTTTGGATGCTCTTTTTAATACCAACCACTTTATAGAATGTTCTGGGTGCATTCTTTTTATAGCATTAGCACTGGTGAGGTTGCCTGGTAACTTGCAAGACTATAAAGCCCTCTCAACTCTGAGAAGCAAAATTGAAGAGAGGTTGACATAAGTTAATTTAAATTAGGTGTAATGGGAGGAACATATTTGTTGTTATCAGAGTTTGGTAGAGAAGGGGTTAGCACAAGGGACAGTGTTGGAAGTGGAAGAATACTGCCAGAGTCTAGTGGAAGAGAGGGAGAAAGAATAAAAATGAGTGGGATGAATAGAAGATAGAGTGCTATCCCTTCTTTATTATATGGGTGAATATCAGCAAATTGTGGAGAAAGTGGTGCATAATAGAAAGGTAAGAGGGTGTCATGGCGCCATGGGGAGGGAGGTCAGTGAAAGAGCGAGATAAAAGGGTGTTGAGACAGCAAAGTAGCTGTAATGGGAAAGTTTCAATGAAAGAGAGGTAGGAGGGAGGGTGCTTTTGGGACAGGGTGACAGATGATGAGTGCAGTGACAGCATTCTAGCTATCATCACTAGGGCAAACTTTTGGGACCCCCATGGTGTTGTCCAACATGTCTATTAAAGTCAACAGCTGCAATGAGATCATTGGTTTTGTCATTTAGGTATCATTCTGTCTATATTCTTGCTTCTGGTGCAATAACTGCCAAGTTAAGAAAGGTGCCCATACTCTATATTGTATTTAAAAAGGAAGGTTACATTAGATTAAGTAATCGTAGATATGCTGTGTCTGAAAAAAAAAGAAAGACAGATGGATGTATTTGAAATATCTTTGATCATAGGCCTTCTCAATCAGGGTTAACCGGGCACTAAGCAACAAGCATTGCAAGGGCTACAAACAATAATCAAAATCATTGTTTAAATCATATATCTGCTCATACTCTATTAATATATTTTGTCTTGGAAAGTTTCAGATCTGTGGTTTAATTTTATTTTGTTGGTGCCACATAAAAAGCACTCACGCCGAGAGTCCTGTGCCAGTGGCACGTTAAAGCACCCAGCACACACTGTAAAGTGATTGGCATTAGGAATGGCATCCAGCCATAGAAAGCAAATAAAATCAGACTGGAATGTTGTACAGCCTTCCGGCTTGCCAGCATGGAAAACAGACGTTAAAGGAGGATGATGATAAACATTAGCCATAGTCATTCATAGAGCGTTCCTCTGAGCATGCTAAATTATTAAATCTGCTAGAAGGACTTTTAGTTACAAAAAAATCAAACTGGGACTTCTTTTTTACTATGATCAAATTTCAGTAACTCTGTTTGTGTAAGGTGGGTGTTAGTACAATGCTATTCCAAGAATAATGAAACAGTGAGTGCTGTCAGTGGAGGTACCAGAAAATGGAGACATGAGAAAAACTGTTGAGTCAGATCTTGGGAGGTTGGTCTTCATAAGATAAGATAGGACGGAAATGACAATGTATGCCAGATATCTGTACATGCAATTGATTCCAGTTCTGAGAAATGGATGTTAAAACAGTGATGTTCTGGCATATCATTAAGGGCATGAGAGCACATTAGGAACCTGTGGAAGAGGAAAACCCAGAAAGATGTGGGATGAGGTGGTGAAACATGATCTTTGGATGTTGTGCCTCACAGAGGCGATGACTAGTAAGTGAGACTGTTAGCGTTCTGCTGTGCTGGAGAAGACTTGACAAGCTTAGTGGATCTGAAATTGTTATCAACGCCGGTGACATGTTAAAAACACCCATGCCAGTGACATGTTGAAAACATTCGTGCAGGTGACACATTGAAAACACTCGTGTCTATGACACATTAAAAACACTCTTGCTGGTGACACGTTAAAGGCACCCAGTACACTCTCTGGAGTGGTTGGTGTTAGGAAAGGCATCCAGCCGTAGAAACCATACCAAAACAGACTGGTGTTTGGTGCAGCTCCCTGGCTTGCCAGTCTCCAGTCAAACCGTCTAACCCATGCCAGCATGGAAAATGGACGCTAAATGATAATGATGATTATGATGATGAATGTAACCTACCTTTTTCAAATGTTGAATGTCCTTTCCTGTACTTCTGAAGAATACTACTATACGAGCATCTTACCTATTCAGTTATCATATCCATAATTTCAAATGAAAATGATATTGATTCTTTTCGGTTGTATACTGAACTAGCTTAGAACATAAAAATGATATTGTCAATGCATTGACCTCAGTACACTTTGAGCTTATATTCTATAAATTCTTGGGTTAAACAGGTAGCTTAGTCAGACTTAATTATCTATTATCCAGTTCAACTCTGTAGTCATATCATTCTCTAGATATCTTTAGATCAACTCTGTAAGCATATCATTTTCTAAATATCTTATTTCACTATTTATTGTTGTCTGCATTCTTTTATGATATCACCATAGTTTGAAAGCAGTTGTTATGACTTGACAAAACAATAGTGTTCAGGTTGCTATTTACAATACGCACATGTATGTGTGTGTGTGTGTGTGTGTGTGTGTGTGTGTGTGTGTGTGTATGATGAATTACTCTATAATCAGAGTAAGAGTGTATTGTAAATGTCTATAGAAAATATCAACTTTTTAAAAGAAAGCAGATACTATGTGATAGTAATAATAAAATGTAAAAGGATGTAATAAGATACCACAAGACATTTAATCTCCAGTTTCTGTCAGCACCACCACCACCATCAACAACATTATTGTTAGATCATTCAATAAAATTCCATATTGTGTTGTTGGCTGGGAAAATAAATTAGACAAAGAAATACTATTGATACAATATAGTAATTGAGATGTATGTAAATATATCATTATCACCACCACCATTACCATCAGCAGCAGTCCATTTTCCCAGGCTGGCATGGGTTTGGACAGGCACAAAACTTTCAAACTTTCCATCTATCCATCTACCCTTCTTTCCTTTCTTTATTCTTTCTTTCGGGTAGGGCCTTTAGAGCATTGAATAGAGTGTTTCACAATATTAGTTCTGATTCTATGTGCCCTGAGTTTAAATTCCACCAAGGTCAGCTTTGCTTTTCAACTTTTAGGTTTAGGGGTTGATAAATAAATGACCAACCCAGCACTGGGATTGATTCTTTCTTTCTGGAAGAAATCAACTGTAGCCAGGCCTGGCGAGTTCTGACCTTTGCTAGATTTAAAATGCTCAAGACCTGTTGTATGTGATAATAGCTGCCCAATGACTCCATCAAAAGCATGCATGCACACAAACACACATACAGAGACACACACGCACAAATCAATCATTCAATCAAACACTCATATAATTTTACATCCACTTTTACATGTTTGCATGGTTTCACTACTCTTCTTTAGCACAGTGTTTCTCTCTAATGGTCCTGGTTTTATTGTTGTTCCCTTTGTGAGTTTCAGTATCATAAGATTAACCTTCACCACTTCTTTCCATGATTTCCTCAGTTTTTGCAACTGTGGAACCTAGCATTTTGCATACAAGTACTATCCAATCTACCCTTCACTCAGAGATAACATCACCTTGTTATTAGCAGAATGAACAGCTCCCTGAACTTTTCCCATCATTATTTTCTTACTCTGGTTATTTTGCCTTCAGGATATCCACCTCCATTGCCATTTAGGTCACCTAGGTAATAGAAGCTATCAACTACTTCTTGAGAGCCTTCCCAGCATTTGAAAGAATTTGTTTCTGCTAACTACTTTTGAGCATCAGCTCCACACAAATCCTACCCGTGATCCTAATACATTTGGTACATACTACTTAGTTCCTACCTACTCCAACACTGAAGTTTCTTCCCCTGGTTCCTCAATTAGTAACTTTTCAAGTTACTAATTGAGTGATCCATTTTTCTAATAATTTTCATCCTTTTACTATGATGTTCTCAATCATTAGAAGTCTTTCTACTCTAGCAGTTTCTTTTCTTGTATTTCTCTCTTATGAAATTCTTCCTTGTTTTCTTAAGATGTATAATTGTAATTCTTTTATATATCTGTTAATCATTTTATGGTTTTTAGGGCGGGTCCTCATTAAATATTTTTTCTCTCTTTTCTTTCATAACTCCCGACAAACTAAGTGGTTATTTAATACCTGTTTTATTGCTGGTTGATTGGTGCCTTGTTGGGAGTGACTTCCAATAAAAAAAATCAACAAAAAAATCTATATCTCATCTAAAATAATTCTCTTTCTAATTAGTTGCACTATCTCTCTTACTTTCATGACATGGTCCATCAATTTGATCTCTCAGTAGTTGCTTCTTTCTAGAGTATCTGCTTTGTTTTTGTAGCAGTTGATGAAGATACTGCTATTGTGTATGTCACCTCTCTTTACTACCTCTCTTTACTACTCTTTACTACCTGATTGACTATGTGAGTGAGTAGCATTTGTCTTACTTCACCAGATATTGTCAGCATCTCAATGAATACCCTTAATGGTCCAGTTGCTTTCCTTGCTTTTGACTAAGGAGCTTTATGTATGTTAATATGATACAGATGGAGTGGTGGATTGTAACAGATGAATATTAAGAGAGAGTGATGAATTACAACAATGTGTGACATGAGTGATAAGGAGTGATGATTGATGGTATATAATGGGGGATGGTAATGTGTATTGGTTGCATACAGATCTAATGCAATCCTTCATAATTAGATGTTTTGATGGGAGAGAAAGGTAGTATGATAGGGATGGTGTTAGGGGGATTGAGTGCAAACAGGTTCAGTGATATCCACATTCCTCAAGCAACATGATGCAATGAATAGGAGAGAGATTGTCGGAGAGAAGAGAGGATTGGACAGATCTAGTGTTATTCCTAGTTACAGTGGCTACATAGTACAGTGAAACAGGAGAAAGGGTGGGTGGAAAGAGAATGAGTGATAAATAGGTGGTAGAGAAATGTGAGGATATAAAAGAATCAGGAGGTATCAAATGTAAGCTTAATACACATATTTGGTGAGGAGCTGAAAATTGTAAAAGTATTAAACCTTCCAACCTCCATCACTCCCATTTTAATGCTTCTTCTGCCATGGCTGCATCGGTGGATGGGTCTTCTTTAGTACTGCATGTCATCAGTCATCTTTGTTGTTTCTTGCCAACTTTGCACTTCTACATCATAGACAATTGGCTAAGTGGAT
The DNA here is from genome assembly GCA_027564515.1 of Octopus rubescens. Taxonomy (NCBI): domain Eukaryota; kingdom Metazoa; phylum Mollusca; class Cephalopoda; order Octopoda; family Octopodidae; genus Octopus; species Octopus rubescens. The sequence continues at coordinate 85,070,809 of JAOPUL010003388.1, forward strand.
GTAGTGATTGATATTTCCTCGGTGTAAGACTTAGGAGATTGCTGAGGCAGTTGAACTCTGACCTGTTTCTAATTTCAAATATTATTTGCTATAAGAATATAAATATTTTATAAGGTATCTGATTACATGACAATAAGTAGGAAAGAGAGGATATCTTCTACAGTTAACTTTGGTGAATAAGAACAATATAGAAATTTCAAGTTCTGCTTTGAAACAAAACAAAATGCCTTTAGTAACTTTGAACCTATAACCTGTAAGTTGATAGTTCAGTACATTGCCCAATTATCTGCTTCATAATTATATCAGAAATATTACTGCTTGTCCCCCATTATTTGTGTTTCCATGTCCTGATATAGTTGTACACCATCAACCCCAAGTCTATGTTCACTTTTGCATGTTGAGTTGTCAAATTGTGTCATCTTTGATTTCATCTCTGAAGTGAACCCCACATAGTTCTGCTTGTAATGATATTAAAGTAACTAGTTGGCCACTAACCCATTCTGATACCATTTTCATAATCATCATCATTTTAACAACTATCTTTGAGAGATCTGTTGCCTTTTCTGACTTGATCATCATCATCAGCAGCATACATATGACTTCCATGCTGGTATGGGTTGGATGGTTCAACTGGATCTGATGAGTTGGAGGACTGCATCATGCTCTAATGTCTACTTTACCATGCTTTTTACAGAGTGTACTGGGTGCTTTTTTCATAATACCAGCATTAATGAAGATCATGTAACTTGCCAATCTAAGGGCCTAAAGTGGCCCCTATAACTGAGGGAGAATAGAAGAGAGAGTGGGTAATGATTCTAAGTAGGAGTATAGGGTGGGGTAAAATGAGCGGAACAGATTTATAATTGTGGTAAGTGGTAGTGGAGAAGGGGTATGGTAGGAAACAGGTAAAGGGTTAGTGTGAGGGGTTATTGAGAAATGAGTAGGGAGAGAAGAAAGGTGATAGGGTGGGTAGTTGGTTGGGCACTTTAAGGCTACCCTTTATTATTAGGATGAGTATGGGTGGCAGTTTTGAAAGAAAGGGGACAGTGGAGGGAACAATAGACAAGGATGAAAAGGAATCTTGTGAGAGTCATTGAAGGGAAAATGTGTGGGGGTCATGGTGTTAGGCTTGAGTTGGGAGAGAAAGATGAGAAGAGTTGTCGATGAGGTAGAGAAGCAGTGGGGAGAGGGCAATGAAAGAAAATAAAGCTGAAAGTGGGGAAACCATGAGAGAAAGAGATGCTGGAGGGTACCATAAAGGGAAGGGGAAGAGCAGAACATGAATGCTGCGAAAGCATCCCAGATGGGAAGACAGCAAAGAGAACCCAAATGGGAAGGCAGTAGAGGGTGATAATAGTGAAAGATGGGATAGTGGGGGAAACAATGCATGGGTGCATTGAGTGCACTGAGAGGAAAAAAGTTTAGAAATGGGCTTTGTTGCCAGCAGTGGTGATAGCTCCTGAGCTTTTTCTGACTTGTTCTTATCCTGGGTGCTATACTTTCAAAGTAACCAATTCTTTTGCTAATTATGTTTCCTAGATAACAGGAGCTATCAACTATTTCTTTTGAGCTGTCTGGATAATAAAGAGAATCTATTTCTGATGTGCTTATAGTTCATATTACTCCAGTGCATCTGTCAAATACAAAGCTTACCTTCTCAGTTAGCCTACCTATGATTCCACTACACCTGTTATGTGTCCATACTTATGTTGGGTGCAGCATATTGAGTTTATATCTATTCTTTTTCTGTGTATTGAGCAAAGCCATTTCCTTGATGATATTGGGGTGTAGTCTTTTTGCCTACTTACTAAAACTTTAGTCTTTGCTAAGTTTACCAGTATATATGAGTTCTTATGGACATCCAGTCTTAAACTCCCCTGTGATGGCCTGTAAGACTATGATGAATAGGAGAGCGATGAGAAGTGAGCCTTGATGAACCCTTACTTTCACTTTAAATTTGTTACTGAAATCCTTGTTGACTCCAACTTACTGCATCTTTGTACATAACTTGTAGAGCCCTCACAAGCCATTCATCTAAATCCTTAGTGACCACTAAATTACTGAACATGGTATCCTATTAAAGGCCTTCTTCACGTTAACAAATTTCATGAATAATAGTTTACTCTTAGCCAAATGTTTCACCTACAGTTGCCTCACTAAGAAGATTGCATCCATGGTACCTCTGCCAAGCACAAAGTCAAACTGCATCTCATTTAGGTTTATTCTGTTACAGATCAATTGGGCTATGACTCTATTCATATTATTTATAACCTGATCTAGCAGTTTGATTCCTCCATAATTTCCTCTCTCTAAGGCATCTCCTTTGCCCTTGTAGCAGTTTACAATGATACAGATAAGCCAGCTATTGTGTATGACATTTTTGTTGATTAACTGTCTGGGTGGTTATATTGTATCCTACCTCACTAGATATTTTGAGCATCTCCTTAACGTTCCCTGGTGGTCCAGCAGCATTTCTTCCTATCATATCATTAATTACTTTGTCTACCACACTGTTGTCAACTTGAATTGCTGGTCCCTTCTGTAAGGGCAGCATGAGTTAACCTTTCTCTATCCCATGCATCCTCCACATTCAACAGTCTCTTATAATAGCAGTTCTATGCCATTTTCTTGTCTTCAACTGTGGTATGTATAATAAAATCCGTAATTGCTTTATATACTACAACAATGATAAGAGTCTTAATTAATTTCAACACTGGGGTTATCCCATTTTTAAAATCTTATTTATTCCCCCTTATTGAGTGACTCCTCACAGTGATATTTCTTTGACTCCCTCACTATCCTCTTTCTTGTTGTTACCAACTGAAAATATATTTGTCATATAGGGCATTTTCCTACCCAGTCATGTCCTGATTTGTTCTGACACAGTCATGATACTAAACATCCATTTTAACCTGTCTGTCTACAACAATGGCCAGTCTCTTACTTCCTGCTTCTATTCAGGTGTTATTCTTATATTTATAGAGGAGGGTGGTAGAAGCTGTTACATGGAAGCCTTTCTCAAAAATATTAGTGATAAATATGAAATGGTTCCAAGTGAGAACAAACTAAGTTAATATACAACTTACTAACTATGCTTTCATTCCTTCCCCGATAAAAGTATTTAAAGAATATTTTCTGATTCTTCTTTGCTTTTAAAAACCTTTCCTCTCCAAAGTGATGCAACATTCTTCAACTTCATCCTCTTATGTATGACTCAGCATTTATGATATGTAAAGGTGTGGCGCCACCAATCTAAATTGGTAGCACCACACTTCACTTCTATATCTTAATGAAGGGTTACTTGACTAAATATTCAGATTTGAATAGTTAAATTTGTTTATGCATTAAGTAGTTGATTTATTTTTAACAAACACAAATCATTTATATAAGCATCCACATTCATATGAATGACTGACACACACACAGCCTATACTTATGCAACACAACCCAAACTCACACATGCTCACTTGCACAACTTATATACTTACACAACACAAACACACACTCACACATCTATGACACATACTGTTACATATTTTTTATCTCATGTCTTAATGGTATTTAAGATATGAAAAAGTTATTATCACTGAAAAAAATGAATAATAAGCATGTTGTGTTGTTTATACCAGTATTTACATTTTGTTCTAATTCATGTAAAAAATGTGTGTGACAGTCAAATATATGTTAAATTTATTTTATTGCAGGACGGGCTCGATGTAATGGTGAATGTGCCAAAGAAAGCTAATGATGCCATGCATTTAAGCATGTTAGAAGGTTTAGAGGTAAGTTAACAAACAGGTCCTGTTTTTTCCAGCACGTCCTGATGTCTCTGCTTCCAGCAACAATGAAATTCTGTATACACATTGATCTGATGGACAATAACATGTGTAAGCTTTGTCAGAGCTATACAAACAGCAACAACAATGCCACAATTCTGACAGCTGACTGAACAACAACTTATAGGATCTAGAGTTGATAACAACAACAGTGTTAACGTGTTGTTGAGTTAAATAGACTTTTGGTATCAAATATAACATTGGCCATTCACATTCTGAAACTTTTGTTTGAGGTCATGAATGACCAAGGGAATAAGGTGCTGAACTATCAGCGAAGACATCATTGGCTCTTGTCATGGAACCAACACAGTGATTGTATCATGCATTACTGGTCAAGCACAAAGTACTTGAACTACTGAGAAATCAGTGGTTCATATCCTGTCAGTTCATATCCTGGTTGTATTCTTGGGCAAAATATTTATCTCAAATGGCTTAGTCAATCTACTTGTTGTAAATATATACCACAGAGTAGGAACTACTATTTGTTGTTAGTTTGCAGTGTCATAAAACATGGAATATTGATACTTTCTGAGTGTCAGAAACTACTAATATCCATTGAATTCTGTGGTGAATGATGGTCACTTTCACGTTAACATGCCTAAGATACACAACATAAAAGTTTAGTCAACAGGACCATCATGCCAAGAGAATTATTAGTTTTTCTCTTTAACTATGATTTTTTACTCATACATAAGCTCACATATTTGGCTGAGAGGTATGTGTGATGTTCATGTCTTTCTCTGAGATATTAGCAATGGAATTGATGTAAATTTGCTTTGGTTAAGAATTGAAATCAGTTTCGTTGTTCAGCAGAAGCTGATTTCTTCTCTACATAATTTTACCACTTTCTGTATTATAACTGGTCTTCAGGGAATAGAAAAAACACTTTAAATGTCTCTGATATCTCATTGTTTATAACCAGCAAACAATATTCATCAGTGGGGAGGGGTGTAGCCTTCTTGTCTTCAGGAAATAAACTGGCAGCTGTGAATTGTTTTAGGATTGTTGTTATGAAGGAAACTAGTTTACATTCAGGAATCAAAACTGGTCCATGACCTGGTTTCCAACTTATCTCTATATTGCTGACAAAAGATATCAGATATTCTTGCTAGAAATATTACTTTCATTGTGTTTGTTTGTGTGTATTTATATATATATTACGGTATTATGGGATTGACCAGGCTATCAAATGTTATTGTACATTGCTGGTCATAATGCACTTTGCATTGTTTTAACCTTCAACTGATACTTGCCACCCCACTGGCTAGGTGAGCAGGCCAACATTCCCCCTGATCGGAAGATTATTCCGTCACATTTACAGCTGAGTGGACTGGGGCAACAGGAAAACAAGTGTTTTGCTCTAGAAGACAATGCACCATCTGGTCTGGGAATCGAACCTATGTTCCAGTAATCATGATTGCAACACTCTAACCACTAGGCCATGCACCTTCACACACATATACACACACATATTTCTAGTCATTAGTCCAGTTATATATATATTACTAAATGTTTAAGTAATAATCTTAAAGATAGAACATTAAACCTAAGACTATAAAAAATATAGTTTAGAGCCCCCGACTTTCCATCCAATTGTCTGGGACAATAGCGTGGTGAACATAAGCATTGATTAAGTGTAAAGTGTTGCAGTTGATGGGCATATGTTCATTCCCAGGGTTAGTAAATCTTAAACCAGAGTAAATATCATCATCATCACATTAAAGGATGATGATGGTGATGATGATGATATTTACTCTGGTTTAAGGGGAACAAGTAAACATCCTCAAAAGTAATGAGAATAACTAATACTAGAATATCCTGCACCCGCAATGTCTCTGTTTCCTTTCCGGCAACTTGGAAAGTAGATTGCTTTCATTCTGACAGCGGAATGAAAATAATCTACTTCCCTGTTTTAACAAAAGGGTCAGTTTGAAATTCTGAGACCATACTAAATATGATGGGCTTTGGAAGAAGGATAGACAGTACAATAACCCAAACATTATGACTACAGCAACGAAACTAAAAGCTCTAGTTCAAATCAATCAGTGTTAACTCAGTCTTCATTTTTGCTTTGTTTTTTGTCAAACTGTTATTTTTAGTGTAAAATATTTCATGTGTTAAATGGCGTTTCTTACATTTTTCCTGATATTTCTTTGTAGGATAATTTAGAAGCTTTAGGTGAAGTACTTTTACAAGATAACTTCACAGTCTGGGAACCAAAGAACTTGATAAAGAAAGGAAGAGAGAGACGTATCTTCTTATTTGAGATGTGTCTCGTGTTTGCTAAAGAAATTAAAGACAGTAATGGAAAATCAAAATATATGTATAAAACCAAGTTACTTGTAAGTATATTTCTGTTACTTTGATTTCTAAAAATAGAGTTTCAGTAAAAAAGTATTACAGATGGAAAGTCATTTCAAGTTAAATTTATTTTGTGTCAGAAATTATATTTCATTTTCCTTTACCTTGTTTAACCATGTTTTCTCACTTAGTTGCAAGATCACAAACTTTTGGCTAAGGTGAAAATGAGAGTATGTGACATTAATGCATTTCTCAAAAACATTAAGCAAATATTTCATTTTTGTATTTGGTTTGCAAAATTCTTGATGTAAACTTGTGTATCTAAACAAATTTTGTTGTATCTTGGGGGAATCATTCTGCCAATAATAAACACACACTGGTTCTATTTCACTTCTTTATTATTCATTAATTGGTTAACTATTTAATCAATTAATTAATCAATTGTATGATTAATCATTCAGTTAATCAATCAATCAGTTATGTTTGTAAAGCCATTTTGTTGCCATTAGCGACATGCTTAAGCTGATCTGAAGTAGAGAGGGCATGTCATTGAAGAGGTTGTAAATGGCGATAAAAGGGCTTTCGTCATCATCTTCTTCATTTAATGTCCCCCTTCCATCATAGATTGATTGATTAACTGGTTAATTAAGGGCAGTGAAATTGTAGACAAAAACGTTTGTGCTATTTACTTTGGCTCTTTTATGTTCCCAGTTCAAATCCCATCAAAGTCAACTCTACCTTTTATCTCTCTGGAGTCAATAAAATAAAAGTACTAATCAATTCAATCAACTAACCTCTCCTCCAAAATTCTAAGCCTTGTACCTATATAAGAAGCAATTGTTAGTCATTAATTTCTCAGATTCTTCAGCAACAACACAGAAACCAGATGTTTCTTTGCATCTGGTCATGAACCTGACATTATCAGTAAAGTTATTTGTAGAATAGTCTTTAAAGAACTTCTACTGATTAAAAATGTGACACTTATAATAATTATCTCTATACTTACACACCAGCACAGCAGGAAAATCACAAACTTCAGTTATTAAAATATATTTCTAGTATTTTCATTATCTCTTTATATGATAATGTATGTATTTTGTGCTAGGATTTCATAGCAGTGAATACAAGAAACAAAAGTGATATACGAGATAATAGACAGGAATCTTAAGAGATACGCTGTGATTGTGATGTTTTTACCAGCCCCTCTTCCCCCCCGAAATCCTGCTGAAAAGAACATATGGAAAGCATCTAAAAGGAGAATGCCTTGTTTTTCTTTCTTTTTGGTTGTTGTTTAACTCCAGATCAGTCCTGATTGAGTAGACCTGTGGTTATAAGCACACCTTATTTATGATGTTGAGATATGTAAGGTGATGGAGATTCAGCTGTTATTTCTAGCATATTTGAGCAACCACACACACACATACACCCTCGGTAGCTCCAATGTCATTGTTTGTCTTGTAGCAATGAGAAAGAGGAAAAGATATTTCAAGTAAGAAACTACTTGACCTAGATTAAACTGATTTGATTAAAGAGAGCAACCTGGACATTTGTCAGTTAGCTAGATGAAGAAAGAAGCAGCTGTAATGTATACCTTTAGGTAAAAGAATGTTGCCTCCTACTGATGGCTCTAAGAACAATTTTCTACTTTAATCTGTCTTGTCTGATCTTTCTTACAAATAGTTTTTAAAGCAATCAATCAACATTCTTGAAAATTGACTCCTTTGCTTCCTCCCATTTAGATATTGAAAGACTTACATAAAATATTAGGTATTACACAAGGCAATTAATGGGTAGAGTCATTTGGGCATCAGTTAAAATGCCTTGAGATATTTGTTCCAGCTTTCTGCACTCAAATTACACCATGATCAGCTTTACTTTTCCTTTGTTTGGAGGTGTCAATAAATATAGTTAGTACCAGTCAGATACTGGGGCTATTTTTCCTATCTCTCTATCTCAATCCTGTTAGCAACTAAACTGAAGGAATTAAGAGAGGAGAGTCATGTCACAGTCTCTCCAATCCTTTCATCATCTCACTGTGGACTTAGAACATTTGGTTGGATGCACATCATAATATATTGTCTTGTAGTACTGTAAAATGTTTTCTGTCTTCCATCATTACACACACAATTTACTACAACAGATATAATAAAATGCAATATTTTGTTTTAAGACCTATATTTTAATGTTAAAGGCTCCATAATTTCATTGAAGTGATCTCTGTTAGTTAATCATTCTACAATGGTAGATCTACTACTAGTTAGTCTTTATATAAGTACACCATTAGATATAACAACCATTAATTTATATAGACTGTACAACAGCAACATTAGATGTAACACTTTACCAGAGTATATAGACATTATACAACACTAAATATAACAAAAAACAAAAAGTCGGCCATCATATAGTTGGTTAACCTGCTAGAAATAACAACCAAATCTCATTCAGATTACTCTGTGCTGTTTTAACAATCAAAAGAGCATACTGGAGAATGTAGTCCAAAAAAGCCTTAAACATTAACAACTAGATGTAACACTAGTTAGTTTACTTAGCCACTCAACCCTAACTGTAAATATATAGGTTTTAATACTTCACAGCTCAGTTGTGAATGGTAGGAAAGTGATCATCCAAGTGTAAAAATACAATTGTTCACACAAATAAAGATAGAAGCAGAGAAATATAGAAAACTATTTGAAAAGTGCATGAAAGATCAGAAAAAAAAATTAATTTTATGGCGGTAGGAAGGGCATCCAGCTGTAGAAACCAAGCCAAATCTGACTGGAGCATGGTTGGCCCCGGCCTGCCAGCC
>JAOPUL010003388.1:85102292-85115636 GCA_027564515.1 Octopus rubescens
CGACGGGCTTCTTTCAGTTTCCGTCTACCAAATCCACTCACAAGGCTTTGGTCGGCTCGAGGCTATAGTAGAAGACATTTGCCCAAGATGCCACGCGGTGGGATTGAACCCGGAATATATGTGTGTGTGTGTCCGTCACACCCTCCCATCACCACTGGTGCTGGTGTGTTTACGTCCCCGTAGTCTAGCGGTTCAGCAAAAGGGTCAGATAGAATAAGTTCCAGACTTTAAAAAAAAACGTACTGGGGTCGATATATTCGATTAAAAATACTTCAAGGTGTGTATATATATACAACAGGATTCATTCAGTTTCCGTCTACCAAATCCACTCACAAAGCTTTGGTTGGCCCGAGGCTATAGTAGAAGACACTTGGCCGAGGTGCTATGCAGTGGGACTGATGCCGGAACCATGTGGTTGGGAAGCAACACCTATATATTATATATATATATATATGTCCAACCCATGCTTGCATGGAAAAACGGACGTTAAAGGATGATGATGATATGTACAGTATTTATATATATAGTCTAACCCATGCCAGCATGGAAAACAGACGTTAAATGATGATGATGATGATGATGATGATGATGAATGTGTTTAAGTATAGTTGTATGTATATATTGTATGTTGTGAGTTACATCACCACTCCTCTCAACTCCAATCTGTTTATCAGCAACTCAGTGCTGTTGTGATTTTCTGAATCTAAATATTTATGGCGTCTGTTTGCTAAATGTCTGTTCTGGGACATTATTCTGCCTGCTGTAGTTACAGACAAGGTTTTACTATTCATTTATTTAGATGGTAGCTTGTAGAATATTAACAAAAGTTTCAAAAAACAAACTAAAAGTGATATTTAAACAAATTCATCTGCTTGTGTAATACACATGTACACATGTTTATATGTATATGTGTATGTATATATGTATATACATATGTGTGTGTGTGTATATGTATATACATATGTGTGTGTATATATTTATATCATCATCACTTAGCATCTATTTTCCATGCTGCTGGCATGGGTTAGACGATTTAACTGGAGACTGGCAAGCCGGAGAGTTGCACCAGACTCCAGTCCGTTTTGGCTTAATTTCTACTACTGGATGCTCTTCCTAACACCAACCACTCCACAGAGTGTACCGGGTGCCTTTAATGTGTCACCAGCATGGATGATTTTAACGTGTCACCGGCACGAGTGTTTTTAACGTGTCACCGGCACAGTAGTTTTTATATATGTATATATATATATATAGACACACATATATATGAATATATACACACATATATATGCATTTGTTAATTTGTCTATTCATACACTTTCAGATACAAGGTGATAAAACTATCTAATATTTTTCTTATGAATATGTGTCTATGTTTAGTAGTTGTAATTACTTAATTATCAATAATTTTCACCATTGACAAAATGTTTTTGTTGTTGCTATATTCTAAATATAAACCTGAGTTAAATGACATAGTGAGGTTCAGTTTTTGGCTCTTCACATATAAACAATAAATGATAATGACCCCAGCATGATACACACTCAATAATTCTACTGTAAATTTTACATATCTCTCTCTCGCTCGCTCTCTCTCTCTCTCTCATACTTCACTATGAACTAGCAAGGGAACAGTTATGTGTTTTCTTAATATATACTTGTATTGCCCTTGAATAACACCTTACCGATTTAAGAAAAAGGTGGTGCTCCAGTGTGGCCACAACCTCTGGGCTGAAACATATAAAAGAATACATTGAAACCTAAATAAAGTGATTCTGAAATTAAGTGAAAATGGTTTATTGTTGGAATATCATTGATCTATGATCAGCACTGAACTGGGGTTAAACTGAACAAACCTATCAACACGCAGCATGCTTAAACATTTTGATAGAGTTAATTTATTTTTAGTTTCTCTATTCCCTTAAATAGATATTATTGTATTTCTTTGAATAATATTATAAAATATTGCTAATAATATTATTTTTTTTTTTTTAGTATTTCCACTACTGTTACAATTTATTTCGTATTTCTTTTTTTTTTCTTTCTAGTTGAATATCTTAGAAATTCCATCAAATTCCTTGTAATCTTTTGATATGCTTTAATTTTCCTAATCTTCCTAATCATACATTATCTCTTAAAAAATAATACTATTCATTTCTAGTTATCCATCATAATTATTTATTTCTTCCAAAAACATAAAATGTATTTTTTTGTCTCTCTAATAATAATTCCAGTGCGTAAAGCTTGCCAGTTCCTTTATACTGTATTCCCCCCACACACACACTCAGCCTTGAGCTATAATTGAACTTAAGAGTGGTCTTTGTTAGTTCTTATGTATTATGCATTGTCCTAAGAAACCTTTAAATGTCACAATATATCTGAAGACAACCAAAGATCATATCAATGGAACCCTGATGTGAATAAATGAGGACAAAGATAAAATAGTTAGTTGTTGTTCAGTGCAACCTGCAAACATTGCAATACATGTAGTGTTCAGGAAAATGTGGTGCAAAATAACCATCCTAGTATTTGTTGAATCACTTGTATGTGTGGAGTGCAGGAGGAACAACATATAGTGGGAGGAGAGATATTTAAGAGATTTCTCTTTGATGGCACCATTCCTATTGAAAAACTGAAATTTGAAAATTTGTAACTGATAATCAGGTAATTAATACTGCTGTTTCCATAGAAAAATTGACTGGCAAATATTTCCAACAGTGAGAGGTAGTAGAGTGATGATTAGCAGAAGGAAAGTATATTCAGCGATTAAAAAAAAAAAAGAAAAGAAAAGAAAAAGCAAGAAATGGCTCTAACAAATAAACAATCACACCCATACTTGCAGGGAGAAAATGGATATAGTACAGAAATAAGAGAAAGGCAGGGGATGATTCCATGGTTTTTGGTGGTGGTGTGAAGCACCTCCAGATATCAGAAAAGGCTGGATGTGTTACTTAATTCAGTCAGGTTGCCACAGGCACATTCCACATCTTTTCTACTAATAGTGTTTAATCCATTTGAAATCAAACTATGTGAGGTTGCCTGTACTTAAAGTGTTGTGCTCATATTTAAACTAAAATATGATTACATAAATGATACCATGCGATTTCAGTTAGTGAACACCAATATATAAACCCCTCTTATCAAACCCTCCAAAATCTTGATTATATTGAAAATTAATTGAAAGACTTCAGCAATCTACTTTTTAGTAATATAATCACGAAATCTTTCATTGGCCCTATTTCTGACAAGAATAAATTGCCAGTATATTTAACCTTTTTATTACCATATTTCTGTTGATATTCACTGCCTTTGTTTCATTTAATTTTGAAAATAATGAAGAATTTAGTAAAACAACTTTTCTGTCATTAAGCTGGTGTTTAGAACATAAATTAGCATGTAATTTTGATGGAAAATTTTAATTTAGAACCCTTTAAGACAGGAAGCTTGTATCATAGAACCAGTGGTGGCCTCACACTTTTATATCAACCACACAGGTTGGTATAAAAAGGATTAAATTAATTGCCAGAACACTTAAGAATTTGGAGATGAATAAGTAAAATAATTATTGCTGTATTAAGGCATAGGCATGGCTGTGTGGCAACTTGATTAGTGTCTTCTACTATAGCCCTAGGCTGACCAAAGCATTGTGAGTGGATTTGGTAGATGGAAACTGAAAGAAGCCTGTCGTGTGTGTGTTTGTGTCTCCTTGTCTTGACATCACATATTAGTTATAAATGAGTGTCTTTGTCATTCATTCCAAAATGCTGCAAAAACATGTCTGGTCAAAGGGAAATATTATCCTGCTTGGAAACAGGTGAGGGTTGGCAACAAGAAGGGCATCTGGCCATAGAAATTGGCTTCAATAAACTCTGTCCTACCCATGCAAGCATGAAAAGTGGATGTTAAATCAATAATGATGTTGATGATTATAAGCTGACATTTGCTATATAGTTTAACAAATAGTTCTTGCATAAAACTATGATGTAAGTTTAACCAATAGAAATTTCATTATCATTGATGTAATAATGAAATTTTGTTTGAGATTTTGATTAAAATATTTTGTATGAAAAGGTAACTGCGACCTTGAGTTAGCTGGTGTTGAAAGGGTTAATATCTCCAGTTATAGAACCACATTGAATCTTTTGCAAGTCAGCCTTGTTTTTATTATATAATGGTGATACATTGAATAAAACTAAAATAACGTACCTTTGAACCCAGACCAATTAATCAAATTAAGAATTGTCTGGAACATTAAAATTGATTAAAAACAGTAACAATTTCTGAAACTACAGTAACTTTAATTGAAAGTTTGTGCAGTTTTAGTACAATTTTAACTGCAACTGTCTTTCTGTCATCTTCTTAATGACACTTTGCTGCTAACATTAATTTAACTAATCTGTCATATGTTGGTTAATTAATTAAACTGTTTTATGTCTGCAACTGCAATTTAGTTTCTCTCCCCATTGCAGTATTCCAAAACAAGTCTCTAAGAAATCATTGACTAATATTAACTTCTTAGTTCTTGGAAATTATTTATATGAGACTGTTGATGGAGTAGATAATGTCAGATTTAATGTCAAGCAGTATTTTGTCATAGCTTTTGTGAAGCTTTAAATTTAAATCCCACCAAAAATTGTTATTTTAATGATCCTTCTGGAATCATTAAAATGTTTGCTATTATAACCAGTTTATCAATAAGGGTGATTAAATTGATTGTTCTCCCTATTAAAATATGTGGCCTTCTGCCTATGTTAGAAATTCCTAATGTTGTTGTTCAAGGAACTTCTCTTCAAACTCAGGCCTATAGTGCAATACTTACAATCTTCATTTCTGTGAGAAACTTCTTTCTTCTTGTGATAGTGTTGGTGGTGCTGCTGGTCAACCCAGATCAACAGAACAGATAGTCAGCCGATAACTACAAGTGGTCCATAAATTTACAGTTCTAGGTATTCCATGCCTCTACCTAACTATATGGTACATGCTGATAAGCTTCAATTGTATGGTGTGCAGTATGACACACTGTACATGTACTCTGTCCTCTATCCAGTCTACCAGTGGTGGTAGTGTTGCTATTTAGTCTCAGGTCAGTTTGGTGAAGCAAATTTGTGATCAGAAGTTTTGAAGTCATGCCCATCCTGTCTTTCTGTTTTACCTTCCAGTAATAGTGTCCTATTTTTGTCTTAGCTAGAGGAGAAGGCAGTGTTCATGATCCTTTTATGGGCATCTGCCATTGGTGAAAGGAGATTACCCTCAGACTGAAGTCCTGGCCTGAATGCTTGCTAGACTGTGAACTTCACTAAAGGCACTCAAGGGGCCTGGTAATGATGTTAAATTGAGCAGTAGATTAAGTCCCCTACCTAAGAACAGGAGCAAGGGGCTTCACACAGTCTCTATCTACTTAAGTTTCATTCAAAAGGTTTGTTACATTGAGGTTATGATAAACAATATTCACCCAGCAGCACTGCAACATTGAACTTGAAACTCTTAGTTGCCAACTGAATCTCTTAACCATATGATTATGCCTGACTGGTACTTTTTTTTTTTTTTGATATATGAAATATGAAAGGCAAAGTTGATCCTGGCAGAATATAAAAACAGAATATAGACAGTAGGGCAACCACAAATCATATTGTCTAGTCTGATGCCACCATTTGTGCCTTGTTATTCCTTTCTACAATTGTTTGTTTAGCACCAGGTCAATCCTGACTGCCCATACCTTTAATCAAATGCATGCCATCCATGACCATCTCATTCTCCTCTTAAGCATTGCATGTCTCGAACAACTCTTTTCAATACACTAATGTGTCATTTGATGGAGAATTGGTTGCTATTTCTAGCTGGACCACATCCCTCATTGTTGTGTTCTCTTGCCATCATCATAGTGCTGCTTTGAAGATAATTCCAGTTAGGGTATCCTACCAAACATCGACTGGTTTTTTGCTATACCACGCCTTGATTTTCATCTCTTCATCCCCAACACCTACTTTTCTTGAAAGAAGAAACCCTGACAGTTAAAATTATCTGTTGAATGTTATTCCGGTAGATTTCTTTACTGATGAAAAATTGTAAGTGTACTTAGTGAGCTGATCTTGGGTTTGTTAGGAATGTCTTGCTGAATTTGATGCTAGGAAACACCTTCTTGATTGTGTGTGACTGTACATATGTCTGTATGCGTATATTTGTATACTGTCCTGTATGTAAACAATTATGTTTTCCAGTCAGTCAAGTTGGCATTTCCCTGGTTAGAGCCTAATAATTCATATTACTTCCATCAGGAATGGGTGAATGTTCCCTATCAGAAAGGCATGAATGCCATACAGTTTCAAATGGGCTTCCATATACATATTTGTGAAGTTCATTATTTTCTCTTGCCTAATTCTTCTGATCATCCTCCAGGACAACACCTTTTCCATTTTATCTGCTGGGGCTATGAGAAATGTTTCTTAATAAAGATATATAAACAAAAAAACAAATAAACCAGATATTGTTGTGATGTGATGTGGTTGTTGTTGTTGTTGTACCCAGTGACCCTGCCTGAGGACTCACTAAATGTATCACACTTCCTGCTAGGTAATACATGATACAGTTGTTTGACATAATATTGTCAATTAGTTCAACTTTAATTATTCAGTAATCCTGATATTCGGAAAAACACTGAGGGGCAAGCAAAATAACTATACCCCTCTCCCACTAAAGTTGTGTCCTCTGTATCACGTGACTGCTAGGGCCTATCATCACAAAAGCAATATGAAATAATATATTATTTTATGTAAAAGATTTATATTATGGGATACAGTTCAGTCAAGCCCTTTGACTTTTATTGCCACAGCTGCCAACCAACATTCCATCTACCCAATGATCTATACAGTTATCACTGTAGTAATTTTTTGCTAGACATATCTACAGCATTCTTTTTAGTTTATCCTTACTTTATTATTTCTGTACTTTCTTTTGCACCAAGTTTTCATCTTTTGTCATTACACTATTAATTATCTGTGACATTATACATGATTAGTGTCTCATGAGTAGATCCTGTTGTTCTTTTTTACCTCAAGTTGGTATTTATAATGTCTAATGGCATTCATATTAAAAATCTTTGTAGTTCATTCATAATCACCGAACTTTGTAAATTGCAGTTCATCTCAGCTTTGCAGTTTTTACCATACTAGATTACAAACATTGCTAATATTGACTCAGACCAATTAGACATACAAGGAATACATCTGATGGCTGTGATACAGTTTGAATTTCTTGACAATTACGTGTTTAACCAACTTCAAATGTTAAGACACACTATCTTAAAATACTCTCTCCCCAGTTATAATTCTACACCAAAATAGCTGCAATATAATCTCACTATGTTCAAAGTCGGCTGAATTGTCAACTACTATGAACTCCAGTGGAATCAGGTTTGTCAGTCAATAAATGACTAAGTCTGCCATACTCCTGGTTGACACTCCTTGCCCCATTTCATGGCTGTCATCATACTGTCCCATCTCTTGGCTCTCACTACACTACCCCACCTCCTGGTTATCACTATGTTTTTATATGTCTTTACTGTTCCTCTGTGCACTGCACTAAGAAGCACTGAAAAATGAAAATATGATCCCAGATGAAACTGAAGCACAACGTAACTGGTTTACCTCTTTTGTTACTACATTTGTTGAAATACACCTTCTTTATTTTAATTATTTAAAAAATTAATGAAGAATAAAGTAAAATAACTTTGTCCTTATTAGGCTGATAACATGGAATTTTAATGGGAAATATTAATTTAAATCACCTTAAAACAGAAAGTTTGGATCATAGAACTAGCAGTGGTGGTCTCAGTTGGGTTGAGTTGGTATCAAAAGGGTAGTGTTAACTCTGAGGGCTTTATTGAACAGTAAGGACATCTACCGCCTGTGTATCACATACTACTTTACTCAAGAAAAGTTCATCTTAAAGAGAGGGATTGAATCAGTGGTCCTAAATTTAGCGTTAAAGAGAGAGAGAGAGAGAGAGAGAGAGAGAGAGAGAGAGAGAGAGAAAACTGAGCTTTCAACATCCTCAGAAGTTATAATTAGAGTGAAGGAATGTGTTTTATGTTAGATAATAAGATACAAGTGACTGAACATTGAGTAAATGGAATTAACTGTTTACATGGTAAGCATGTTGTCAGTGTCAATTCCAGCAAGTTTAGAGTTAGGGTAGTGTTAATTGTACTATGCTGATATCATCATCATTTAGCGCCCGTTTTCCATGCTGGCATAGGTTAGACAGTTTGACTGGAGACTAGCAAGCCAGACTCCTGTCCGTTTTGGTTTGGTTTCTACAACTGGATGCCCTTCCTAACACCAACCACTCCAAAGTGTTTTTATAATGTGTCACCCGCAAATGTTCAGATGTCGTTGAGACTGCTTATTGGTCAGTTCATGAGGAGCTTCACAAGACTGAGGTTAGGAAGCTGTTGATTAATGATGCTTTTTGATATTGTGCTAGTGCTTGTGCTTGGCTGTTGTTCAAGCAAGGCCTCATCTTCCACAGCAGAAGGTCTCCCTGGCCTTGGTTTGTCTTCGAGGCTGGTGTTACCTTCCTTGAAATGCCTGAACTAGTTTTGTGCCACACTTTCGTGGACATTTCTTGTGCCTTCTACATCATTAATTTCTTTTATTACTGCTCTTGCACTGAGTCCTTTTTGTCTACAGGTAGCGTAAAATGGCTATAATTGCAATTTCACCAATCCCTAGTATATTAGTTATAATGGAATGAATGAACACTGAGGGGGTGTAGACTTCTCTGTTTGTTCAAAATAGCTCTGTTTGCTTGTTGAGTGAAATAACAACAGGACAGTGACTCTTGCACTGAGAAAGGTTCCGTCTTTATTCACATATGTTTATCATGGTTGATAGTGGTTGTCATTGGTTAGCTCTGATCAAAACAATCTATGATGAAAGGCAGCTATAACCATAATGCGTTTTTTTTTTTTTAATAATGTCTACAACTACATTGTTCAATGTATCATATCTTTTTTAAGATGGTAGGATATCATTTCAGGGAAATTTTACTTGTATTTCTAACGGATCAAGGAACTGAGTAGAAGCTCCCCCATTGGCTCACAGTTTGTGATGGTAGGAGTGAGAAGTGATTTGATTGGTTGTTTGTGTACCTAATGTCACTGAATGGGTTGTGTGTATTGAATGTCACTGAATGGGTTGTGTGTACTGAATGCCACTGAATGGCGTGGATATGGGAGTGGATAGCATCAAGGTGAGTTCTGTGCACCTATTATCATATATAAACTATATTCTATAGTATACTGATAAGCTGAAAAATACTTGAACTATTTTAATGAATAATCTATTGAGTAGAAAAATATTGTATTTAGGTTTATAAAATATTTTATCTAAAAAAATAAATCAATATTATATATTGTCATTTAAAAGGAAAACATGTCCATAACTTTTATCAAGTTATCTTATGCTGGTGGGTAGTGATAACCAGCTGGCATTACGATTAAGCAGTTGAAAGTATAGAGGTTGTTGGGAGAAAATCACTAGTATGTCTGCATGGCTGTCGTCAAGAAGCTTGCTTTGCAGCTGCAGGGTTTTGAATTTAGTCTCTTTATGTGGCACCTTGAGCAAATGTCTTCTATAGTCCCAGGCCAACCAAGGCCTTGTGAGTGAATTTGGTAAACAAAAACTGTGTGGAAGCTCATCACATACGTGTGTGTGTGTCATTCCATCATTTGACAACTGGTGTTGGTTTGTTTACATCCCCAGACAGAAACTGAAAGAAGACAGTCATCCCACCCCCTCTCTCTCTCTCTCTCTCTCTCTCTCATATATATAGTTTTCAAGATTGTAAAAGATTCAAATTATGTTTAATAAGAAAAAAATGTAAATTTCAATTTTCTATTCAATAATTTAGGATACTGCATCATGAAGTAATTTAAAGATTGAGAAAAAGATAATTAATCATACAAAACACAAAACTTACTAGTAATAACTACAATTACAATAAGCTTTGCAAATACTTTATGGACGAGATGCGGTCCTCCAGCCAATCTAGGGAAAGCAGAAAGGGACCACCCAACCCATGCTGGCATGGAAAGTGGGTGTAAAACATCAATGATGATGACCGTAATTCATTGTTTTGGACAATCTGTTATTTCTACAGTAGAGATATATCTAAACTCCCTTTGCAGAAGTTACAATACTTTTTAGTTATTATGAATAGCCATTCATTTTACCATTCTCCTGACTCAGAATTATTTTAATGTGAAGATGTGTTAAAAATAATTCTCTGGAAACATGTGTACACAAAAGTGCAAATTATTATTCTGTTGATCCTAAGTTATCTATGCCAGCATGGAAAACGGACGTTAAAAGAGGATGATATATACGTGTGTGCACACAATAGTTGTAAATAAGCATCACTAGGTGAGGGAGGGCATCCAGCTGTAAAAATCTACCACAATTAATTCTATCTGACCCATGCAAGCAGGGAAAAGTGGACATTAAAAGGATGAAGGTAATTATGAAGAGGAGGATGATGACAAGGCTGGTGGAATGGTAGACTTGTTACAGCATCAGACAAAATATGTTGCAGTATTTGTTTTGGTTCTTTACAGTCTGAGTTCAAATCCTACTGAGGACAAGTGTACTTCTCATTACACCAGGGTCAATGAAATAAAGTACTAACTAGTCAAATACTGAAGTCGATGTAATAATCCAGCCCCTCCTTGAAATTGCACCAGTATTAGGAACAATTTTTTTCTTTTTCTTCTACCACCACTACTATTACAGGCAGCTATTTACTTAATTCTGTTTACATCCTGATTTAAAATGCTATCGGCATCAAATTTGCCTTTTATTCTTTGAGGGCGAATAGGATTAATTAGAATTGGTGTATATTAAATGAACTCTAGTTATCCTCTTCAAATATTGTAATTATTTGAAGGTTATGAGTTGGTAGGAACTATAGAGTGGACTAAATCATTTTCTGTTTAGTTTCATCCTGCTAAGTTAGACTGTCTTCCTTTCAGCATTCCAGGGTTGATAAAATATAAACCTTTAATATACTGAATTGTTTGTTTATATCTCTCCCCTGAGAAAATTGGTGTTGTAATGATGCATGAAATCACATACTCATGCACACACACACACACACACACACACACACACACACACACACACACACACTGCATTTATTTTGTGAGTGATTAATTCTGAGAGTGACTTTTTGTAACTAAAACACATATACACATATATACTGTTATATTTACTTCTGTTCTTCTATAAAAGTTTGATAATAGCTATATATATATACTATAAATATCATCACAAATTAAATAATAAGCAGATAAGCAGAACTGAATGTAAAAGTACATGTGTTTTTAAATAGCTACTACAGCTCTTTTGCATATAGGCACGTGTGCACACACACACAGATACATACATACGTATATTTATCTATCGATAGATAGATAGATTTGCAAGAGAGAAGATTGCACTGGTATGGTCATGTGATGCATATGGATGGGGACAGCTGCTTAAAGAAGTGCTGATCTCTAATTGTGAAGGGAACCTGTGGAAGGGGTAGACCCATGAAGACGTGGGATGAAGTGGGGAGAAAGGATCTTGAGATGATAGGCCTCACTGAGGAGATGACAAGGGACTGAGACTTGTGGTGATTTGCTGTACTTTCTAGAAGACATGTCAAGCTAAGTAAAATCGCAGCCATCTATACATATAGACATGGCCTTTATGGCCATGCCCCCACTGCTCTCCCAGCTGAGAAGTCTTTGTGTCGCAGGTGCCGGTGCTATGTAAAATGCACTTGTGGAAATCTTACGTAAACGCACCCGTGTCGGTGGCACATAAAAGGCACCCAGCACACTCTGTAAAGTGGTTGGCGCTAGGAAGGGCATTCAGCTGTAGAAACCAAGCCAAAACAGACAATTGCAGTCTGGACAGCTCTCCAGCTGGCCAGCTCCTGTCAAACCATCCAACTCATGCCAGCATGGAAAACAGACATTAAATGATGATGATGATGACACAATCAATGTTTCCAGATTATCTCAACCTCATTATCAGGATAGGGAGTCAGTTTTGATTTCTGTGCTGCATCTTTTATAGTGGGTGGTTTTAGTTCATGCAGACTTTACTGCTAGGTTTTGACCATTAGAATTTCTCATCATCAGTCACATATTTTGGCTGTTATAGTTACGTGTCATTAGTCATATGCTTGACCTTTTTGACATGTGAACATTATGTGTAGGAAGCCCCATATAGTATGGATGCGTGAAAGTTATAAACTTCACAGATGACTACAACACTCTCTCATAGGAAGAAGTTGCATGGATTGTTTTGTTTCTTGAAGGTGAGGAGAAGAGAGGTGGTGTGGGAAAGATTGGAGCAGTTACAGAGTGTTGGGGATAAGTTTCTTTAGATGTGCATAGATAGTATAGGAGAGGGGTTCCACAGTCACTGGTTTGGGTCTGGTAGAGTGCAGGGTCTACCACCAATCAGGGGTACCCTCAGTTGAGGAATAAGGCTTTTTTTGCACTGGGATTCAAAATCCATATTGATGCTACAAAGCCAACAAATATGAAAGAATTGGAAGATTAGTATAGTAAGATTTGATGTGAAGAAAAAACAGTGGAGATAAGAGTGGGTGTCAGTGGGTTTCATGTGTATGGTGGTGAACAGGTGAATATTGTTGATGGTAAAGAAAATATCCTGGAAGCTAATGGAGGAGTTTAACATGGTAAATGTGAAATCTAGAGCAGTGTGAAAGGAGCTTATATATACAGATATAGATATTCAAATATAAATATACATGCACTCACACATGCATACACGTGTATATTTGTGTGTGTATGTACACATGTGCATGCACATATCCAAACACAAACTCACTCTTATTCTTTTACTAGTTTCAATCATTGATTAGCAACCATACTGGCACACTGCCTTCGGGGATTTTATCAATCAGATCAACCCCAGTATTGGTCCTTCTTGACGAATCACTATGTTATGGGCATAAAAGAGCACGATATTAACAAAACCAGTTCTAGATTACTTACACACAGACGTGTGTGTGTGTACATACACATGTACACAGACTTATATAGACACTCATTACACATATATACATACAGACATTGCGTGTGTGTGTGTGTGTGTGTGTATTTATATATATATATATATATATACATACATATATATATATGGAAATGCAGTCCATGAGAAATGGAAATACGGCCAAATGATAAAATAGAAGATGGGCGTGCAACGCCCCACTGCCATACAGCAGAAGTATGGGAAGCGGCGTAACACTATATTGTACGGGAGGCGAGTTTAA
>JAOPUL010003388.1:85128432-85138551 GCA_027564515.1 Octopus rubescens
ACACACACACACACACACACACACACACACACACACACACACACACACACACACACACACACACACACACACTAGCCTCTGCCTATTCAATAAATTGTAACTGCAATCAAAGAATATGTTGAAAATATAGTTCCATTTTTAAAAATGTATTTTACTAAAACAGTAAATGAAAACTCAGTATATATCAGTGTGTATGTGTAAGTGTATCCATGTATGTGTACATTATGTTTATGTAAATATGTTTGTTTACATATGCCTATGTACATTATGTTTTGTAAATATGTGTATATTTATGTGAAATTGTGTGTTTATTTTGTTAATCACTTTACACTCTCCATTTGAGGAGACTAACTTTATATACACAAAAAATGTTCCCAAAGAAACCATGTTTCATACAATTGCTCCTAGAGGGAAATAATCTTTTTTATGATTAATGTTTTGTAAACTATACCATAAACAATCGTCAGACATCTGAAGGAATTGTAAATGTACCATTATTGTATCTTATATCATCTATTGTGTAAGATTTAGTTCCAGCTGTCAAATGTTAGTTTTTTTTTAATGGAGATGTCTCTCTTCAAAAATGGTATTGTTAAGTGGTTCTTATGTTAAACAAGACACTCAGGTCACTTTGACATGACACAGATGATTGGTAGAATTGTTACATACACACACATACAATATGAAGGTAATACTTTTGATAACAACACACCTAAAAACCATGCCAATATTTCAATTGTTATCTGTGAATTAATACTTTGTTAAGCTAAGAGTCAGACACAAGAGGAATCAGATGTAGCAGGCAAGAGAGAAAACTACAATGGTTTTGTCTTGTGCGTATGAATGAGGACAGTTGTATAAAGAAGTGCCAATCACATAAAGTGGAACCTGCAGAAGAGGGAGATCCAGAAAGACACGGGATGAATTAGTGAAGGCTACTTTCAATCTGTTGAGCCTCCTAGAGGAGAAGACAATGGGCTGAGATGTTTGATGATATGAGGTTCTTGAGAAGACCCACCTACCTCAGCGAACCTGAGTTCTGGCAGTGCTGTGTGTTATGTGCTCTCCACCCACATGTCACATTAAATCGCCCACCAACAACGAACCAAACTACATCTCACCATGCATTGTTTGTCTCTCTATCCCACTTCTCTTGCAGCCGAATGCCACTTTATCCTCTCCCCACCCTGTCCACCCCTACCAAGTGTATAATTGCTATTTTACCATTCTCCCTATATACTCATGTTCACCACTCACTCCATTCCTCTTTCTCTCTCCTCTCTTCTACTTTCCTTTCACACTCTTGTGAATTCCCTGCTCAGTTACCCTGTCCAATCCTCTCTACCACTCCACTTATATTTACCTCTCTGTACCTTGAGAGTACATCCTGGCATATCTTCACTACCATCTTCTCTCCCTCCCTCTCTCTCCTCCTCCTCCTCCTCGTGTAGCCATTTATCTCCTTTACAGCAAAACACCTGTTTCTGTCCTATCATAATTTAGCCTCATCACCTGCACATTACCACTCCCCCTCTCATTTGAGGAGTTTTTGTTTTGCAAGTTACTTGGTGACAACACTAGTGCTGGTGCCATATAAAAAGCACCCAGCACCAGTACACTCCATAAAGTGGCTGGCATTAGGAAGGGCATCTATCCACAGTAACCATGCCAAAGCAGACAGTAGAGCTTGGTGCAGTCCCCTGGCTCGCCAGCTACTATCAAACCATCCAACATATGTGAGCATGAAAAACAGACATTAAATGATGATGATGAGGAGGACATCTGTGATAATGTGAAAGTTACAGTCTCATACTGGCTATGTTTTTAAATACTTTAAAATTTAAGACACATCTTGGAGTGTTGGTAGTAACAATTCCCTAAAGGATCATCAAAGGTTAAAACACCAAATTTATATATCCAGAACATAACATTTGCCAGTCAGTACTTTTAATTTGACTGACTTGCTGCATGCTATAGGTTTGCACGATCATAACCAACCTGGGAATACACAACAACAACAACAACACAAAATTTAGGAATTCTTGTGATTCTTGGAAACATGTTAAGGTTTATATATTTTAAGTATTTACTGAAAGTGAGTTGTTTTTTTTATAATTCAATTTAGTCTTTATTCATTCATTTATTTATTTATTTATTTATTTATTTATTGCAGTGTTCTTCAGATGTTACAGTTGTCATTGTTGACTATTCAGCTACATCTACATGGGACCTGAGTGTTCAGAAGGGTCAGCAAGTAGAACTAATAGATGTTTGCCCTCCTGGACAGCCGGATTGGTGCCTTGTGCGTACATTACCTACCGAGGTGAAAGAGTCTAGTCAAGGTCTTGTTCCAATGTCTGCACTCAAACCGGTTCCAATTTTGAAAGTATCATCTGCTGCAGGGACGCGCACAAGTGCCGACTTAGATGGTGAGTTACTTTTACTGTGTTTTACTGTTGTTATATTTCACTTCCTTTTCTTTGTTTCCAACTAAATGTGTGTGTGTGTGTGTGTGTGTGTGTGTGTGTGTGTGTGTGAGAGAGAGAGAGAGAGACATTGCAGTAGCATGTCATTAACAGATACACAGACAGACAGAATTCTTGTAGGATTAAAATTACAAATAAAAATTTCATCAATAATTAGGAACATTTTACCACCATCTACAGCTGGGACTTATATATATATATGTATACAAGCATGTGTGTGTATAAATATTTATATTTTCCGCTCTTCCTAACTCCTCCCCATAGAACTACTTTCCCACCTGGTACCTAAACATTTTTTCCTACCCTCCTTTCCACCACCTTTTTCTGATGAAAGACTAACATCCAGAAAGTCAAAGACCTTTCCCCTTCCTTTCAAGCATTAGACTAATAACACTTTTGTGAAAACTTGTCCCTCTTGTGTTTTTTCTTGTTTTTGTATGGCTTAGTGGTTAGTGTACTCAGCTCACGATTGTAAGGTCATGAGTTCAATTCCAGGCAGTGCATTGTGTCCTTGTGCAAGACACTTTATTTCACATTGCTAACTGAGAACTAAGTTAAGGGTATGCATATCTGTGGAGTGCTCAGCCATTTGCACATTAAGTTCATAAACAGGCTGTTCTGTTGATCAAATCAAGTGGAAAATTCATCATTGTAACCGACAGTGCCCAGCCAGGCATATATATATAAAGAGAAGAGAGGTACAGGCATGGCTGTGTGGTTAATACATTCATTTTTGGACCACATAATTGGGTCTAACCCATGCCTGCATGGAAAAACAGACGTTAAAGGATGATGATGATGATAGTCTTGGGTTCATTCCCACAGTGTGGACACTTTCTACTGTAGCTGCAGATTGATCAATGCCTTGTGAGTGAAATTTAGTAGACAGAAACTGAAAGAAGCTCATCGTATATATTTATGTGGGCTTGCATGAGTATGCATTTCCCTTGTCTTGTGAATACTGCTAGTAATCAAAGAGTCACTGTTCACACAAATGGTATCATTTGTTTACAGTCCTTTGAGAAATTATGTGCAGATTGTTTTTTGTTCAATGGACTGGGGGAAAATATTATCTCGCTTGGAAACAAATGATGAGTAGCAAAATAAAGAGCATCTAGCATCAATGTATGGCTCTGTGTTTATGAAGTTCATTTTGAAATGACATGGTTCTGGGTTCAGTCATACTGTGTGGCACCTTGGGCAAGTGACTTTTGTTATAACTTCAACCTGACCAATACTTCTAAGTATATTTGGTAAATGAAAACTTGTATGTGCGTATGTGTATATGATTTTTATATGTATTCATTAACATCACTTATGTAAAGAACAGTGTACAGACCAGTTGAATGAAAATACCTTACTTGAAAAACAGATATGGGTTGGTGATAAATGGAAAAGCATCCAGTCACAGAAAATCTGCCTCAACAAGTTTCATCTAACTCATACCAACATGGACAGATGAATGTAAAAATAATGTTGATGACAATGATATATTTATCTTATTTCATGAATTGTTAGCAAAGCATTGACTTTATGATTCCATGTTTTCTCTCAACAGATTCCTCCAGTAATTCCAATGAGCCAAGTCCAAATGCTTCAAATGCTTCACTTAATAATTCTTCAGCATCCCCCGTTACCAAGAGACGCAGTAGTTTCCGGTAAGTGCTATCTCAATAGTAGACTGGTTAGTTTCCTCCTCATTATCATTATTTGAAATTATTGTAATGCTGTCTTATTGTTTTAATTAAAACTGGACAATGATTATAATGAAAAAATGAAATTAATCCTTCAATCTTTGTATTTTAGTGATTTCAGAGATTTTATTTTTTGTAACTAGTCACAGACTTATTGTTCTTTCAGCTTGATGCTTATTTTACCAAAATCCCATTCACAAAATTACAGACAAAAAAATTTTAATTCTCTGTATCTGTGTGTTATGTGGAGGTGTGTGGCCTAGAGGTTAGGATATTGCATTCACAATTACAAGGTCATGGTTTCAGTTCCTGGACTGGGTAGTGCATTGTGATCACTTCACTTTGACATCTGACCTGTGGCACACCATGTACCTGTGCAGGCAATATAGATTTGATGGAGAGAGGGAGCTGATGTGCAGCACAAACATTTGATCACTATAAACAAGTCATCTGTGCCGGTTGTTCAGCTAGAAGTTGTAGAGCCCTCATCTATTGTTTACAATGGGAAAATCCACAACACAAATATTTCTGGAATGGGTTATACATATTGTTAATCAGGCACCAAAGTTTTTTTGTACATCCAGGAAATAAAGGTAGCTGTTACAGTGTAGATATATGATGTTGTCTTCAAACTTTGATAATAAAAGATGTTTTGTGAAACAGTGTTTACTATAAAGACTGACCAGCTGTATGTGTGTTTCAGTTTCTACTTGAAAACAACATTTTATCTGATTTGTCTCAATAATGTCTTTCAGAAAGGCATGAGTCTGACACAGTCGCATTTTCTTCTACCTTAAGGCTGTTTGTGAAAAGACAACACTTTGATATTGGGTGGAAGAATCAGTGTTGGTCTCTGATGATTGGGTGAAAAAAAAAAATCAAAATTGTTCTCTGATAATAAACTCAACAAATCACAAAGAAGCAATAAATACAAGCTTTAGCTTTTACCTATTCTATTATTATTGTAGTGGTACCCTTTTGCTTCGCTGAACTAGCAAGTTGCATACTACTAACACCCTATCATCTCTTTTCCTCTCATCATCTACATTGTGTCCCTTTCTCATGTGTTACATTAACTATTTTGCCTTATCTTGTCCTCCCCTCCCCTCTCAATGTCAACTCACTGCAATTTCCTTCTCACCTATGTTTTACCTGCAGGCATCAACTTCATGATGTTCAAGCTGAACATCAATTTTGTTGAGTCATGGAGGGCCTGATAAGGTATCAATCTCTAAATTGCAGAAAATACTGCCGTCCATTTTATTCAGTGTACACACTTGTGAGACTGACTTCAAAATCTTCACTGGTGCAATATCCATCAGTGGTTATCAGTCAAAGTTCTACATATACGTATTCAAAAGTATACATGACATCAATGCTGATCCCCTTTACATAAAAGACTGAACAGTACTTAACCTGGACGTAACATCATTTTTTTAATCCTTC
Organism: Octopus rubescens; assembly: GCA_027564515.1. Taxonomy (NCBI): domain Eukaryota; kingdom Metazoa; phylum Mollusca; class Cephalopoda; order Octopoda; family Octopodidae; genus Octopus; species Octopus rubescens. The sequence continues at coordinate 85,134,059 of JAOPUL010003388.1, forward strand.
TGGTCTTTCTGGCTACCAAATTCCATTATCGTGTTCAAATACCACATACAACCTTTTCATCACCACCACCCACACACTTGTAAAACATTCTTGCTGGATGAATTAATGGTTCCTGCGACTTCCATTTTTAATATTTAGTTTATTTTTCATCTGAGAAAAATTATAATTAACCATGTTCGTTTTCTCCTTTCCCTTGCTTTATCTTTCATCATCATTCTCATCCTCATCATCACTAACATTTAAAGAATTTTTAAAAAATTAAGAATTGAAAATTAATAAAACAAATTTTGCTATTAGTTTGGTGAGATCTCTCCTTCAGGATTCTATGTATTTTCTTACAGCTGATATACCACTTCATATATTTATCTGTTTGTTTCATGGCTACGGGAATTAATTCTGTACACTTTAAAGTAATTCAACAGCACTAGAAGGAAGTATTTATGTAAATTAGGAAAATTTAAAACATAAGAATCCCAATGAATTTAGCTTATTTAAAGATGCAAAAAATTAGCTCAGTCTCTTAAAGAACAGGATTAAAGTTAATTGATTAAAAGATTTATGATTTGAAATCCTGAATAGAAACTTAAAACAATACTGTAGTTGAGAGATGAAACTTTACTGAGATTCTCCTGTCTTTTTTATATTATCTACCCATTTTCACAGTTATCATAAAATTTCATCACACTCTCACTCAAACACAGTCACATTGTTCTATAGTACCTGTTTAGAATATTAACCAGTTTTATGTACTTTTTTTTTTCTCTATAAACCAAATTGAAAAGAAGTGTGGAATTACACATGAAACAAATGAAAATATATTTCTAATATATATCACCTGTATATAAAAGAATATCATAGAGAGCTCAATTGTTTTCTTTTAATTTTTGGCATGCCATTTTTCCCATATATATATATTTTCAAACTTGGTCATTATTCATTAAATAGGATGCCAAAATTCAAAACCAGGACCATGCCTACTTCAGCAAAACCGACAAGGTATGAAAATAAATTTATCATATTAAAAACAGGATATGACTAGTCTAGCTTCCAAGAGTGGTAAAGATCCTCCTTATAGATTCTCAACCCAACACAAGTGAAGGATCTCGATGCTTGCACCACTCCACACATCAGCAAAGTGCACTTAGAGTTCTTTTCTCATTCTTAACAAACAACAAAAGGGGAATGTCATTAAATGGTTTTCAAATTAGTTATTGCATGGCGACTCTCTTGCAGAAATCCCACTCAAAGGAAATAATATCTAACAAACTGCTTGCTTTCTAAGTGTCTTTTAAATAATTTCTTTCTTTTTTAATTTCAAATCTGCTAAACTTTATATTTGTTTCAGTGTTTGCATGTTGACAGTCAAATAGAGCTTTTCTTTTTCATTTTGTTTTACTCAATAATAATAATCTGTAGCTTTTTGTAATTTTACTCAAATTCATATCTAAACCGGCATATCCACAATCACTGGAGTAAATTGATAGTATAATCTACAAATAAAGTATATGTATCTTGATAAAACCTGTTTGACAACCAATAACAACTCTTAAATCAGCCAATGCTTTATTTTAATTTTGATAACCATAATTTGCCAGGGTGGGAGGTATATGTCTTGTGGGCTTTCCATTTTAGAAATATTATTCCAGAGCCATCTTAGAATTTGTTTATCACAACAATCTCCATAACTTTATTGAAATTATTACCAACACATAAGCAATGCTTTACTTTTCTGTTTCATTGTCAAGTAGTTTTAGTATGGTTTTTAATTGTTTTAAAAGCATGTTAAGCTTTAATCTGCTGTAGTTTTTTAAAACATTGGCTCAACAGTTTTGTTTTCTTTCTGCCTGTTTATTATTATTATTATTATTATTATTATTATTATTATTATTATTATTATTAATTTTCTGCTTTGTTATTGTTGTACTACTTTTTATTACTTTTACATTATTATATTTAACATTTCAGTTTTATTTATGAAATATGATTAACCCCCTAACTAAATTTAAGCATAGCCTTGAGTGGTGCTGGCCAGCTCTCCTTGAACAGACCTAGATACAATCAAGTTAAAACTATGTGGAACTTAGTGTTTAAATGTGATGTCTGTTCCCAGCTGTACCAATTACAAACACAGTGTAGCACAACTATAGCTCAGCTTCTTATAAACTCAACTGATAAATTCATGTTGTAACTGAATATACATTTCTGTCTTTGGTAGCAGCCACATATATATTACACAACTTGGCAATCAACAAAAAGACCACAGTTTATGCTGGCTGATATTATTGAGAGAATAGGCAGCTCTGTACACATTTCATCATCATCATCATCATCATCATCATCATCATTATCAATACCGACAAAGAAGAGACAACGCACACACACACACACACACACATATTGAACATCAGCACCCATCTCATCCTCATGCATTTCATTTAAGACTCTAAAATTTCTTATTCTTCTGTCTCTGAAATGTTTCAATGTAAATGAATTGCCTGCTGCTATTTAGTCTGTTGTGTGTGTGTGAGTGCGCATGCGTGTGTGCGTGTCCATTAATTCCATTATATATTTCTGTTTCTTAACAAATATCTTTTTATGTTATCATCATCACCATCATATCTAGAATAAACTCTTTAAAACTGTTCCAATCTTCAGGTTTGTCTCCTTCATCTGAACATATACCCTTATATTATCATTGAGCATTATAATATACCTGGTACCAAATTTCATATCTCTCTCTCACTCTCACTCACACACACACATACACACACACAAATGCAAATGCAAAACAAGGTGGAAAAAGAACAGTATTCGAATACCAAAGATAGAGTAATATGCTTTTTTTTTTTTGATTAAAGGCAAAAAAATCTTCACAAACTGTTGCTTAGAGTTTCACGTAATCATAACTGTCCGACGAACAGTAATGTGAAACTCTAAGTAACAGTTTGTGAAGATTGTTTTCGGCTTTAATTAAAAGTATATATATGTGTATGTATATTAAAGAGATTTGTTGTGTAAGGCCGGAACAATGCGAGAAGGTACAAAATAAACTACAAAAGGTTAAAAAAAAGAAAAAGTTGCAGTTTTACCTTGTATTTCGATATTTTGGGATTATGCCACCATTTTCAGGAGATATGATAAAAGTGGTAGTTGGAAATAGTCGTTGCTCAGATGTGTAGGGGAGGAAGGGGTTTATGGGTATACCTGGCCCCGAACTTAAAATCAGGCCTATAGTCTCGGGAATTGACTGTCCCTTTTATAAAATGTCTTGGCTTCTCTCCAAACTCCTCAAACCACTACTTCATATATTCCCCGAACATGTCGACCTCTCCAATGAGATCTTTAAAAGATTCAAGGATATCGATCCCACCGTGCTCAGAAACAACCAATACCCTTTCAGCTTAGACATTGTCTCCCTCTATACTTCCGTGCCCACTCTTCCTGCTGTCGACATCATAACCGACCACATAGCATCTCTTCTTTCATCTCCCTCTCCTTCTTCTCCTCCTCCTTCCCCCCTTCATCTTCCACAAACCTTCACCTGTTTGGTCTTACACCCTCTGACATCCGAGAACTACTAGACATTATAATAGGTAACACATACTTCCAATACACCGGTGAAATATATAAATAGATCTCAGGTCTGCCGATGGGATATAGCCTCTCAGGCCTGCTGGCCATCTCATACATGTATCAACTCGAATACATGGCATTCAACACCTGCCACCCATGCAACTTTTTCTCAAGGTACATTAACAATATCCTTATGCTCATTCCTCCTGGGAGGAGGCAACTGCCAAACATCAAATTTTCAACAACACCAACAGCCGCATCAAATTTGAGATTGAGCACTCGAACGAGTCTGGAGCCCTCTCTCTGCTGGATTCCCAAATTAAGATCACAAGGGAGAGTTCCAGCTATACAAAGTTTTATAGAAAAGCAGCCAGTAGGAATATGTTCGTACACTATGAAACAGCCCTGCTCACCAGAACCAAAATCACATACGTGCAGAATGAGACCAAAGTGGTTCCTCAAAATCTAACCCACAATGGCTATCCGCCATCTGTAACTAAGCAACTGCATCAACAAAACACGGAAGGCTCATAATCCCAAGTTGCAAAAGTGCTTCTTTAAACTACCCTGCTTTGACGACAGAACAACTGCAGATATTCAACATGCGATTTACAGAGAGGGACTCAAGATACAGATGGTGCACACTGGTCCATCCCTGAAGTAAGTTCTGCCGAGAAAAAATACCACAGATAGCATTGTGGGGTGCACAATGACTAATTGCCCCATAAACAATACCAAAATGTAGCTGAGGGCCTATGTGGTATACAAAGTAGTCTGCGGTAAATGTGGGGCTTCTTACCTAGGGAGCACCACTAGGAAACTGCATATCCACATCAAAGAACACATGCACACAGACACTTCAATAAAGAAACACCTGAAGAAGTGCCAAACCCAGAATTTTAAAGTTTCCATCAGGGCAA
>JAOPUL010003388.1:85139814-85152789 GCA_027564515.1 Octopus rubescens
AAATTGAAGGCGGTGCCCCAGCATGGCCGCAGTCTGATGACTGAAACAAGTAAAAGATAAAAGATATATATATATTAGGGTCTTGACCAGGTAGAAAGTCAGGGTATTTTCAATGCAGCACTCAACCTGAACTCCTGGCTATCTATACTCTTGAACTGGAGTCTTGAAGAAGATTGAAATTCCACAATGTAGAAAATCCAGCACCATCACCAGTAAATCCAACATGTGGGTCTTACGAAAAGTAATGTATAATCCAAGTAAGAAGTTGAAGAAAAAGTTCAGCACATCTATTTTACTAGTTACAATTGTTTCGGTTCCACTCTGTTTTTAACACCATTATACATAAATGATTTCATGTGAAAAGTTACGTAATATTTGTGCTTGATTACATTGAAGGAGCACTTTATCAGACTTGCATCCAAAACATAAGAGCGCACCTTTAGATGCAAGTCTGATGAAGTGCCACTCCAATGCAAATATTGGCTAACTTTTCACATGAAATCATTTACATGCAGTGGGTGTTAAAAACGGAGTGGTACCAAAACAATTGTAAATAGTAATAAATGTTACTTCTTATTTGGATTATTTATACATACACACACACACACATCACATCACATCACATCACATAACATAAAATGTAGAAATATCTTCAGTTATGCATTTGAAAGCCTTTTAACTATGAAATTACATGTGATGCAAAATCAAGTAAAAGGAAAATGTATGTGCATTTATTTGTGTATCATCATTAAGGCAATGAGCTAGCAGAATTGTTTGCACACTGGACAAAATGGTTAGCAGCATTTTCTCCATCTTTAGATTCCGAGTTCAAATTCTGCTGAGGTCAACTTTGCTTTTCATACTTTTGGAGTCGATGTAGTCAACTATCCACTTCTTGCAAACTTTCAAGCCTTGTGCCTATAGTAGAAAGGATTATTATCATCTTTCTGCCACCTACAAAGTCTGTATTCACAATGACAGCAGAGTCCTGACTTCTTTTGTGCTTACTAAAACTTTTAGTCTTCATCAAGTATAATCTGAGGCCTCTTGATTCTGGGTTTTGTTTCCACATAAAAGATTTCTTCTCCATGTCTTCCACAAACACTGCTTTATGGGCTAGATCTTCAGCATACAAAAGTTCACAAAGACATCTAGTCTTATATGTACAGGTGCATGCATGGCTGTGTGGTAAGAAGTCTGTTTTCAGCCATATGATTCTGGGTTCAGTCCCACTTCATGGCACCTTGGACAGATGTCTTCTACCATAACCCTGGGCTGACCAAATCCTTGTGAGATCTGGTAGACAAAAACTGGACGAAGCTTGTCATATATATGTGTGTGTGTGTGTGTGTGTGTGTTACTGTCTCCTTGCCTTGACATCATGTAGTTGAGAAAAGGTTAACTGACATGGAGGACTGGGAACCATCTGAATAGTGAAAGAGAGGTACCTGTATCATGATGATTTGTACCAGGTATCAAAATGCTGACACCATGACTGCCACTCAATGTCCTGTGAACACTGTAAAGGCTGTAAAACGTGATAGGATCGCAGCAGGCATTCTGACTGTATCCACATGCTGGAATTCATCCATCTGCAGGCCAAAGTGATGGAAGATCCAAGCAAGGGAATCTGGGTGTTGGAGTCACCATCATGAAGCTGGCCTTGTATGAGGACCTTTACTTCCACTTGTATATGAGGTGCAAGAGACAAATTCTGACAGCCAAAGCCAAGAAAAACCACTTGATGAAGGTAAAGAAGCACCTGAACAAGCTGAGGCATTCTATTAATCTGGTTCTTCTCAGATAAAAGGAACTTCTGCCAAGACCAGTTGCACAACGCCCAGAACAGCAGGTGGCTTGCTTACAATCCATGTGATGTCCCACATATGAAAACCAAGTTGCTCCAAACTGTGATGGTTGTCAGATGTGTCTCCAGTGAGGGTGATGTCATGCCATCCCACACCTTTGAACAGGGCCTTAGGCTCAATTCAGTTGGCTATGTGAAGCTGCTGGAAGGCATAGATGTGGCAGCAGGATTTGGCTTCTTGCCATTTTTCCAGAAAGAGCCAGTGGTTGTTGGAAAATTTCTATGACTTCAGCAGCCCCAATTTCTGGCTTTCTAATTCCCCTGGATTACTATATGTGGAGCACAGTTGAGAAAGATAACACCAAGGCCAAGATAAAAGTGATGTTCAAAGATCTTCCCAGGGACACAGCGAGGAACGCATGTGCCAGTTTTTGGAGCCGTTTTTGAAGCCATGGGGGAAGCTGAGTGTAGCTACTTTGAGTAAGCTGTTATATCCCAGCCATAATCTGATATGTTTTGATTTTTTTTAAATTTATTTTTGGATGGTATATTGTGTTTTCTTTTCCTTTTATGCAAACTGTAAAATTTAGCCCCAACACCCTATATTGTATCTACATGAATCATTATCATCATCATTTTAATGTTCACTTTTTCATTCTTGTATGGGTTAGTTGAAACTTGTGAAAATAGATTTTTCTCTACAGCTGAATTCTCTTCCTGTCACCAACTCTCACTAGTTTTCAAGTTAGTTATGTAACTCAGTAGCTGAATGTGCTTTCATTGAGGATTGTAAACAGTTGAATTTCATTTACAATCTTCACACATATCAAGACAATAAACAGTCACACTCTCTCTCATTCTTACACACACACACACATCACATGTGTGTGTGTATGTGTATAAATATGATATTTGCAATAGCTGACAAAATAATTCCAGAAATGTTGACCAAGTGAACCAGTAGTCAGTTTTGGGCGATAACATCACAATTAAATATGTAAATAAATAAAAGATAATAAAATAATTGAGATAAATCTTGGTCAGTTTACAAATTACTAACCACATTAGCATGAGTTCAAACTTCTATTGCATCCGTTATGAAAACAATGTTTAACAAAGACTGAGTCACCAATACACTAACACCAATAAGATCACAAGATGTGATATTTTGTCACTTTTATCATTACTACAATGGCTGATATTCCTGAATAATAGCTTTTCATTTATCAGTTTATGTAATCATAAAATTCTTAAAACCTTCCTCAACTTTAAACTGATTTATTGACTAAGGGATTCACTTAATTTGGTATTGCACTCTTAAGTATTCTATCACTCTATCTATGCTGCCAATAGATTATATGCTATTTGTCTGCATTCATCTCTTAAGAAAGTTGATTTCTTCCAATATTTCTCTTTTTTCTTACAATCCACTCTCTTGGTACCTTTTTTATTGTAATCTGTTTGTTGCACTGCATCCATATTGAATTTTTTGCACTGTATTTTTCACGTTTGTCTATCTACATTTTAGTATGGTTTTTTTTTTTAATATATATCTAGGATTTAATTGTTCCGTGGATGGAGGTTATTCTTTGATTCTGCGTAGGCCTCTTTTTTTAAACTGTATTTAGTGCATACCTCTGTATTCCCCTCACTTTCAATTTCAAAATTGAAAGGGAATGTATCTACAACTGTATGACAGTTTGTCTGTGTATAATGCATATTCATATCATCATCATTATAATCTGTATGCCAGTATTTTTATGTAACTTAAAATATGTATGGAGCAAAGATTGTATACATAGATGTGCATATATGAGTATATATATGTGTGTGTGTGTGTGTGTGTGTGTGTGTGTGTGTGTGTGTGTGTATGTATGTATGTATGTATGTATAGAATCTTCCCTGCTGATAAAACAAAATTTCATAACATCTGTTGAATCTACTCCTGCAATGCTGCAATATCACTGCATATGTTGCTGCAATATACCTCCCCCGGTCTTTTAGTTTTATTTATCTATTTCACAAATGTGATGGGCTCATTCTACTTCACCCATTTTGGCTACTTTTCCAATTCTGCAAGTAGAAAATTGCCAGCATTATTCCCCCTGTCCAAAATGGTGACCACACATCACCTGTCAATTACTGTCCAGTCAGTCTCATAAACTGTATTGCCAAATTGATGGAGTCCTGTGCCAGAGAGACACTCTGGAACTTCTGGAACTCTCATAACCTTATTCAACCATCACAATGTGGATTTATCCCAACCCCAGCTACTGTGGCCAACTCATTGAATTTCTTGAAGACATCACTTGAATCACAGATAATGGCTTATAGGTGGGTGTTATTTCTGTTGACTTCACCAAAGCCTTTGATTCTGTACCACACAAGCGACTTATGGTGAAGCTATCTGTAATAGGCATGAAAACTAATCTTTATAATCAGTTGAAGTCCTTCATTCTGAGTCAAAAAGAAGTAGTCACAATACTAGTACAAATTTTAATTTCTATGTGATGACATCTACTGTCCCACAGGGATCTGCCTTTGGTCCCCTGTTATTTGTTGCATACATTAATGAAATATACATTATTTTATATTATATACCTTGGACGGATATGTGTCCTCATCTTGTATTGTTGTTAATGTTTCGGCTGATGTCCTCTCCAGCCTTCATCAGGTGTCTTCATCAGCCGAAACATTGTGTTAACAACAATACAAGATGAGAACACATATCCGTCCAAGGTATATAATGTAAAATAATGTACATAATTCCTCATCTCAAAAACATATAACAATTTATTAATGAAATGAATGCCAACTTCAAGTATGTTATGGAAATGACATTAAGCTGCACCTTTAGATAAAAAGAACTGATCCTATATGCTATAAATTTTCCTTGCAATTTGACCTGGACACAGTGCCATAATGGATTGCTTACTGGAAATTCAAGCTAGCTGTAGACAAGTGTACCACTAAACTTTTTAGAATGAAAAATCTGGAATTTATCTACTCCCTTCATCACACCAAATTAAGAAGTCTGCTGGTGAATGTAATCTAGGCATTATTGTCAACAATGATCTGCACTGGATGAAACACATTTCTAAAATCATCAAAAAGGCCAAAGGTGTCTTAGTGTCACTCAGTAAGATCTTTGCCAGCAATTCATCAGCTATCTATTTAAGCCTTATATAGCTGTGGTATGTCCACACTTACATCTCCAGTCTAGAACCACCATCTTGTTCAGAATATCGATCTACTGGAAGCTGTCCAGAGATGTGCAACTTCTGTCAGTCACTTACCATAACTTGAATGTCTTGCTTCTCTGGGTCACCAACACACTAAAGTTTCAACATTAGCAGCTAACTTTGTAGAAACCCACAAAATTATCCAACATCTTCCTCCAGAACTTGACATCTTTTTTTAATTTAGTACTTTTACCACTTTTAAGCATGCCATGGGCATGCTTAAAAATCAAAATACAGCACACTTCCCATGACTTTTTGGAAGCATTTTTTTTATAGTCAGAGTTGTCAAAGTATGGAATAAACTGCCCACATCAGTTGTTAGTTGTCACGATACTGCATTTTTTAAAAATTCCATGTATTCTGAAATTCACCAACATTATTCTTGATGTGCCGGTACACTTTCCTATTTCTGACTCTCTTAATGTTCACTTTTCTATCTTTTTGTTCTTTATTCCATGTACTATGCACATATTTCTAGCTTTTGTTACTGTCTTTGTTTACTTGACTTATATGTCTGCTTTCTTTTCTCTCTTTTAACTCTTTCCAATAAACTGTAGCACCCCTGAGCACTGTATACAATAAGCTCATTATTATTATTAAGGCAGCGAGCTGACAGAATCGTTAGCACACTGGGCAGGATGTTTAGCGGCATTTCGTCCGTGTCTATGTTCTGAGTTCAAATTCCACCAGGGTTGATAAAATAAGTACCAGTTTAATACTGGGATCAATGTAATCGACTAAACCCCTCCCCTGAAATGGCTGGCCTTGTGCCTATATCTGAAACCATTATTAATATTTTATATTTATATATATGTAGATATGTACATACACACATATATGTACTTATTCAGATATATATATGTGTGTGTGTGTGTGTGTGTATGTAGCATAGTATCACACACACATGCCAAACACACACATTTATACACTTATGTTTGTATGAGTTATTGTCTTGTTTGTGTTTCCCCACTGTCTTGACATTTATTTGCACTCTGCATAGATAGTGTCCCTGGTTTCAAATGGTGTCATTGTTTACATTGGCTGGGAAAACCTGTTTGGCCATTGATCTGTTTGTTGTTCAAAAGCTAGAGAAATAGCACTTTACTGGGAAATAAGTAATGACTAACAATAGGAAGGGTATCTGGTTGTAGAAAAGTTAACTTGATAATTCTCATTTGACCCATGATAGCATGAAGAAGTTGCTGTTAAAATGATAGTTAATGTGTACACACACGAACACACACACATACATACATATATAGCTTATCATCATCATCATCATCATCATCGTTTTATGTCTGCTTTCCATGCTAGCATCGGTTGCTATGGTTCTAATCACTTCTTATCCAGAGTTATTGTCCTAAACAGACTGGGGGACCACATCTTGCTCAAATGTTTTGCAGTTTAGCATGGTTTAGTATGGTTGGATGCCCTTCCTAACACCAACTCCCTTACTGAACGTACTTTATCATGGCACCAGCTCTAGACAGATTGTTTTGTCCTCAGCAAAACAAGACTAAGCATCGTCTTGAATCTATATTGCTTCCACTTGTTTGCCAACCATTTTATAGAGTGCACTGGGTTGCATTTTATTGTGGCACCAGCATTAGTGAGTTGAACTGTCCTGCCTATTGTATGTTGTCTCTGTTTACATGGGACAATCTGATTAATAATGTGGGTACAATTCTTGAAAGACTAGAATAAAAGGTCAAAAGAAGTGAAAATGTGAAATCGGAATCAAGTTGATTGAGGTTAAATTGTAGAAGAGGAAGGCGAAAAGAGAGAGACAGTGCTAGAAGTAGTAAGAGAATTTATTTTACATTATACACACATAATCTCATCTCTCACCACCTGTTGTCACTCTCTTACCAGCATTTGGTGCCACCCTCTCATCATAATGCCTGATTAACAGTAGATTACATCAGATCTTTTGGTATCTGATACACACCACAAGCTTTCTCTCTCTTACTGGAAAAATGTGTAGCTTTGTCATTCCTCCATCACAATACTGGAAGTTCCCTCTCCCAACCTTCAGTTAATAGCAGAGTAGTAATATGATAGTAAGGGTATAATGTAATGAGGCAGTAATAGTTGGGGTAATGTGAGAGAGTGAACAAGTAAAGGATGGTCGTATAATGGTTGATGGTAAGAGTGTGATGGAAGTCGGTTATAATCAAAGGGAGGCAGAGTGGAGTCTCACAATATAGAAGGGTAATGTTAACTCACAAGATAGGCACAAGTGATGATTAGTTGAGATAGAGATTGTAAGAAAGTGATGGATAGGGACTATTTTGTATGGTAAGTGGTAGTACAGAAGTCTTTTTGTCAGTATCTGAAGGTGGGGGTAAAAGAGATTCCACAACATTCAGCTTCTTCTGAAACGTGCACAAATGAAAGCTCTGTTTAGTTGTAGACATTTGTGATGTTGGGAAGTGAAAGAAGAAAGGGAGTCAGGAAAGTTAGTTTAAAGAAAGCATCTAGTTTCAGTTGTTTATCATGCTGATGTTTTATTATTATTGCGGCAGTGAGCTGGCGGAATTGTTAGTATGCTGGTCAAAAGGCTTAGCAGCATATTGTCTGTCTTTACATTCTAAGTTCAAATTCCGCTGAGGTCGACTTTGCCTTTCATTCTTTCGGGGTCAATAAAATAAGTACCAGTTGAACACTGGGGTTGATGTAATCGACTTACCCCTTCCCCGAAATGGCTGGCCTTGTGCCTAAATCTGAAACCATTATTATTATTATTATGTTCATTATGAACTGTTGAAAATATTCAGTGTAAAAGATAACCTTGATGTCAGAAGAGATATAGTGAATGGCAATGTTCATGAGATTTCTCATTTCACTGTTGGTTATGCTGATGGAACTTCCTCTACATCAATGTCTTCCTTTTCTTCTGCCTTACTATGTAAAATATCATCCACAGTTTCTTCATCAGTGAGGACTTGATAGTCAGGATCACCTTCATCTACTTCACACCATTCCTGAACATATTCAGTTGTTTCTCATTTGCCAGCATTTACAAAAGTTTGCTGAAATGTTTTTTACCTCAAATCATGTTCATTATTATTCAACAGTTTCTTCCAGCAGTTTTCCAAAATCAAAGTCTTCAACTGCTTCTAAGTTTCTGCAAAATTAAAATTTACAGACTTAAATGTTGTAGGTTCCTAGATTCTGAAGTGCCCTGCCCCTCCACCTTTTGCATCTTTTTCTGCATCTTCGTCTTCCAATACAACCATTATTTGTATAATGTACTAATCGGTTTTTTTTAGCCAACATTGTGTGCTGCAGTGATTGAAAATAATTTCAGACAATATATCCTTGGGTAGGAAAGAGATGTTTTGATTCTTGTTGGAATCATCAGCAACCACTGTGCATATTGCGTATTGATTTATCCAGTTTTCTTTAACCCCTAATATCAGTGGGTTTATAAGCAGTGTGTTTGTGGATAGGTGGACAAGATACACATGTGGTTGCCTTTTCATTTCCTCTGTCAGATTGAAATCTGTTGTTGATGCTGTCAATACATCAGAAAGAGAAATGAGAAAGTTAAGATTTGGTGTATGCTTCATAATAGTATGCCTGAATACCTTTTATTCACAAATATCTGATGTATCCTACACAGACACATACAAAAAAAATTTAACTCTAAGCTGACAAATACATAGATGTCAATGATAATCTAATAAATTTCCCATTTGTCATCAGTCATTTTAAAATTATTAATCATAAATTTATAAACTGCATATTGTATACACATCATTAGATGCAGTTTCTATTGTCCATAAATTTTATATATTTATTTTGCTCATTGCTTTGTTTACTAATTCTTGCATAAGCATTTTCAGTAAATCAAACTTCCTTAATCACCAAATTATTTGTATCTAACCTAAATATCTACCCTTTGTTAGGTTCATGTTATGGTGGGTTAATGTAATGATGTTATTTTAACATTTTATTTATTTAACATTCTTTTTCAACACCACTACCACCACCAATTTTTTTTTAAAAAAACATATTGTGTCCTTGCACAAAAACTTCATAAAAGACAATAGTGAAACTGTCACTTGCTACATATTTTTATTCTCAATTCATCTCTGTAATTCACCATTGTAATATTTGTAGCATACGTAAATATTTATGTTGTGAAGAGAAAATCTAAAATACTTCTAGAATTGTATAGTTTTCTAAAAGCAATAGTGTGTAAAAGAAATTTAATACTTCTCGGGGGACTTTTGTAAACTCAAAAGTAGATTTTAGGAATTGGAAATGAATAAACTCTCTAGATTCCATTTAGAATTCTTTCTCAGAATGTTTTCACTGAATTATGTATCATTTCTCTCTTATTTTATTTTTTATTATTGCTATACAAGAAACCTTTATTATATTTAATATAGTTTAAAAATATTGAAATTATATCTTGTTGACTGTATAAACTAATAATTGTACTCTTGAGATATTGGTATTCTCATAACTGAAACCTGTTCATCTGCTTGCAAAGTAGTGACCTCTTTCAGTATACACAAATAATATAGTATTTACTTAATAGCTTAGCTTAGGAAAGTTAGGTAAATTGTTCCTAATGCCTAACATAGCAAAGATTACATACTTACATACATACCATAGATATAGGTGTGTATATATATATGAATATATTGAAATAAATACAAATACATGAGACAATAGATGGCATTAAAAAAAGTAGGCAAAGAAAAAATGTAATAGACATTATTAAATAACTAGGTTAGATTTTGTAACAGCTTTGCAAAGATGGGTAACTTTAGCACAATTTATTTGAAGTAAGCGTATAGTTATAGGTAATAATACATTTAAATAAATTAAAGAAATAATGTGTAGATGTGTATTAATCATATTCTAACTATGTTAAAAGGATATGTTTAGAATTATGTGTTTCTAAGGTCACATTCAGTACCTCAATTTGTTCCAGTACATACAAACACAGGAACCAATAACAAAGACTTTTCATGGTTGCTTTACTGATTGTATAAGAGGTATAGTATATTAAAGCTATGTACAGACTGAATGAGGGTTATTGTAGCTTAAAACTAGATAAATACTCAAGAGAGTTAAGGTAGCTTTGTTGTAGTGCAAAACTCAGATTAATGTAAAGATGATAAAAGTAAAAACAATTTTCAGATTTTTTTGTTTGCTTGCTCCCCACTAAAGATAATCAATTCAGCTTCCCATGCTAAGATATGTGATTGTTTATGTATGCTACTGTTTAACTCCAGGTCAATTCTGATCAAGTGGACCTGTGATCTCAAAATCAGGCCAGCCCTAACCACACCATTTCCTCAGACATTGTTTATACCAAACTACCTGTGTTCTTTGTTTAAAATAGTTGAGTGTTATCTGAGGAAGATTTGGCTGTTATTTCTACTAGGCCAACTGACCATGTGGAGCCTCCCTTGTTTGGTTGAATGTATGTATAAAAAGATGGTCTCCATTTAGCCTTCACGGAAAAGGATCAACAATATTGTTTTAGTTATCAGCTTAATTGATAAAGCATCTTTTTCAACAACACCACTAAGTCTGTTTTATCCATTGTTCATTGTTATTATACTTACTATAAAACTCACACAAACTGTGTAGTATTGTGTTTGTGTGTGTGTGCGCGCACACGCGTGCATACATGCATGTGTACATATATGTATTTATGTATGTTACACAGCTGTAGCATAGTTTATAGTATATGTTTTCTTATGCAACCCTACAGTTGTGTCAGTGTATGTATGTTACTATAATACCAACTCACAAATCTGTGTGTCTGTGTATGCATGTGCGCTCACATGTGTGTATGTGCTACCACAGCATCACCCTACCACTTTGTGTATATTATCCAACAACAACATGTGGTTGTTTGTTGTCCTAATCCATTTGACCCCTCAGAGGTGAAACTACCTTTAACTTATCACATAATTTTTCTTCTACCACCATACCCTTCATCTTGAGGGACTCAACCAGTTTTTAGCATAGGTTTTTGTTTCAAAATATAAATAACTGAACTAAAGATATATATTGCCGGTGACATGTTAAAAACACTCTTGCTGGGGACACGTTAAAATCACCCATGGCGGTGACACGTTAAAAACACCCATGGCGGTGACACGTTAAAGGCACCTGGTACACTCTGGAGTGGTTGGTGTTAGGAAGGGCATCAAGCTGTAAAAACCATGCCAAAACAAACTGGAGTCTGGTGCAGCTCCCCAGCTTGTCAGTCTCCAGTCAAACCGTCTAACTCATGCCAGCATGGAAAATGGATGCTAAATGAAGATGATATACTACTGCTTCTTCTACACAAGTGTACTGGATGCTTTTTATGTGGTGCCAGTATGGATGCTTCTTACATGGTGCCAGCATGGGTGCTTTTTACGTGTTACCAGCACGGGGGCTTTGTACGTGATGCTAACACAGGTGCTTATTACGTGGTGCCAGTCCGAGTGCTTGTTACAAGGCACCAGCACAAGTGCTTTTTTATGTGGCACCTGCACTCACGGGGTTGCTAGGTAGCTTCCAGGACAAGAACATCTCAACTGAGAGAAGTGGCCATGTACCAGGCGAGAGGTTGGAGTATGATAGAGGGTCAGGGATAGCTGTCTTACTACAAAGGAGATATTTGGCTACTCCAGTAGGACAAGGAAGAGGAGGGAGGTGTGAGAGATAAACAGTCAGAGAAAAAGAGAGGGGGGGGCTACCCACAGGGAACAGTGGACAGGGGAGTATAAGTAGTACAAAGGGGATAGAGATGTTCCATAAGAGTGTGAGGGGAGATATTTAGAGATAGCTAGTGATGGTGAGAGGAACTGGAGGGGCCTGCAGTGTGTGGTGGGGGTTTTGTGAAGGTGGGTTGTGGCTGAGTTTTGCCAGAGGACAGAATTATGTGTGTGTCTGCATGTGGGGGCTATTATCTCTAGCTAACTTACCAAAACAAATCATTGTAAACTATTCCTCTTTTTCAATAGAGCAGTTGGCAATGGAAAGAAGTGTATGTTGTCATTATAACATCAGGTTCAATTGTAGACATGCTTCAGTTAGTGTCAGACTTAAGAAAATAAATAACATGAGGCACTCAGACAAAAAAGAAAAAAAATATTACTTTCAGTTGCCTCAACTTTATTTTCATTGGTTTTGAAAAGTTGGTGACAGGCTATAGAAAATCTGCCTCAATAAAATTTCATCTGACCCATGCCAGTGTGGAAAAGTGGACATTAAACCAGTGATTATTATGATAATGACAACACAGACTTGTGGCTCAATGGATAACACTCATGCTTACAATTGAGGAGATTCCAGATTCAATTCCTGGCTCTCTCAAATTATCTAAAATTTATAAATGAGTTTTATAATGTGCAGGCATGCCTGTGTGGTTAAGACCTTTGCTTTGCAAATATATGGTTTCAAGTTCATTGTCACTGCTTGGCACCTTGAGCAAGTGTCTTCTGCTATAGCCCAGGCCTATCAGTGTCTTGTGAGTGAATTTGGTAGATGGAAACTAAGGAAGTCTGTCATAAGTGTGTGTGTGTGTTTAAACCACAATCATACATCATCGACTGACAACCATTGTTGGTTTGTTTACATCCCTGCAATTTAGTGGTTTAACAAAAGAAACCAATAGAATAAGTACCAGGCTTAAAAAATAAGTATTGGGGTAGATTTGTTCAACTAAACCCTTCAATGCAGTGCCCCAGCATGACCGCAGCCCAATGACTGAAACAAGTAACAAATATAGTAGTCTTAAAATCTTCTGTCAAAACAATGTCATGTTCTGAATGAGGTGAAACGACAAACATCTGTTCTAGAAATTACATCAGAACAAATTGTAACAGAGTTTCAAAAGTTAATGGTGAACTACCTCTTGTTCCCCCAATTGACAGCCTTGTTTATTTGCTTATTGTGTTGAAGTCC
>JAOPUL010003388.1:85189840-85201182 GCA_027564515.1 Octopus rubescens
CCTGGCTTGCCAGTTTCCAGTCAAACCGTCTAACCCATGCCAGCATGGAAAACAGATGCTAAATGATGATGATGATGTATTTATGTATATACATGCACACACACAAGCACTTCAACTCAAGTACATATATACATTTCATACTTGGTTTTGGGGTTTTATTTCTGAAGAAATACTGGTAGTTTATATCAGTTGATCTCACAAGGAAGTTGTTCAGGTGTGTATGTGTAAGATTTCTAAATATCTGAGATTCAAGTATTCTCAGTTACAGATTATTCTTAATTAAATCAGGAATTAGTACATCCTTTATTGGTTCGGTGCAAAGTTCCTGTTTATCTATTTATATTCCTAATGAATGGTACTTGCCTCATTCAGTACTGTATCTCAGCTAGTCAACTTTCTGCCTCACTACTGTAAAAAAGCTAATTGAAATCTTTTATTTTTCTACACTACACTTCCATGTATTCTCATTACCACTGATTTTAAATATAGATCTTTAGTCAAAACTGGTATACTTTCTTTCCCAGTAAGTTCATCACCATTACCGGTATGTGATCCACAAGGAAGGAATTTCTGGAACATCAGCTTCCTCACTTATTGAATTTAAACCCATGTGTTCTTGTTGATCATTTGCTGCTCTGCTTACTTTTAGGATATAACTTTATCCTTTACTTACTGCTGCTGCTGCTGCTGCTGCCGTCGCGATTGGTCTGTTTCTTGTAGGTTCAACCTCCACCTCTTATTTTAGAACACACACTGCAATGCTGCTGGCCTATTTAGTTTCACTGCCAGAGCCTCTCATTATCATCTAACTTGTCTATATATCTACATCAAGCAGCTTATACTAACAGCATTGTGAATAATCTCCTCCTCTTGTAGGCCTCAACACTTTCTCTGAAGGCACAAACAGATGCAACAGCAGCAGCTAGTGCTGTAGACTTGGCTACAGCACTAGAAAACATTGTCAAACAGAAGATGGTAAGTATCACACCAGCTCCTCACTGCTGTTGTCTTGCTGCTGTTGAATACAACAAACTTTGGCTTCCCCTTCAGATGGCATGTATCTATGTTCTGTGTGTGTGTGTGTGTGAATGTCATATATATATATACATATATATATATATATATAATTGCAGCACTGCACATTTTCATCATCTTCTGTTTATTTATTTAGTATGTGTGTGTTTTACTTTTGGTTTTTGTTTTGTTTTTCAGCATAGTTTTACTATTTTTATTTTATTTTCATAATTGCCGTTGCTTCTATTAAAAGATTTTTTTTTGTTTTTTTTAATTTTGTGTGTAAATATTTTATTTGTTAATGACAGTGACGATCATGTTGTTACCTTTGTTGTATGCATGCAACTTTTCACTGTGTTTTTTTTTTTGTTTTGTTTTGTTTTTTTGTCATACAACTCATATTTATGCATTCCCTAAAATCATCTTTAATAAATATTATTATTGTCATCGTCATCATCACCACTATGTTGTTATTGTCATTACTACTACTAAGTTTTTGAAGGTTTTATTCTTTTCTTTTAGTATTACTTGTTTTAAATTTCATTTCCACTGCTGTACCCTTTGGGTGGGGTTAACCTGCAAACCTCTATACTAAACTTTTTCTAAAGTTTTGGCAGATTTACAACTTCCACACCTGTTTTCTACATCTAGTTACCCTACTTTATCAATGTAGACCCTTACTAATTGTTGCATTACATTCTATTTCTGTACTATTGTCAGCAGTAAGATTATTTTGTTTTAATGTGACCAGATTCTATCACTGAATATTCTTCTCAAGTCTATATAGAATATACTGAGCTCTAAAATTTTCTGACCACTGTTTAATGTAAATGGGAAGTTAAGTCTTATCTGAAAACCTTACTATCTGCAGTTTTCTGAATATCTGTTAGCTCTTTAGAAAATATAATTATGTCAAGATACTGAGATTGTATATAATATATTTATCTTTGTTATAGTTACTACCCACACATATTTTTACAGCTTTCAGTCACCCTGTACAACAGTCCCCATGTTACTACCATGTACCTACAACTGTTCCGCTATTTGTATTACTAAATATATATCACCTTCTATAAGTAATGCAACTAGCTTTCACCTTGCACACACACGTTGTGTACTTTTCTTACCTACACATGCAACCAGCAGTATATTGTGCAAACCATTGTACATTATATCAACTGCAGTTATTGCCCTGTACAGATTACAATACATTTAACACATCAACTGGTGCAAGCTGTTACATTGTACAAATCTCTGCACATCTATTATAGCTACTAAATACAGTCATATATTGCCCTGAAAATATTGTATATTGATGTAACAAACAACTGGTGGTTTGGTTCCTTGAACAGAGCACTATGTTAAGAAGTGGCAGTTATTGACTGTATGAGAAGGGAATGGCAATATAACTGTGGGTGCCATATTTAGTGTAATTCCCATCTATCTCTATGCATATCAATTTTTTTATTTTTTATTATTCATTAGATTGCAGCAGTTGTGAAGGGTATAAAACAAATATTAATTAAGCACAATGCAACTACCAGTAACCTAACTCCCTTCATTGATGCTACCATCAATTACATAGTTCTCTTATACTGCCATCAATTAGACTGCCTACCCCCATACGATTATCAACCTATGTTCAGTAATAATTGCTTAACAGATCAAGTCAATCTTTATATGAACACCTGATCTAGATATCGTTTTGTATTTTATATACACATATGGTTGTGTGGGTTCTTCATAATGAGTTCCTTCTTTTATTTTGAGAGATGTTCATCACCTATATATATATATAGAGTAGAAAGTCCTTCATACAGCATAATATATTTGAAGAAATGAATAGGAATGGCTCTTTTGATAATTAGATGTTTTAAAATCATTTGGTGTTTACTCAAAACAGTCATAATTTATAAACATCTAATTATTAAAATGGAAAAATTATTAGAAAAGTCATTCCTAATTTATTTCTTCAATATATATATATATATATATATTCCGTGCAAGCAACTAGTGAGATCAAACCTGTGGATCAAGGAGTAGGTTATATTTGGATGATATTATCATTGGATTGAGGAAATTGAACACTTATGTGTATGGAGGGAGTTGTGTTTTTAATGTACACTTTCATATATATATACATATATATATACATATATATATAAATTCAGTCAAAGTTAAGAATACTGCAATTATAAATAAATAACCAATTGATTTATATGTGTGCAGACACACATACATTTTGTGATTTATGTGTGTTGGTGTTGTTGTTGTTGTTATCGTATGTGTGCATGTAGCTTTTCAGACACCTTAAT
This sequence comes from Octopus rubescens, assembly GCA_027564515.1. Lineage (NCBI taxonomy): Eukaryota > Metazoa > Mollusca > Cephalopoda > Octopoda > Octopodidae > Octopus > Octopus rubescens. The sequence goes on from JAOPUL010003388.1 coordinate 85,193,170, forward strand.
TTTTTTATTGTAGAACTGGCATAATTCTTTATTTATGTATTTCTAATTTAGGAGAAATATAATTGTATATTATTAAGGAAATCATTATTATTGTTGTATGTTAGAATTGGTAATGCTGGTTAAAATACCTTGGGGTGCTTGATTATGTCCTTTTACTGACTGAGTTGAAATTCTGTCAAGTTAACTTTTCATTTCCTGGGTCAATAAAACAAAGTACCAGTTGAGAACTGGGGTTGATTAAATCAGCTTCACCTCTCCCTAAAACTGCAACACTGCCTTAGATAAAAGAAATCTTTATGAAAAAAAAATCATCATCATCATCATCGCTGCTGCTGCTATGATTTCTGAGTATGTAAGAAATCAGATATGCCTGTATATGTGTATATCTGATTGCTTACTCAGGTAAATAAGTTTTTGATTCTGTGAGTGTAGCAACTTCAGTGATGGTGTAAATAGTAATGTAGCTCTTCTTGTTTTACTGACGTCAATAAATGAAACACAGTATGTATGAGATGATACTTAGAGAGGTTACACTTCTATGATCAATGTTATTGACAGATCACCTATAGACAATATCAGTGAAGTATATGTTTTCAACAGATGGGTGCTCTTTTTACTACTAACCACTCATCTATGAATTTGAAAACTTGCCTATTTTTTCATATAGACAGAGATAGGTAGTGTAATGTGCATTTACTTGGGCTGGGACACAGCATCTAAATCTATATAAAAATGAAAAGTAATATAGCTATATAGTATTAACACATATCAATGAAATGTCTTGAACGCAACTGTTAAATAAGAAAATATGAAAAATATAAGAAATCCTGTTAAATACTTCAGAAGTATATGACTGACAGTAACTAGTATTCTTGATTATGTCATTACTGATATTTAATACTCTTATATGTGGACTGTATCATCATATGTACAGTCTCCAGCTGAAGACTATACTGTCACATGAATGAACCATCCCGTCATGTGGAGGACCATCCCATCACATGGTTGGCCATTTCATCACACAGGAGCCATCTTGTAATATGAGGACTGTATTATCTTGTGAAGACTGTTCAAAGATTAGGAATCTACATTAAAGTTTCTATTGTTATATAACTAAGAACATAATGCTTGACATAATCATTTTAGTAGTTTGGGGATAAACTGTCTTTGTCTCCAGAACTCAGTTATTTAAAAGAGCTGTTTAACGACTAAGAGAATATTATGCCATTTTCATCTGTACTTTTTGTGTAGAGCTAGAATGTCGATGTTGACTAAATTAAATATAAGTCTTAGATGTGAACTGTTAGTGACCAATAAATTAAATTAGAGGTCTTAAATGTTGGCTGCCAGTTATCAGTAGACTAAATTAATTCTAGATCTTAAATATAAACTGCTGATAGTCACTAGACTAAATTAGAGTAAAAAATCACAAATGTCAGACACCATTAGAATACATAGTGTCTTTATCACTAACTTAAAATCTACCAATAAATCCACTTTTCTAGCTGTCTTCTTTAATATCAGTTATTACTGCACAGTTTACAGTTACAATCCTACTACACAAGTTATCATAAAACTGCACATTTTATATTTACTGCACAGTTAATGATGTTACAGCACAGTTTACAATTTTACTGCACCATTTGTGATGTTACTGATAAGATTAATTCCATTATTGCACAGTTTATATATTGTTTATTGCTGTGATTGATAATACTTCAGTTTGCTCTTTGATCTGTAACAGTTACCCAGTATTGTATGTGTGTGTGTGTGTGTGTAACATTTTATTTGTTGACACTATTGAACTAATCAATGTTCAGAGATTTAGGACTTACACATTAACTTCATGCAATGTTGTTTTGTTTTTCTCTTTCTAGTTTGTTTCTATTTAAAATATATATATTTTAAATATCTCTATTCACCATACACCATGTTATCCTTGTTACCATTCTTAGCATAATTCTTATTAGGTTGTGTAGACTGCAAAATTGAAAGAGAGGCATATCAGCCATTAGATCCTCCTTTGTGATTATAACATCTTTTTGTTCTATTTTTATCATTAAACTCCTCTGCTCTTTAAGGACCTTGTGCTTATGCTGGGCATCATCATCATTATTATTATTATTAATATTATTATTATTATTATTATTAAGGCAGCAAGTTTGCAGAATCAAGCGCGTCAAGCAAAATGCTTTGAAACATTTCATCTCTCTCTATGTTCTGAGTTCAAATTCTGTCAAGGTTGACTTTGCCTTTCATCCTTTTGGGCTCAATAAAATAAGTATCAGTTGAGCATTGGAGTCGATGTAATTCAGGCCATATGCCTATAATACCTATAATAGAAAGAATTATTATTATTATTATTACCACCATCATTGGTAGTGTATTGGGTGAGAGAATCAGGCTAGCACCAGACAAAATACTTTGTATTATTTAGTTGTATAGCTCTTTATATTCTGAGTTCAAGTCTTGTTATGGCTGACTTTTTCATTTTTTCCAGATCAAAAACATACCAGTATTAGGGTCACTCTAAATGGGAAACCTCCCACCCTACAAAAGTTTTAATCTTGTGCCTATTTTTGAAATCCTTATTATTACAATAATTTCAGAATGTCTGGTTTATGAACCCATTACTCTGATGTATTTGTTGACTAACAAAACTTAGCCATTACCCATGTAATGTACTGCTGAGATTTACTAAGGCTTATTTTGATAACATTTAGAAAACTGACCTTTTCTTAGTATCATTTACTCCCAACAAAGTTTATTTTATCATTTTCACTTTTATCAACTTTTTTTTTCACTTTTATAGGAACAAACTGAGCCTGGTTCAACATCAGCTTCTTCATCATTAACTCAAGCTAATACCACTACTACTAATACTACAACTAGCACAACTGCTGGAAGTGGAGATCAAGCAGAAACAACAGAAGATCAGACGAAGGGTTCGAGTGGTGGTGGAGGAGGAGGAGGCAGCAGCAGCAGCGGAGATGTAGCAAATAAGGAAAAATATGTTCTCAAAAGAAAGTAAGTACTGTCAGTAGGGAAACTTTCCTTTAGCTTTTTAGCTGCACAAATACTCCCAAATATGATATTGTTTGATACATAGACATTGTTTTTTTGTTTTGTTTTTTACTTGTTTCAGTCATTTGACTGGCCATGCTGGGGCACCGCCTTGATGGGTTTTAGATAAATGAATTGACCCCCCCCCCCCCGGACTTAATGTTTTAAGCCTAGTACTTATCCTAGCGTTCTCTTGTGTCAAACCACTAAGTTACGAGGACATAAACACACCAACACTGGTTGTCAGGCAGAAGTGGGAGACCAACACACACACACACACACACACACATAGATATAGATATATATACGACAGGCTTCTTTCAGTTTCCATCTACCAAATCCACTCACAAGGCTTTGGTCGGCCCGAGGCTATAGTAGAAGACACTTGCCCAAAGTGTCACGCAATGGGACTGAACCCGGAACCATCTGGTTGGGAAGCAAGCTTCTTACCACACAGCCACGCCTGCGCCTATATATATTTATATATATATATATAATGTGAGCGATAGGGATAAGATTATCCAATCGGGTACCGTGGTAGCTCTCAGGAATAATCCAGATTATGGCTAACCATATCAAGTAGTATTAAGCATCAATGATCACTGCGTATTAGCAATCTCGCTGTAATACTTCCTATGGGTAACTCCGGGTTCACTTCCCTGGATTATGAATAATATTGGGAGTTTAGATTTCAAACAATTATAAAGAAAACACAGACAGGTACATCATCAATTTTTTTTTCTTACCTTTAATTTACATTAGGCTGTACAGCATAATTATTTGGCTACAATGACTGACAAGTGTTTCTGCTGCACTGGGTATGTGCAGTTGCACATGCAACACAGCATAATCTTCTGTGCATTTCATTCAGGTGACTGAAGGTGCATAGAAGATTATGCTGTATTACATGTGCAACTGCACATACTCAGAGCAGCAGAAACACTTGTCAGTCATTGTAGCCAAATAATTAGGCTGTTTGACCAAATATAAATTAAATAGAAAAAAATTTTTTTTTGATGATGTACCTGTCTCCGTATTCTTTATAATTGTTTGAAATAAATATATAATAACAAATTAGTCTGCTAAGAATTCTCTATTAGAGACAGGAGCAGTATTTATAATGAGAATTAATATCTAGTGCCACACAAACATGGCTATTCTTTAAGAAAAGAAAATACTTCTATTTTAACCCCAGGAAAGCGACCTTTCCAGATTCTTATTCAGTGCGTTTACACACTCGGTTAAATATTGCAAGGAGGAGAGAACTCCTACCACACCTCGACTCGGAGACCACCATATCACGTTGGTGCCCCAGCATGGCCGCAGCTCTCGAGCTGAAACTAGTAAGAAAAAAATATGTTTATATACATATATTTATACATATAATATATACATATCTTCTTCTTCTTCCTTGCGTTTGTCCCGCATTATATCGCAGGGTCCACTGATGTTATCTTGTCTTTCCATTTCCTTCGGTCATATGCCTGATCGGGGTGTACACCGGCGATTTTCAAATCCTGGTGAAGCGTGTCAAGCCAACGCTGTTTTGGCCGTCCTCTTGTAATAAAGGTGGGAAACAGCACAGAAGTACGTTTAAATATTGTTTTATATATGTTACATTGAGTGACTTTTATAAAGTATAACCGGTTTCGATGTGTATGTCCATCTTATTAAATATTAAGAGTTGAAAGTAAAAAAAATAGGTAATAAGAAAAAATTGGAAATTAAAGACAGCTTGTTCTTATATGTTGTGCATATTTAAGAGCAAGTGTGAACATTCATCTTACAGTCTCTTCTTATATATGTTGTCTATGTAGGGTTCTGGGGTGGGTGTTATAGTTGAAAAGAAGGGAGGCTGTTTGTTTGTGTTTTGTTTCTTTGTTTATTTATTTCTTTCTGGGATGAGTATTCATATGTTCAAGATTTCTATAGAATTGAATAGTAAGTTTTGCTTCTTCTAATCAGGGACGGTCAGTTCCCAGTTGGGGGTCGAGAGAGTGTTTTTTTTCTTTCGAATGTTTGTTTTTGTTTGTTTCTAGGATGGATGTTCCTGTTTTTCAAGAATTCTATAGAATTGACAAAAAATATTATATATATATATATATATATATATACAAATATTCTCACATATCAATATATTTTCGTTTCATCTTTTTCATTACTTTATTTTATTATAATGATATTTTTTTCTATTTCTCCGTTCCTTTATTTATCGCTTGTTCATACTATTTCTTTGTTGTTTTTTTTTTATTTTATCCGTCTGCCTCTCTCTTTCTCTTTCTCTTCGTATATTTACTTCACCATAAACCTTATACTTCATCAGTCTCTATGCTCGCATTCAAATAAGCATATATAATAAACACATACCGTTAAACCTCTTTATTTTTCCTTGCAACCAGCCACCTGTAAAGAACAATCCACCCACCCTACCCTCTTTCTTGTTTCCATCTTTCCCTCTATTTTTTTTTACTTAAATAATCACAGACATAATTAGCTTTCACACTCCCACTTAGCAAACACAACATTATCTATAATATCTGTTATTGCAATCTGTACATCTTTCTCCTTTTGCTTACAGTTTTTATTCTTTTTTTTTTTCATTCTTTCTATTTCACTCTTTTTCAAACACACACACTCTCTCTCTCTCTCTCAGCTTCTCTCTCTCTCACTGTCCCTCTCTCTCACTGTCCCTCTCTCTCACTTTATCCCATGTATAATATGTTGTCTCTTTTTTAAATATATCTCAAATGTTTATACTATGTACATAAAAAATCTTGTCCACCGTTCCTCTTTTTTTACAAGGTTAAAGTTAAAATGTTAGAATCTAAATATTTATAAACAAAGTTTTGGGTTAATGATGTAAACCTGCATAACCCAGTTATTTAGATTAAGTTTCAGTCGTATCGAATTCTTCATGTACAAACTCAAGCAAAGTTAGGTAAAACAATATTATTATTTACATGGAAGGTTGTTGTTCTCACAGCGATAATGTTCTTCTCAATACTTGTAACGTAACAGTTAAAACAATGTTTTGCTCTTCCTGCAGGGATGGTAATACAGGGGATCATGGTTGAATAATTTTCAGTTCATTCTTTGACCATTCAAAGTACTCATACAATCATCAGTATTGTAATTACCTTGAAATGCCATTTTCGATATCAATGGGCAAAATGTTTATATTTTGTGAGCGTATCAATTTTTTTTCCGCGATACAATGATCACAATGCATATGCATGTCATTAAATAATCAAACTCTTATTTTGGTTACTTACAATAATATCCGCTTTAACTGCTTTGATGGTTCTGTAGTTACAATAGAATCCCAAAGAATCGCTACATTTTCTCCCTGGGTTATGCCTGATGGTTATGCTTATACTACTTCTCAACAGTTTTAATTTTATAATACCGACATGTTAACCAGTGTAGATATTGACCACCTCTGTCATGTTTCAATTTATACTCTAGAGGTGCCAAAAATCAAGTGGTCCAACATTTCAATGCCCTCATTGCAGAATCAGCATTTTGGATCTAATTCATTGTTCATCACATTGGCTTGGTATCTCCATGTCAACAAGCTAAGATGAAACCTTCGCTCGCTGCTTTTATCCCTAATCTTCGTAACCATTGATGAGTGTGTTTCTGGGCAACATCAGCATATTTGCTACAGGCCGCTTATTTGCCATGCTCCGAACTGTATATTTCACATTCGATATCCTTCAATTTGAACACATTCTACTTGTTTTCGCGCTACGTTTTCCACAGATAGGATGTTTATCACCCTCTCTATATATTTGTTCCTGGTTTTGATACTTATAGTTAGACGAGTCACATTTTCTTTTTCTTTTTCGGTTTATAAAAGCTTTCGTCTAAGATTTTTATACTTGCATTTTTGTGTAACGTTTTCCAAACGTTTATGCCATTTCTTGCACATTTACCCTTTTGTATATATTCGAGCCTTCCAAGGACGGGACAATCTAAAATAATAAGGTCAGCTACTTCTTTGTATTTCTGGCACAACTTTTAGTATATAATTTTCGTAGCTGGTTCTGGCTTGGTGTTAGATTTAAGCAGTTAATACCAGAGAGTCTCCTTCTGTTATTATAACAGAGCTTTCGACAATTGTTGACCTTCACTTTCATTTACTTCCTATCTCTCGAGCCTTACAGGATATTGGCCACGGATTTGTTCTTTTTCTTCTGTTACTAACTAGTTTTGATTTCAATATTAACTTCTTATTTTAACATTTTACCTTATGCTGTCCTCTTCTGAATGTGTTATTTCAATGTAGCTCTTTTCCCCATTATTCTTAGTCATGTCTTTATTTATCGAGAATATAGAAAACATTTTTTCCTTATTGTAATTTTCAGTTTCCTTTTACTTGCTTCCATTTTTCTAATCTTACTTATGTTATTTTATGATCGTTCACTATTTGTATAATACCCAGCACTCCTTGTGTGAAAGGTAGGTCATTTCTATGTATAATAGCTTTGGAATGGTGGTTTCGTAACCCTGTCAGCAGTTTCCGTTTTGTCTTCCTTTATATCTAAGCTTTCCATTTCACTAAATTTCCATTTTATTATGCTGAAGCTGTAATGCATAACAGGAATGTCTAGAGTATTTATACCTACTATCTTATTTATTGCACTCAAACTAGAATTTTAGAAAATATTATCTTGGCTGTTCTGTAGTACACTTCGTAAATGTTTTCCCTTCATTTGTGCCTCGTACTTTATCGGTTATGTTCACTGCTAAGTATGTGCATGCGAAGTTCTAACACTTCTCCTTTTCAATTTTATTCGTTCTCTCTCCCTTCCTATTTCACTACTTTCTTTCTTTCGTTCTTTCTCTATGCCTTTGTGTGCGAGTGTGTGTCCGCGCGCGCACGTGTGTGTGTGTGTGTGTGTGTGTGTGTGTGTGTGTGTGTGTGTGTGTGTGTGTGTGTGTGTGTGT
>JAOPUL010003388.1:85210545-85224318 GCA_027564515.1 Octopus rubescens
GGGGAAGGCAGGAGCAGGACCCAGTGAGTGAATAGATATAAACAATGCTTTTAGGACCTCATTTGCATTAAGATGGATGGGTCTTCTCAAGCACAACAAATTTCCAATCATCCTGCTAATTTCTCTGTACAGTAAAAACATCAATATCATTTGCATATATTCAGTTACCATAGAATTTAAGCCAACAATATAATAAAGGCCATGAAGAGAATATTTTAATAAAATGTGACACTATAACCTTTTTTCTAGAACTTATTTTCTGTATTTCAAATATTTGCTATAATTAAATTAATTGTTGATTCAAGCAATTATCAGTTCAAATAATTGTTTTTAACAAATTGACACCAAACCATATTATATACTATTTCTTTGGATCTAACTATTATATATAGTGCATTGTTTGATTTATATGATATATAGTGTTTTGTTGTGGCAAAATCAAAGCTTGAAATACTAAAATTTAAAACAATTTTAAAACAATTTTTTCAGACTATATTTATAAATTGTTCTTTTATATTTCAGGAAAGACGGTTGTATATGTATGTAAAATATTGTGAAAACAAACCAAAATCTGATTTTTTAGTTGCAGAATATATAGATTCATTTTTTGAGGTAAAAACTTTTTGATATTTTCACTCTGTTATATTATTTTAATAATAACTTATTGTTATTGTGAGATTAAGATTATTTGTTAACAGTGAATATAATTTGGGAGGGAGGGAGGATGGAAGGGGGGAAAATCATTTTGTACACTTCTGTATATAAAATAATTATTAATTATAGATAGCACTTTGCCACAGAAGTGTGTTTTAAGGAGATAGTATGTATCTGTGTGAATGTATATGACAGTAATATATAAAAACAGATGGTGTTAAGAAGGAAGATGGGCAACAAATATTAAATATTCAATTAAATAGTATTGCTTTAAAACAAGATTTTGTATCATAGAAACAAAGGCAGTATTAGTTATCCTGTTTTAAAAAGGATTTTAACAGTGAAGATGAATTTTGTGTAATTTTGTAAACTGAAGTTTCCAGTTTGACTAATGTCTATTTTTGTGATAATTGACCAATTCTTTTCTTTTCAATACCTCTAGGACATCAGACAAAAATTAGGTCATCGACTTCAGCTTCAGGACCTGCTTATCAAACCTGTTCAAAGAATTATGAAATATCAGCTTTTATTAAAGGTTTGTTGAAAATATCTTCTGAATTTCATTGTTTTATTATCTATAAAGATCTATTAAATATTTCACAAATTTTTGTCAGTGGGTTTAATATTGTCTCTTTAATTTGTTAATTGTGTTAAGTTAATGGAGAAGAGGGATTCAATTAGAGGGACTATGTTAAAAGAGATGATAACATATTGATATAACTAGTTTTTAGGGATCATTATTTAGTTTTAATCATTGATAACTGGGGGGGGGAGGTTCTCGCTCGACAGTCTGCTAGAGGATAACTCTGTCTTGTTTTGTGAGGCATCTTCATTGAATGTAAAATTATTCCACAAAATTTCTTTCCAACAGGATATTTTAACACATACTCAGAAAGCTGGTTTGGATACTGCTGACATACAGAAGGCTGTGACTGTGATGCGTGTTGTACCAAAAGCTGCAAATGATATGATGCAGGTTGGCCGCCTACAAGGGTTTGATGTAAGTTTCTGTCTTCATCAGTTTAACATTTACTGTTTTTATCTTTCCAATGATTGAAGCAACGTTTCACAAAAGTGGAATTTATCTCAAAGCCTGAAAGATTTCTTTCTTCTCTTCCTAATTATTTCATATTAATTCTTTGTATAAATTTGTGGATGATGAAAAGTAAGAAAGATTTCTTTGAAACCTTTTTCTTCCATCGGTAAAGGCGTAGTAGATGAAATGTTGCGGTGCTGAACTACTGACTACCTGGTCATAAGTTCAAATCTTATTGCTGTCAATTTAATGCACCCCTGAGCAAGACACACTCTATATCTGTTTGCTTCAGTTTGCTTAAATAAAACAAATTGGGTTCTACACCTACTTCTCATTTGACTGACTATCAGTGAAAATAACATCCATCTAGCATTTAAAACAATTGTTCCATCAAATGAGCTGTAACAGCATATTAAAATGTTTATAAAACAGTAAAAGAAACTTCAGTAAACTGTTGTTAATGAGATGATGTGATAGTTTGATATATTAATGAGATAGTTTGGCATAATTGGATAAACCTAAAATTACTATGTTCTTGTCTTTGATACAGGGTAAATTAACTGCACAAGGAAAGTTATTACTTCAGGTGAGTATTTTTATTTCTCTCCTTTCCTGTTCCTTTCTTTTTTCTTAATTAATCTATTTCTCTTAAATTCCACCTCTGGTCCCAGATGCTAGAATTTGATGCAGATTATTGAAAATTTTGCAGCATTCATTCAAGCTCATTTTTTCCTCTGGACAAATTGTTACTTCATTGAAGATTTTATACAGAGGAAGTTTTTGGCCACATTATTGCAAACAACAAATTACAAATAAGAAGGGAACTGTACCTCTTCATGGTACTCATTTATAGTTAGTTGAACTGATTTGTTAATAGTCAACCATTTTTATCAGAGCCAGTCTAGTACTGTTGATAAATAGTTGTTGTTCATCCCATCTTAGCACTGATTAAGCTGAACTATGATAGACCATCCCATCTTTTCCCCAGACACAATGCACCAAAGATTACATTATTCAGTGTGTCCTGATATGAGGGGAATTTGGTTGGTGTTTCCAGCAGGTCAAGCAACTACATAGAGGTTCCCTAGTCGGCTTGTTAATAAATAGTAGTGAGCATCAAAATGGTGCAATGACTTTGCAAAATTGAGTAGATAACGAATTATTTTCCCTTAGATTTTATGTATCAATGATAACCTAATTACAACCTCACAGCTAATTAACTTTTTAAATGTATTTATGATTTAATTTATTTCTTAAACCTCTTTCATGAAATAATGTTATAAACTGATTTTGAGTATATCCATTTTCATTATTCTTGTTATAAACTGATATATTTCGACTAGTGTCCTCAGCTTGGTTGTAATTGTCACAACCTTTCAGCTGTTCTTACCTCTTACCTTCTTCAAGTGCCTGTCACATTTGGAACTGAACTCTATTAGATCCAAAGAGGAACATTCCATTGTTCATACCTTGGATATTCTCCTTAGTAATAATTCCATTACTTGTGATGCAATTAATTCATTGTTTCAACCAGAGAATATATATCTTGACAGACTCATCTCAAAAATTCAGATATCATTGGTCATCTTGTCTTAGGAAATTATCTCCAGACAAGATCATGTTAACTTTACATAATTTGCTTATTAATTCACATATTAGATGCAAGTGTGGCTGTGTGATAAGAAGTTTTCTTCTCAATCATATGGTTCTGGGTTCAGGCCCATTGTGTGGATCTTCTACTATAGCCTCAGGTCGACCAAAGCCATATGAGTGGATTTGGTGGATGAAAACTGAAAGAAGCTTGTCGTATATATATATATGTATCATCATCATCATTTAACGTCTGTTTTTCCATGCAGGCATGGATTAGACAGTGTATATATATGTATATATATATATATATATGGTCCAACCCATGCTTGCATGGAAAGCGGACGTTAAAGGATGATGATGATGATATATGTGTGTGTGTGTGTGTGTGTGTTTGTGTCCCACCAACGCTTGACAACTACTGTTGGTGTGTTTACGTCTCTGGAACTTAGCAGTTCAGCCAAAACAAACGACAGGATAAGTACTAGGCTTTAAAAAAAAAAAAAACGTACTGGGGTTGATTCATTTGACTAAAAATTCAAAGCAGTGGCTCAGCAAGGTTGCAGTCTAATGACTGAAACAAGTAAAAAATATTAATCCATGCATACATTTGTTCACTGATCTTCCCATTTCTTTACTGATCAAATAGATGACTAAACTTGTTTAGTATTACATACATTTGTTCTACTTGTCTGTTCACAGGAAACTCTGCTTGTTGGTGAAGTCACAGAAGGTAGTCACTCCAAATTTAGAGAAAGACGAGTATTTCTTTTTGATCAGATCATCATTTTTAGTGAAGTGATTGAGGACAAAAAAAGGGGCAGTTTTTCTGATGCCAATTATATTTATAAAAACAGTGTAACGGTAAGGTTATATCAATTATTACCCTTCCCCTGTGTCTCCACCCTTTCCCATTTTGTTTTTTACATTTGTTGATGTAAGTCCAGGTTCAACCTTGATCGAGCAGACCTATGACTAAAGGTATTCCAACCATGACCATCCCATCCATTAATCAGACAGTTTATCTAGGACTACATTAACTAATTTATCTCTTTTTTTTTAGGGTAGTAGGATGTGATTTAAGGGAAATATAACTGCTACTTCTAGCTGATCAAGAAACCACGTAAAAGACTCTCAATGACTCCATTCCAGATGTTTAACTAGAAATAACAGCCACTCTTTATCATAGCTAATGTTTACATGACAGAACTATGTCTGTATATCATTGTGGTGATTAAGACCTAAGTTTTTCATCATATAACTTGTCTCTTTTCTCTCTCTTTCTCAACTGTTTCTTTTTCTCTCCTTATTGCGTCTTCTCCTCTCTCTCTTTCCCAACTGTTTCTTTTTCTCTCCTTATTGCTTCTTCCCCCCCCCTCTCTCTCTCTCACACACACATACACAGCAACAACAACAACATGTAATATTTTCAAAGCTGCTCTTTTCATCTGACATTAACTGAAGTGATACTTGAAGTGTGACATTTTAAAGTAGGGAACATGGCACCATTTGCTTGCAGCACATCTGGTGTAATTAACAAACACAGTAATTAATAAACACTATGTGTGACTAACAAACTGGGTAAATGAGCTAACAGAGACAAGTCTTTTAATTCTTCTTGCAGAAAACTTGGTATTTATAGCAGAAATTATTATTTTTCTTTTTTTATTCCAAATGTTCTGTTGTAATTTACACCCATGTAGTAGTTATATATCCATTTAATAATTATGCACCCATTTAATAGTTATAATCCTGGAGTTGATTAGTTACTCTTGGTTTTCTATAACTATCTTACACATGTGGCAATATTATTGTGGATTAGTCACTCCTGGTTTTCTATTTGTTGTGTTACATACTTATCAGTATGACTGAAGTACATTAGTTTACTTTTAGTGTAAAGCATGTGGTGGTATTACTGAAGATGATTAGTCACTCATACTGTGTTACACACGGCTGTATTACTTTATGTAATACAGCAGTTGCATTTCTTTCAATATTACTATGGTTACGAAATTGTGGTGACCAGTTTGCCACATTATATTATCTATATGTTAATAATGATTTTTGTTTACTAACACACACACAACTGACCATATGTGTTTTGTAAAAAGAGAGAGAGATTGAAATAATACCACACAAAATAGGAACTTAAAGCAAAATATATTCTTTAAAACAAAGAAAATCTAGAGCTAATTCAGATAATTTATGGTTAATAGTTGATTTCTCTTGTTTTCGTATAAATCTGGTAAATTTGCTAAATATTAGGTCTGCTAGATACTTTTCTAATTTCAAGTTCTGTCTGGACAAATTTGGATTTTTAAGTCCCTAACACAATAAGGCAGTTTACTGTCTTCCTTCTTACTCTTCTCTACCATATAAAAACTGTAAACTACTTGTTGATCAAGATATTAGTAATTCTAACAGCAAAGATAACTAATATTTCACTTAAATTAAAGCAGGAATGAGACTGAACTATATTGATTTGGTACCTATTATTGGTAGCTAGGTGAACTGATTGAAGGATTCTGGTCCAAGACTGAACCACATTGATCTAATGCCTGTGACATTTTCAAGTAGGAAACGCAGCACCATCTGCTTGCTACATCATCATCATTTAGCATCTGTCTTCCATGCTGTGTAATTAGCAAAAACAGTAATTAATGAATAGTTGACTGCATGGAGGTTTTGTGTGACTGATTGGTACTGGAATGATTGGTAGACTGTGGTCAGAGACTGAATTAATTTATCTGGTACCTATCCCAGTCAGCTAGGTAGATTAATTAGTGGACTGTGGTCTGAGGTTGAATTATATTGATTTAACATTTTCATCTGACAAGTGGCTGAACTGATCAATTGATTGCAACCTGAGGCTGAACCATATTGATATAGTATCTATTACTAACAATTAGGTGAGCTAAGACAGCATATGATAAAGTATCTGTTCAGAAACATGCCAAAACATCAGCACCACATGAACTCCAGACCTCCAACAATTGATCCACTTCTTTAACTAAATGGTTATTCCACTAAACTATAGCTGTATACCCTAGTAAATATTTGAATGAAGTGGATTTAAAGAAAAGATTATATATTGAATAGATATTAATTATATATTGAATATATATTTAACTCAGACTGGCTAGAGTAATAATAAAATTATGTCCTATGAATCATCATTGATAGTAATGGCTGACTGGATAAAATATTGAACTACCTACTGGTATTCCATTGTTTCTAAACAGAGCACTTTATTCAGTCCACCCTAACTGTTGGTAGAGATAGCAACCAGGCTACATGTGATAGTTTGACACCCTAGCCAGAAGGAAATGTATCTCTCATCTATTTTACACTATATCTCTCAACCCACTGGCCTTTCACCACCAAACAAGTTAAGTTGTTTGGGAGTATTACACTCATATATGTCAAACGGTTGTTGTTATGTTGTTGGGCAGAGCTGGCTATCAATTAACATTTAGTTTCCATCTAATCAACAAAAACCCGCAATTTTCCTTTGTTTGGTGAACATTACTGTAAATTGTGAAAACAGACACTTTCCTCTTCAGTTCATTGATGTTTTTAAATTCCACTTGGAGTGGGAAGTGCTACCCTATAGTAAATTTGTTGAAAGATAGGTGAGAGTGGCAAGCATGGACCAGAAAATACATCTAAGAAAGAGCATTTTCCCTTTATAGTGAGAGTAATCTTGAATTTGTGGGGTTCCTTGATTGATCCTCAAGCGGTTGTCTTCTTAATGGGACATTGTTATATTTTGTATATTGTGTATACCACCACTTATTTTCATTTAATTCCAGTATAAACTAAACTCTTTTTATAACCCATCCTTGGACTGTCCCCTTATTTTTTTTTTCTTTTGTCTCAATCATAAAGAAATTCCCATTTAGAGTATCAGAATCAATAGAGCAGTATTTAGTTTGATTTATTTACATTCTGAATTCAGACCAAACCAAAGTCAGTTTTGCCTTTTTAACTTTTCACCATCATTAAACTATTTATCAGTCAAGTATTAAGCTTGATATAATCAATTATAGCCTTCCTTGAAATGTATAATCTTGTACCTTCAACTTTATCTTTCATCATTCAGGAGTAAATAAAATAAAGTACCAGTCACGTACTGAGGTTAATTTAAACACTAACCCCTCCGCCCACATTTCTGGCCTTGTGTCTATGTTAGAGATGATTGTTATATTATTTACTGTAACCATTTACCTAAAATATTTTATATATTTCCAGGTTAATAAAATGTCTATGAATGAAAATGCAGAAGGAGATGATTTAAAATTTATACTTATCGATAGAACACCTGATAGTAATATGAAATATATTATTCAAGCACCTACAGAAGAAATCAAAGATGAGTGGATTACTGAAATCCGTTCTATATTAGATATGCAGGGCGATTTCCTACGAGGTATGTATCATACAATTTGTTGATTTACAACTTCCAGACTTGTATTTATCCCCCACAATAATCTAGCATCACGTAAATATTGGTTACTTCCTGTAAGCCTATCAAATTTATTACAGATAGATAAATGAACACAGGAGATAATGTATATATCTTCCACATGGAGCTTTCTGTTATGTTGTTTTTTTTATTCTGTTACCTAATTTCTTTACAAGTTGTAAAGAAATTAACTAACATTCAAGATTAAGTTAGTAAATTTGGCTGTGTTCCATATTGAAGTAACATATACTAATATTAGTACTATAAAAGTGGCGAGCTGGCAGAACCGTTAGCACGCTGGGAAAAATAATTAGTGGCATTTTGTCTGTCTTTACATTCTGAGTTCAAATTCTGCCGGGTTGTTTTTGCCTTTCATCCTTTCGGGGTCAATAAAATAAGTACCAGTTGAATACTGGAGTCGATGTAATCGACTTACCCCCTCTTCCGAAATTGCTGGCTTTGTGCCAAAACTTGAAACCAATATTAGTACTATAAATATCAAGATTTTACTAAAAGAACCTCAAATCTCATTTTTCTATATATGGTGTTGAATGTTTCAATAATTTATCTTTAATAAGATTGGATGGATATATATATTTTCTTGAGAACTATTCATTTAAAAATTCTTTTTAGCAGCAAAAAAATCATTAACTCTGAAGACTGTTCTCCATTGTTTGTAAAAGATTCACATTTTGAATCATAAAAATCATTTTAATTTCCTACATCATATACATTATAGATATTAAATGTAGCGAACATTGTGTGTGTATGTGTGTATACGTGTAAGTTTGTCTGTGTGCTTCTTCCAAGTTCATTGAAATATGGTTGGCATTGTCAAATATTTTCTGATGATTATTTGGACTGCAATTAGTGATATTCATATCTTATGTATACATAAGCAATATATTTTTTTTTTAATTATTATTTTTATATCCTTCATAATATCAAAATTATTGAAGTACATAGCTGGGTCAGTTTATTTTTTATAGACTCTCTTTCTTCAGAACAAGTCATGGTCTCTCATTCTGGTGCCAACATCAAACCCACACCATCCGGCTGACCGTTCAAATAACTAATCTGGGTAATAAAAGCACAGCCCAATGTCCACATGTGAACATTTGTCACACACCTTCCCTATTTTGATATCAGAACAAGCACCTTTTATTTTGTGGATATTGCACAATTTTATTTAAAACCAAATTGTATTGTTTGACTCTAGTTAGAGGTCATAAATATTTGTGTCCAGTCTTGTATGATGAAGTCAAGTGTTACAAAGGTTGCAATAATTGTCTTATTTTGCACACGTATTGTATGTTTCTGTACCTCTATTAGAGAATGGAATTTTCAGGAGTTTTCCCTTTTTTTGGATTTTTTATCGTGTTCTGTTTTTTTTTTTTATGTTCTAAATAGATTAAAGTTGCTAAGTATTGAACAAAATAGAGATTTTGAAACTCCAAAGAGATGTGCATTGCTTTTTTTTTACTTCATACTATTGCTGTTTACTGTATTTTACTGAGGAAGTCCGTTATATTTAGCTTATTTGAACAAATCTCTTTTTGTAATTTTTTTATTTTCTTACCTTTAAAATGTCTTATATTGTGAAAAAAAAAAACTTCGCTGAGAGTCCTCAGCAAATTTAATTATTGGTTGTAGCCATTTCCCTTCAATATATTTATTATAATATTGGGAAAGGCATGAATGTCTCATCCCTTAAATTGTAAGGCCTTGTGTCAATGTAAGAAATTTGAAGTCTTTCTGGAAACTACTATTGGGGAAAAACAATAGACTCACTTTATGTTTAAGAATGACATGACAACTGTTGTTTTCTTGATATTGTTCACTTGTTTACTTAATATTGTTCACTCTTATTTATGTAGTTTTGTCCACTTTTGTTCATTGACACAAACAATGTAACCAGTGTCATAGTTTTATTTTCAACTAATCTCTAGTATTTTCATTAATTAATAGAGAATAGTCTATATTTGTCTTGTTAGTGTCCTTCAACTTATTTTTACTTATCATTTTTAGGCTGATGTAACTGTTGTATGAGTTAAATATTGTCTCTATATAAGAATATATTTCTAGACATGCTCTAAAACCATTTTGGAGTTCTAATTCCCAGTGAAAGAGAAAACATGTCAGCAATCTAGGGATGGTTAGTCTCTAGAAAAAAGCTTTTACTAACAGCACAAGGCTCTCATGAGATCCAACTAGGTAGAAATCCCAATACACCAGTTGTTAGACATACAAGTTCTTTCTCTGGAAATTATAATACCAGAATCAATTTAAAATAAGTCTAGAAATAATTTCTTTTGTGGGATTTAAAAAAAATATTTTGTCATAGATGTTAAAGAGGCATACTCTTACATTTAAATATAATGATTTCCTATTAGATCTATGGATCATTTTTTGCTGTTGACATGAGGCTTTGATAATTACTTAAATAAACTGGTCACCATCTTCTGTCCATATTAGTTTGATTATAACATGTATAATCTTTGGTTAGTTCTATTTTTGTGCATCTATCTACATATCTATCATCATCACTTTTACTTTTCCTCACTTGCAAGGGTTTGATGGGTCTTCTATAACACAGTATTGCACAATTTGTTGTTGTCCTTTTCCATCTTGTTCTTGAGATTCACCTTTCACCACATATCCTTATGTCTTCTTAATCCTTCCTCTTCCATGGGATTCTTCCCTTTAAATTGCTTGACATTTCTTTACCCAGCTGTTACCCTCCATATACATCAAATGTCTGCACCAGCACATTTTCCTTTCTTGCACATGACATCTTATTCCTCTCATGTCCAAAGTTTCTCTTAGTTCATCTATACTCTGTCGTTCTTGCACACTAATATTACACATCTATTGAAGCATGCTTGCTTCATTTCTTTCCAGCATTTGCACATACTCTACATTCAGTACACATTTCACTTCCATTTGACATTTGCACATCAATCATGAATATCATACAAACTATCAGTCACTTAGAGAATCCCTTTGTTGCCAGCAGAAATAATATCTCTTTGAACCTTTTCTACTCTATTGTTACTCTGGCTACTATGTTTTTAGAACACCTTCCTTCACTGTTAATTAAATCACCTAGGTAACAAAAACAATCAACAACTTTCAGAGTGTGTTCTAAGCATTTGAAGAAGTTCATTTCATGGTTGCTCTTACTGCCAGCTACTCTTATGCATATGCTACATATGAAATGTTTCTCCTCTACCAGTTTGCCAGTGATCTCACTGCATCTCTTGCACATCCATTATATACATTTAGTACAGAGTGCCTATCTACCTTTTCTGCATATTGAACATAGCTACACACTGTTGGCAGTAGAGTTTTGTCTTCTTTTCTGCTAGCTAAAACGTTTGTCTTTGCTATGTTTACTTTGAGACCTCTTTATCATAGGTTTTGCTTCCACAGTTAGAATTTCTTCTTTAATTCCTTGACAGATTCATCTTTGAGAACTAGGTCACCAGAACTCGCTCCTCGATTATAGTTGAAAGAATTATAATAAATAGGAAGCTATTGCAAACTGAGCCCTGGTGGATATCTACCTGCACACTAAATATCTCGCTGAACTCAATGCCTTGTCACCTTGTTCACAACATCCCTATATGTGGCTTGCATTGTACTCATAAGCCATTCATTTAAACCTGAGGGGTTTTTTTTTTGTTGTTGCAACTATGAGATTACAGACTGTGGTATCCTATTAAGTGCCTTCTCCAAGCCAACAAATGCTAGCTAATGTGGCTTACTCTTAACTGAAAAAATATCTGTGGTTGTCTTGCAAGGAAGATGGCATCAATTAAGCTAATATCCTTATGCTGTTCATAATCAGTTGTGTTATAACTCTTTTTCTTACTTTCACAATGTGACCCATCAGTTTGATGCTTCTGCAGTTTTTTTCTAGAATATCTCCTGTGCTTTTCTATCAGTTGATGATGATACTGCTATGCCAGTCATTGAGTATGATACCTCTCTCTATTACCTCATTGGCTATGTGAATCACTACTGCATCTCCTACTTAGCTGAATATTGTGGCATCTCAGTAACTATCATTGATAGTCCTGCTTTTTTCCCTACCTTCGTATGCTTAATTATTCTTTTGACTTTATAGTTATCAACATCTATCGCTGGTCCCTCTGTAGGTCTTACTTGGCTCCAGTTATTTAAAAAAGATATTGGTCATCTTTCGTTTTAAGTCTCAAGTAAACTTGTTTCAAATTCATATCAACTGGATACAGCTCAAATTAAATACTTTCTGGCAATATCATTAACATTGTTATTACTAATTCAACACTGTATGTTTTGTTTTGTTTCTGTTATGTTTGTAATAAGAAAAATCATTAAATTCTTGTTGTTATTGTTGTTACAGCTCTTCAATCACCAATTGCCTATCAGAAAGAACGGACAAAAGAGCTGTAAGTACTTTGCCTTTCCGGATGTGTAACACAGTTCATACAGTAGCCATACCTCACCAGACTGTAGCTATCTCTTGGATTACAGGCCAATTTATCTACTTTGCCTATAATTTTGGATAGACCAGGCTACAGTTGTTATTCTTCCTTTAAAAACGAAAGAAAGAAAGAAATAACAAAAAGAAACTTGATTAAAAAAACACATACATGCAGGCACACACACACATGCACACATACACTCTCACATACGCACACACACATATGCACACATATTTACACATTCACAAAGCAAAGAAAACCATCAGGATTTCATCAACTTCACATAGTTTTAATCCTGAATGACTAACTTTAGTCTCAGCTGGCACGAACTACACGTGTGCATTGTCCAAAGTCAGTTGGGTTATGGAGTTAATACTGCAGCAGTTTAACTACTTCCCTCCAGTAAGTTCTCTTGGAGTTGGTCACACTGATGGCTTTTGGTAGTTGTTCTGTTCTCTCTTCTGCTTCGTTTATGTTGACACTTTCACTGCTACTACTGATGATGATGACAACGGCAACAGCAATGATGGTGGTGTCCAAGGCAATATTACTACATCCAGGATTGGCTTTAGTTCTACCTGCCTCTTACTCAAATCAAACTACAGAAAAATATTATTATAAGAAAAATCCTTGTTTCTTGGAAAATTTTCAAGAAAATATTAAAATTTAGTTGCAAACTATCATTGAAACTAAATTAACATTGCTCTGGAATCTTCTATTTGTTTGAATTATATTAAAAAAACAACAACAAAAACAGATGAATTTCCTTTGAAAATTTGCTCAATTAGAGCTGGTTCTCTTCATCTTTAAATTTTATTTTTCCATTAATTTGTTTTTTTTTTCTTTTTTGGCAACTAATTTTTTTTAATCTATTTAAATTTATTTTTAAAAAGAAAAGTTAGTAAATTTTTTTTTTTTTTTTTTATTCTTGATCATCTCTTTTAAAAATCAAAAGCTCAAAACTTGTATATTTATTTCATTTACATCTGTCTAATGTTAAACTATTCATTTCAGCAACTACTATTTCAGTGAAATCTAGTCATCTAATAAAACAAACATTCATTTTAACTAAGACTTTTGTTAACTCGTATTACTGAATGTTTTAATAGTAACAGCAATTTTTTAACCTTCTATATGCAGTTTTTTTTTTATTTTATTATTTTTTTTTATTTTCTTCTTTTGGACAAAGAAAATCTTTTTTGAAAAATACTTAAGCCAAAAAGAAAAGAAAAATGTCATCAACACAAACTTCATTATTTATACTTATTCTATGAAAGGTCACCAAATATTGGGAGACTTTTTTTTTGTAAATATGATCTCTGTTCTGAAGATAAAAATTCTCTAAGCAATGAGAGCAATATTGGAAATTAATACTGTCTTTAACAATTTATCTTTAATTGAATCGGCATACATGTGAAAATACATCTAGCAATTTCTCCTTTATTTTTTTTTGTCTTCACCCCAACCCCCTTTTCCTTTTTTGTTAACATCTGAGTTCAAAAATTTGAAAATATTCATATATATCCGTATATATATATATATATATATATATATGCATA
>JAOPUL010003388.1:85227267-85244504 GCA_027564515.1 Octopus rubescens
TATCAAAGATGTATTTTCTTAAATTAGTCTTTTGGGATCAAAGTTACTTTTAGAGCAAGTTTATTTTTTCTCCAGATATTATATATATGTATGTTATGGTAGTCTTGACTTTGAAATAGTGTACAGCTGTGAAATATGTATGTGGTATGGAAATATATACCTCTTATGTCCATTTATGCTATTTCTGTTTTATTTGGGGATTTGAGGAGTAAAGTCTGGCCTTTATTTAGATTGTCATTTTTATTGGGTACAGGCTTATTTGTTTCTGGATTGCAGAATTTTGCACAATCTATTTTTTTGTACTTTTTATGCATCAAATTCAAAGTACGCATTCTCCCTTTCACATTGGGTTGAATGATACGGGTTTTCATTTATATTGATTGTGATGGGTTTTTCTTTTTTTTTTTTTTTCCGTTTTGGGCTGAATCTGTCAAGTGGTGATTTGACTTGTTCTTCGTTAATGTGTTTACATGTGGTGACTGATCAACACTTAGTGTGAACAATTGCAAATATTACTTATATTACACAAAGAGCAATAAAATTAAAATAAGTTTACCTGTACAGGTACCCTTCAACATTTCGTCAGTTGTTTTTGATTTTCTTTGTTGTATTTCATCAATGTTAAATGATATTTTCGGAGCAGTGAAGTAACAATGTCTGTTGTTATTCAATTCAGTCCTACTTGCCTGAATTCAGCTCAGTGCTACCTGTCTGTTCAACAGGTGAGTGACACAAGCCAACAAGGGAACCTCTACAAGGTTGCTTAACTTTTAGAAGTAATAGCCTAAGTCCCTCACATCACACCCTACCATCTTAAACCACATGAGACATTAAACAATGTAGTCCTAGATACACAAAAAGATAAGATTGCCAAAACTGGAATGTCTTTAACCCTGGGCTAAACAACGTCAACAGGTGAGTGACAATGTATCTATACAAATATAAAGGAAAGGAAAATAACAATTCTTCACTTGCAATAGGGTCACTTAAAGATTAAAGATATTGCTTATCAGAGACAATACAGAAGACATGAGAAGTTATTCTGTTTCATTCTTGTATAATAATTGGTTCACAATTGAGAAGTCACTTTCGTCTTCTGAATGGATAACATATGGGTTATTAGTTTCAGAAAAATGACAGGATATGGGACAGCGGAAGGAATTTTCAGCAGACATTAGTAATTTGATCACCAGGATAAAATATTCAACACACAGGATAATATCTATGGCTTCCGTGATATATGCAGCCACAGCAGCTCAAGATCTTGTAACCAAGACCTCTCACATTTGATACCATATTTCTTCATTATTATTGGGAGCAGTAGGTTAGCAGAATTATTTGAACGTCAAATACTGGGGTGGGGGTAACTGACTTTCCCCAAATTTATAGCCTTGCTTTATGTTAAGAACAGTTGTTATTATTATTATTATTAGTAGTAGTAGTAGTATTAGATCAAATTCTACCAAGTTCAACTTTGTCTTTCATCCCTCTGAGGTCGATTTAATCAACTAACCCCCTCTTCCTAAAATTGCTGGCCTTATCCAATGAATTGCCAGAATTATTAGTATCAGGCAAAATGTCGTGCAGTATTTCTTCCTGCTCTTTGCATTCTGAGTTTAAATTCTTCCAGGGTCATCTTTGCTTTTCATTTTTTGGGAGTCGTGATGGTATCAATCAACTAACTCCCTCCCCTCAAAATTCCTAGCCTTGTGCTTGAATCAGAAACAATTATTAAGGCAGTGGATTGTCAGAATCATTAGAGTGTTAGACAAAATGCCATACAATATTTAGTTGCATTGCTCTACATTCTGAGTTCATCTCCCTTTCACTCCAGGATTGATAAAATAAAGTCAAGAGTATCAACTGACCCTTCCTGCCAGATTTGCTGGCCTTGTGCCTAAATCAGAAACCATTATTACTTCAGCTTTACATTCTGAGTTCAAATGTTGCTGAAGGTTAACTTTGCCTTTTATCCTTTCAGAGTTGATAAAATAAGTACCAGTTGAACACTGGAGTCAATGTAATCAACTAGCCTCCTCCCCACAAATTTCAGGCCTTGTGCCTATAAATAGAAATGATTATTATTAATATTAAGGGGTGTTAGCCTGCAGCATCGTTAGCACGTCAAACAAAATACTCAGTAGTATTTCTTCCGGTATTATGTTCTGAGTTCAAGTTCCGCTAAGGTTTACTTTGCCATTCATCCTTTCGGGAGTTGATAAAGTAAGTACCAGTTGAGAACTGGGGTCAATGTAATCGACTAGCCCCCTCCCCACAAATTTCAGACCTTGTGCCTATAGTAGAAAGAATTATTATTATTATTTTATCTGTATAATTAATGGCTTGATGAAGACATGAATAGTTTCCCTAAGTTCATATTAGATGATGAAGTTCGTTTTAGAAAACCTGCATAAAAAATAGTCACGGTCAACAAATGCTGTCTATACAGACCTTAGTATTGCTATATTCTGGAATGTCCCTATGTTTATTCTTAGAGATAATCTGTCAATAACTTTACAGAAGTGGTTGTGTATCATTTCAGCTGTACCAATTATAAATAGGATGGATGAACACAAACATTGGATTCCTACCACTACTGAAAAATGATACACTATTTAAGGCTGTTATTGTTATGATCCTTATGCTCATTTGGTAACATTAATACTATGATTATTATTATTACAAGCACTATTATTACTATAAACATCCTTACCATCATTTCCTCTATTTACAGCATTACTAAATAAATTGTAACACCGAACGTTTACAGCTTCAATTTTTAACTTCATCAGCCAATGTCTTTCTGTTACAGTGTGATTCATTGTTATCCTTCAGATGGCTAAATGTTTGTGCTTTTTGATCAGCTATGTTCTGTGCAGTTGAAATTTGGGTATAGTTGTTTCCAGTATTGATGTTGATCACCTTTTTAATGTGGGAGCATTCAATACAGCTTTGTAGTGTCAGAAAACATTTAAACTCATTTGTTTTGTCCATCTTGTACTCTGCCTTAGTGTTGCTGGATGTTGTTGTTGTTGTGTTCTTTATATCTTGAGAAAACAAACATTTGTCCATTGCTATGTGCATTGTTGGTGATAATTGCATGAGTTCTAGTAAAAAAAATATATGTAATAAAATATATATTTTGAGGGATTTAATATCTTCATGGTAAACATGATTGGTTCGCAAGAAACTTCATCATCATCATCATCATCATCATCATTATTATTGTTATAAAATAAGTGGCAGGTACATGTTTGACATTACCACTCTCCTACATATTTGTGATGTTCTGCCAGTGTAAGAAATTATTATTACCTTTATTACCATCAATATCATCATCAACAGAGATTATAATTGGTTCAAACAGAGGCCTAAACTTATGGCCATCAGTGATATCATTTAACTTAACCATCCATTGTATTATTGGTAGCATAATATGTTAGTTCAAATAGAAATGGCTTTGTCCTTGGACCCAGTTAGACTGTTTGGTATGAAGATTCTAGTTGAGATGACTTTACTGCCAGCAGTGACTAAGTGTAAATATGTGAGTGACAGACAATCTATTTACATATATAAAAAAAGAAATGAAAATAATAAACTTCTTTTTATTTCAAACTTATATTTTCTTAAAAGAAGTCATTTTTAAAACTACAGCAAGTATTAATTACATTTGTGTGTTAAGTAAAAGAAAGCAATAGATCTGAAATCTGGCAGTGAAGTTCCTTCAACCAGTCCACTTCTCGGCCTTATTGGTTGTATTTAAATTAAGGTGTAATGGTCATATTTCTTCAACCTTTCCTTATTATTAGTTGTATCAGTATTATTCATACTATCTATTATTATTCTTTCTTTACTAGTAAATATATTCTGATAGATTTAAGCAACATATTTTGCGTTTTGAGAATTTATAATGTTATTAAACAACAGGGTATAGGTATGCATTGTTAATCATCTGTCTTTCCTTCTATCCACCCACCCTAACACTAGTGCAGCGTTTTGTTTAGGTGAATGAGTGTTTATTTTGTTTGTTCTTTTTTTTCTTTTTTTTTTCCTTTTTTTACTGATTATTGTGTACAAATCTAGCTGTTTTGTATTCGATATTTAGGGAATGGCTGAAATTATTTTATAAAGTTTGGCTAACTGACAAAGAAAAATCAACTATCCCTACACAAAAAAAAAAATTAATAGATAAATAAAAACAACATCCTATCTGAATCAAACTCTAAAAATTCTGTTCCTATTTGACTTAAAGCAAATAAAAAGTTTCTGTATCCTCTATAACATCAAAGAAAATTAGTACCAGAAACCCTGTAACCACTGACGTTATTTCTCATGAGGTGTTTAATACCTATAATATTGACTAAGTGGTATTTGATACCAACACTTTGGTATCAGACGAACACCAAATGTTTTGTTCTTCATTTTTTTTTATGTAAAAAGTATAAATGATGATAATAATAATTATAATAATAATAACAACAATATGTAACCTTGCTTCTTTTTTTTTTTATCATTATTTTTTAATGATGCTGTATGTCTGACTGTAATCAAGAGTTAGTTTAGGTCTGTTTTGATCAGACAAAAAGCCTGGATAATAGATGTTTAAATTGTATCAATTGCATACATATACTGATTGCATTGAGCTGCTAGCAAGAGAAAATAAAATAAAATAATAAATCAGTCTGCAAGATCAGTTTTATGTTCAGAGACTTGTCATTTGTAATTCTCATTCCATAGTTCCTTCACCTAATCTATATTTCTCTGTACATTAAAAAAAAACCTTTGTTGTTGTTGTTATTATTAATATTAATATTATTATTATCATCATTATCCCTTATATGTATTTTTTTCTCCCTCTTTCCCTCGATATGTTGTATTTCCATGAGCCTGTCAATTAAACATGGACTAAGCAGTCCAGAAGCTGTAAATATAAACATTTAGTAGTGTCAAACATTTTCCGAATAAAACTTGTTTTTGTTACATTAATCAAAAGCGTCATCATTTCTACCTATGCAACTTGCTTTTTTTTTTTTTTTTTGTATTGTTTTGGAGTTAATTTTACATTAAAACAACAAGGAAGCATTATATTATTTTAAATTGTGTATTATTTGAAATAATGATTGTAGTATTATTACTAGATAAATGAAATAGGGATTTTGATATCACCAGTTAACTGTTTAAATACTATTTAAATACTAACGTTTAAATACTATTTAAATACTAACTTTAGTATAACTAGATAATTCTTTGAAATGATGACTCTGTCACTAGGTCAGTCTTTGAAATAGTGATTATAGTTTAATTAGGTCACAAAACATGATTATAGTGTAAATAGACTGAACATGGTGACTACAGTATAATTAGGTCACAGAACATGGTGACTATAGCATAAATAGGTCACAGAACATTGGAACTATTCCATAAGTAGATCATAGAACACGGTGACTACAGCATAAGTAGGTCACAAAACATGGTGACTAGCATAAGTAGGTCACAAAACATGGTGACAAGCATAAGTAGGTCACAAAACACGGTGACAAGCATAAGTAGGTCACAAAACATGGTGACAAGCATAAGTAGGTCACAAAACATGGTGACAAGCCTAAGTAGGTCACAGAACATGGTGACTATGTCACAGAACATAGCAACTTGTAGTGTAAATAGATCACTGAACATGGTAATTATAGTAAAATAGGTCACAGAACATAGAGACTATAGTGTAAGTAGATCACAAGACCAATGACTGTGTAAATAGATCACAGAACATAGTGACTATAGCATAAGCAGGTCACAGAACATGGTGACTAGTATAAGTAGGTCATAGAACATGACAATTATAATGTAATTACATCATTGTAATTAAGTCATTGAACTTTAGTGCTATAAGAACACAGAAATAGTAAGTAGGTGGCTGTATTGTAAGTAGGGGACAAAACATGGTAATTGTGTGTGGTATTAGTGGATTGCTGAACAAAATGACAATGTTACTAGAGACATAAATGGGGTCTGTAATGTAAGTCAAAGTATGGTGTAAATTGGTTACATCATAGTGACTGTAATGTAACTGGGTTGTGGAATGTGGAGACTGAAGGGGTTAGTCCATAAGGGAGCACAGTGACTAGAGTAAGTAGGTCATTGAACATGATGGCTATTTGTTAGCTGCAGTGTAAGCCATGACATAGCGACTATAGTGTAATTGGTTCATGAAATACGGTAACTATTGTGTGTAAGTCATGAAACATGGTGACTTTTGTAAGTCACAGCATATGGTGTCTACAAATGTAAATAGTGTCTGTAGTGTATCTGATAACATGGTCAATAATTACTACAGCTGCCATCTTAACTCTTTACTATTCAGATTAGTCTGTCAAATGTAGTGCTTATATGTTCACATTGTTTTGAATTAATCATGCATTATATCATAACTGAGATTTCAATGACATGATTGTTTATTTTTAGAATGTCATTGTAGGGTAGGTGTGAGAAGCCATATTTGGCCAGTTTTAACATAAAACAGTTAGATTATTTGAGCTGGACATGGCTGGTTTAAATACTAAAGTGTTAAGTGTGTATTTTCTCTTCTTTTTAGACATTTTCTAAGCATTTGAGGTAACAAGTACAACATTAAACACTTGGGGGGCTTATAATCAGCACACTACACACTCGGGGTAACATGTAGCACACTGGGTATTTGAGGTATTTGCTGTACATTGAACATTCAGCAGAAGTTAACTGATGGTACACTAAATGCATTTGGTGATGTCTAACAAGTAACACACCAAACATTTAGTCAAAACTAACATGTGGTACATTGAGTATTTGGTAGGGATAACATGTGGCACAGTGGGTATTTGAAGGTGAGATGTAACACAGTAAAACAGTTTCAGCTAACATGTGGCAGGCACACTACAATTTATACTTTTTAAATTATTTTTGTTATGTGATACTAAACACTTATGATACATTTAAGTAAGTTGTATTTAAAGAAGTATTTAACCATATTTTCACTGAATACTTTGTTTTACTTAGAGATTTAACATTAAATAATAATAATTTGAAAATATAAACTATTATAAATTATTTTGAAGTGAAAATAATGTTCCTAAATCTTTTAAATTTGTCAATGTTAATACATAATATTAATATATCAGCATAATAATAATAATAATAATAATGATTTCTATACTAAATAATGATTTCTATACTAAATAATGATTTCTATACTTATAATAATAAAAATAATAATTCTTGCTAACAAAAGCGCAAAGCCAGAAATTTGGTGGTGTGGGTATTAGTTAATTAACTCAACCATAGTACATAACTGGTACTTTATTTGATTGATACTGGAAGAATGAAAAGCAAAGTTGAATCTGGTGGAAATTAAACTCAGAATATAAAGAGCAGGAACAAATATGTCCAAGAGAGTTTTGCAGAATCATTAGAGCATCAAACAAGATTCCTTGTAGTATTTATTCCCACACTTTATGTTCTAATGTCAACTTTGCATTTCACCCCCACCCCCTGGGTTAATGAAATAAAATACCAGTCAATTACTGGGAAATATGTAATCAACAACCTTTCCACTCAAAATTGTTGACCTTGTACCTAGATTAGAAATAAATAAAAATAAAAACAATAATATAAATTTTCTAAATGAGGTGTGTGTGTGTGTGTGTGTGTGTGTGTGTACGTACATATGAATGACTGAATATTCCCATCATCATGGCTAAGGGTTCAACAGGATAAGGCTTATTCACAGCTGCTAATCCTCACCAGACACTGCAGTCTTTTGCTGCAGATGCACACTTTGCCAGGAACCTCCCTGTCCAATCCTTGATGTCCTCACCCCATCTTCATTTTTATCATCCATGAATCTATTTTCCATCTTCCCAGCCCCATGAATGCAGGCACAGATGTTCTGGGGCCCTAACATGACCAAAATATTGCAGTTTTCACCATTGTACCAATATCACCAACTTTAGCACCCATCTTTTCCAAAACTGAATCATTCATCTCTGGGCTATCTAATTATCTGCATTGCTCACTTTTGACTCATCTACATACATCATCATCATCATCATCATCATCATCATCATCATCGTCATCATCATATAATACCTAACAAGTCTGAAGACTGCATGATGTTCCAATGTCTGCTTTGGCGTGTTTTTTTTTATGGCTGGATGCCTTTTGTAATGCCAACCATTTTACAGTGTGTACTTGGTGCTTTTTTCATAGCACCAGCACTAGTGAGGTCAGTATGCAGCCTGCAAGACTAAGATCCTCTTTGGCTGAGTAGGCTTACAGTAGAGATGGATGTGGCTTTATGCTATTGCATGAGAGGTTAAAGTGGGAGAAGGGGGCCTGTACAGAACAGGCTTCTTGCTGCAGAGGAGCTACACAGCTACTCACATTATAGAAAAAAAAGGGTGAGATTGGCTGGAGTGGAGCTGCAAAATGATAAAAATAGTGGTGATGAGGTGTGAGGTTGGACCCTCAAGATACAAGGTGAGTAGATGTACGGGAAGCCAGGAGAATGGGAAGTGTGAGTGTGTAAATGTTGAAAGAGTGAGAAATGGTTATAGTTAGGGAACGGGTGAGAGGGTGAATATAATGAAGAAGAGCAGCAGAATAGTGGTAATAATAATAATTATGATACACTAGATGGATGGAAAATGAGAGAGGGGTGGGAGAAAACGGGAAAGAGAGATGATGCGGTGTAGGTTGTAAGTGTTATAACAAATGGGGAGAAGAAGAGAGGTATAGTGGTGGAAGAGATATAATTTAGTGCCACAGGAGGGTGATCAGTGTAAAATGTAAGTGGAGAGGACAGCATTAAAAATGAAAGATGGACAATAAGCAGACTGGTTCTGGATAAAGGCTTTGGTCACCCTCTTCAACTATAACTCAAGGACAACCAAAGCCTTGTGTGTAGATTTGGTACACAGAAACTGAAAGAAGACTGTCGTGTGTGTGTGTGCATATGTTTGTGTGTTTATTTACTCCTGTAATCGTTTGTACGAAAGTGCAGCATGTGGAGATGTCAGTTCTTCTTGTCAACAAATCATCCAGACACTTCATGCCTTCAAAGCTGTATGCAATATGTGATCCCTTACTTAAAAAAAAAAAAGACACCTAATGGTTAGCATCAGGAAGAGCATCCGGCTATAAAACAAAGCTCTGAGTCATTCCTATGAACAAAGTTTAAGTCAATGATATAATCACAGTATACTTTGTGTAGATGACATCTTGCCAACAACTTCATAGAAGGTGTATAAGGGGCTTCTCTGGAATTGATATGTTGTAGAATCTGAGAGGAGATAAAAAAAGAAATGTAGGCATGCATACTGACCAAGTTTTTTTTCTTTCCAAATATCAGCTATGTTGTGTAACAAACATTTGGGCCAATTCACATGGTAGTCTTATCTTGTGGTCCTTTATGGTTCAGATTGAGATGTTAGAGGAACTCTGCCGGGTCTTTCATTGTTATCAGACACTTGAACAAGGAGAAGAGACACAGAAACAGGTTTTTCATCAAGGAATGCAACTTTGAGGCAGTATCACTAATTCTCTGTTACTGATCTTTGATAAGTAGGACATAAGACCATCCGAACTCTTTGTTGATGATGTAGACTCGTTGGAGAGATGTCTGACATGTATTGTCTCAATTGACCAACACACATAGTCAAATCTTGTGGTTTAGTTCCTGCAATAGCCTGACCAGGTAATCTAAAACCAGTTCTGCAGTGGTCAGCTTTTATCATTTCGCATATACTGAGTAGAACAACAGGGGCCAGCTTACAGCAATGTTTAGAGTTCAGTTGAACTCCTCAACCATTCTTCTAGTCTGAGTGTGATAGGGTGTTGTGCATATGTTGGTATTCATATAGGTTGGTCAATGCAGCAAAAAGGGTGGATTGAAACTGTATCTCGACCATGTGTAATAGTTGAAGAAGAACACCAAATCAAGAGAGGCAATTTTCTAAAAGTTCTTGGCTACTGCCTCTGCTGTAACATCTGTGATAGGTGTAGCCTCTAGTCATCATGTATAGTGGTTCACACACATCAGCAAATAGATGCAATTTCCTGAAAGGGGAAAGGGTCCGATCAAGTCAATGTGTATATGATGAAGCCTAGTCTCTGGTGTGGAAAATGTACCAAGAGTTGATTTCACATGTTGGTTAACGTTGACCTGTTGGCATTTCTAGTAGTTCCATGCCCACATGCATGCATAATGATTAAATCTAGGCCATGTATACTTTGAGGTAATTAATTTCTGGATGCAATAGATTGTGCAGGGTGTCAAAGACAATTTGTCAATGGCCTTTATGGACAAGAGGATTAGGTTGATGTGTCACACCAGATATGACCTTCACCCTTAGGGAGAAATACTTTCTTGAAAGTGAGAGAGAAAGTGTGATCTAATAGTGACCTAAGCTACTTTTATTTTCCTTGTCAGCTGCGATGCATTTGAAATCAATATTTGAAGCCCATGTGTGGAACTGAGATTTCCAGGTGCAAACTATGTGTCAGCCACAGTATTGTCTTTACCAAAGACATGTCTGATGTCTGATAGAAACTGAAACAAGTAATCTATGTATTTCAGTTCTCTGGAAGACTGCTGATCCAGTTCTGGCATAAACAAGGGGCTTTTGGTCAGTGTAGATTGCAAACTCCCTGTTTTTCTAGTACTGTCAGAAATGATTCATTGCCAGATAAATATGATTATGTTGTATCCTATGGCTGTAAAATTATGTGACGCAAACAGAAAATGTTCAAACATTTTGTTTCTGTGAAGTGCAAATGCTTAAAAAATATAATTACCAATTAAACACCACTAAGCATCAAAAAATAATGTTGAGACAAAGACAAAAGAGATGAGTGACATATATTTTGTTTGCCAGTTAAGCGATATTTATACTTTTGGGAGCTGCAAGACTAGGTTCCCAAACTGAATAACAACCAATGAGATGTCAAGGAAATGGTCAATCAGTTGAAAGCAAAAGTCAACGTTTGAGCCACTCCTGTCAACAGAACAGTTAGTTATGTTAATGACATACTTTATATGCAAGACATCTGGTTAGCAACTTCATAGAAGGTACCCAGTCGCATACACATCCATATAGGCAAATGTCTTCTATTATAACCCTGAGTTTACTAAAGCCCTGTGAATGGACTTGGTAGGCAGAAGCTGAAAGAAGCTTATTATGTGTGTGTATCTGCCCCTCTCTTGATAAGTGCAATCTTCCATGAAAAACATACCTGTCATTGACAGCAAGAGCATCTTACCATAGAAAAGTCTGATTCAGCAAATTTCATGTAACCCATGTGAGCACAGAAAAGTGGACAAAAGATGATGATGATATAAGCAAGAGATGGTAGAATCAGCATGTTGAAAAATAATATATTACAATGTTTACTTATAATCAAGTCAGCTTAATTTTCTTCCTACCAAGATCTATGAAATAATATCATATATATTGATTGAAACTGTTGAAGGCAAATCCACACTATAACCACAGTCTTAAGGCTGAAATTAGTAAAAGAAAAAATCACAAGTCTTTACAGAGAAGTTTAAGACTGGCTGGGAACTCCTATGCTGATGACTTCTTCCAGTAGAATCTGTTGAAGAATTGAAGAGATTCCAGTCATGAAAGCAAAATCTGCAATTGAAGGGCCTTAATGCTTCATAATGAAAAACTAAAGTTAAATAAGTAGGGAAAAAGATGTAACCCTGTTACAATCAGGGCAAAAGCTATGTCCAATATGCAAAAAGATAGTTGAAATTTGATGTAAACAGTGGAAAGTGCAAAGTGGCACAGTGGAATCATAGGCAGATTAATAGAGAAGATAGACTTCTTACATGGTAGCAATAAATACTGAGAATACCCTGGAAATACTTTCTCTCAAATATCCAGGCAGTCCCCAAGAAGTAATTAACAGTTACTGCTATGTAGATGACCTAATTAGTTGTGAGGAATACTCTGAAAGTTGAGTATCGAGAGTAAGAACAGACTGGAAAAGGTTTAGGGAGCTATTATCTCTGCTGGCAACTAAGGGCTTCTCTCTGAGTGAAATGCAGATTATATGATGCTTGTGTGTTAAGTTCAGTGCTGCATGGTACTGCATCCTTGGTATGTCTCGCCTTTGTTTTGCTATCATGCAGCATTGCATTCCATACACAAACATCATATAATCCAATCTACTCTTTGTGTGTAGAGAGAATGCTTTTATTGCTAAAAGAGGTAAACTTTTGTTTTTTTCTAAATTTACTTTGAAACTTCTTGATTCTAGATCTTTGCTTCTATGTTTGGAATTTCTTCTCTAATTTTTCAACAAATGCATCTATGGGATTACGGTCATCATCATACAAGGCTTGCATGACTCCCACAAACCATTCATTTACACTTAGTGTTCTTATTAGCCATGAGTCTATAGAACATAGTACTATGTTAAAGGCTTTCTCCAAGCCAATGAGTGCTAGCTAGGGTGACTTATTCTTAGCTAAGTATTTCTTTTGTAGTTATCTTATTAGTAAGAGAGTATTAGTTGCATCCCTATCCTAGGATCAATTCAAACTGTATCTCTAAACTAATTCTCTTCCCAGCTGGTTGTGCTGTAGTAGCCCTTTCTGTTGCTGTCATAACCTGATCCATCAATTTGCTGCCTTTCTAGTTTGTTGCTTCTTTTAAGAGATTCTTCTTTGCTCTAACAAACGATAATGATACAATGATAATAGTATCATTATTTCTACTATTTCAGTCACTGAGTATGACATCTCCCTGAAATATGTGATCTTGTTAGGCGACATGCATATCCTACTTCACTGAATATTTTCAGGACTTAGGGTAGACTCTCTTCTTCTCGTGCATTCTCCTCATTCAACAATCTCTAGTGACATTTGCATACCTCTTTATTTTGAGCACCAGTACAGGCAAGTGCACTGCTATCATGCTGTATACATTCCCCCTCAATGATGTCATGATTCACAGACACACTTCTTTGCAATCCACCTCACAACTCTGATCTTACTGAAAGAACACTTTCAACCTCTCTCCTTGCTGTGTCTATATATATATATATATATATATATATATATATATATACCTGACATCCAGCTTTTGTTTTAGCTATCTGATTCTGTTTCATGCTCCCCATTTTCTTTAATTTTTCCAAACCTACCTTTTGGCTTTTATGATTCTACTATTTCACTATCATGTCATTCCATTTGGCAGGACCCTACTCCATTCACAGATCTGGTCTGTAGTTGACAGCAGTTTGTCTCGTAGAAATTCCTACTTGTACCCTATGTCATAAGTTTCTATTTCTTCCTTCTTCTCATCATATGCATCAACTAATGTCTTTGAATGTATGTCTGGCCAAGAGATCTTTCAGCTTTCATGCCTTCCTTCTCTAGATTGTCCAGGCATCTCAGAGTCCATCTAGCACTTATCCTGAGGTTGCTGATTACTTCTCTATGTTATATAGTACATTCTTCACAAAAGAAAGACTTAGTATTTACAAACATCTGTCTATCTTGTTTTCACAGTGTGAAGTTAATCCATCTAGCTTATTCCTTCCTCTGTGTGCTAGGTGATCAGGTAGCTGGTTAGTTTCTAAAGTTAATATTGCAAATGGCTAGATCAGTTGTATCACAGAGCTCCAAGAGCATTTGTCCTTTTTCAATCCTTCTAAAATATCTGTGCATGCCAAACTAGCCTCACGGTGTTGCTGAACATTTCCATTTGTGTGTGTGTGTGTGTGTGTGTGTGTGTGTGTGTGGTGCAGATAAGGTGTTATGATTAAGAAGTTTGCTTTGCAACAACATAGTTTTGAATTCCATTCAACTTGGTGATGCCTAAAATATGTGCCTTCTACTAGAGCCTTGGATTAACCAAAACTCTCTGAGTGGAATTTGGGAGATGGAAGCCTTGCAGATGCTCATCATGTGTGTGTGTGTGTGTTAATATGTTTTGTCACATTAGTTAAAAAAAGAAAACAGGTGTTGAGTTAAGAACTAACTTAATCACTTACTAAAATAATCAAGCTGAAAAAAAAAATATGTATGTATGCATGTATATATATATATAACATCTGCATCTCATCTAGGTTAATTTTTTCCTTATCAATTGCTCTATAACTCATTCAGAAGTTTAGTTATGTGTGTGTGTGTGTGTGTGTGTGTGTGTGTGTGTTGATAACTCTTAGTAACTAGAACTTCTGAATTAGTTATAGCACAACTGATTAGGAACAGAATTAGCCTAGATGAGATGCAGATTGGCTTTCTGCCAGGAAGAGGTGCTATTAATCCCCTATTCCTGAGGAGACATCTGCAGAATTACTTAACCTGGTAAAAGCTGATGTACCTAGTATTCTTTGATTTGAAGGAAGCCTTTGATAGAGTTGTATGTCTGTAATTTTGTGGTTGTTAAGGAATCTAGGTGTAGATGAATGGTTTGTGGGGGTCGTACAAATTTTGTATAAAGATACTGTCAGCAAGGTGAGAGTCAACAATGTGTACAGCAGCAAGTTTAGCAAGGGTTCCACCAAGAACTCATAAGAAATTGATTCTCTTAAATGCTTGGAAGGCTCTCTTGAAGTAATTTATAGCTTTTGTTACCTAGATGACTTAGTTCCAAAATTCTATTTATGTTAACCTTCTCCATGCTGTTAACACAATTTGTTACCCACAAGTTTTCTCCCCTGCAGCTGCAGGCGTATTGCGTCGCCTTGTGAGGGCTGCTTAAAATAAACACTTCGCAAAGTTTATTCTCAGTACTTTAAGCTGGAAAGAGCCTACTTTTGATTCAGAACAAGGCTAAACTTCTGTTTTGTGACACATTTTTCATTGTTTATTTACTTGCCAAGAGGTATGCAAGCTTTTGAATCGATCGCATTTTGGGGGGTTTTTTACCGAAAGAAAATGGCCACTCCTGCATTTGAAGATTTTCTGGAAGAAATCTTATTTGATTATGACTTAAATGATGATTTTGAAGGATTTACTCAGGCAGATATCGATGGTGAAATGATTCGAGGTGATGATGAGGATTGAGACTATGCTTACAGTGCTATTGTGAATGATGTGCCAAGTGGATACTATTATCCATGACTGACTGATTTAAGGAAAGTACTGGCCCTAAGGAGGACATTTCTGATGGGCAACTCTTTCAGTTATTCTTTGATGCATTACATAAAGATATTATTCAT
Source organism: Octopus rubescens (assembly GCA_027564515.1). Taxonomy (NCBI): domain Eukaryota; kingdom Metazoa; phylum Mollusca; class Cephalopoda; order Octopoda; family Octopodidae; genus Octopus; species Octopus rubescens. The sequence goes on from JAOPUL010003388.1 coordinate 85,242,475, forward strand.
CCATTCCTTTATTAGTATACAAGAAAAAATCAAGTAGTGTATTTTCTTTGGCTGCAGTTTAATCTTGCAAATAACAAAGAAGTGAGGTTAATCAGTGCTGAAAGGATTGAGTCATCATCTCATTTCGCAGGTGGTGGAGTTTTTTAAGTATCAGGTCTAGCTAGTACCAGTGTTTGGAACAGATATGTCTCCAAGACATACTATACTGGGCTTTATTCTAAAAGTAGGTGTTGGTGACACACAATCCATGGATTGTGCAATGATCAAACAATCATTACCCAGTGTCATTTATACTGCCAGTCACATAACTGCTCTCATCAGCTTGACTGAGTTTGGCCAGCACCCACTCTGGCATTAAAGTTGTGAAGCAGCAGTAGCTATTCCTAGCTTGAGACCTCCTGTATAGTACTTGAAAGTTGATCAGGGAACTCATCCTTTATGCAATGTGTAGAGTATAGGGTTGGGACATAGATATGGGCAGGGTGCATATATCCATCGGATGACTTTTGTATATTGCTAATCCCCTGATATTTATCTGACAATCCAGTTATCATAGTTTGTACATTCCAGTATCCTAGCCTGGGTGCTGACTTCATCCTTTACTTTTTATTTTTTATTTGATGCAATATTTACAAAACATGGTTCAAGCTACTTGTGTCCCTTAAGCCCCACATTCCCATTGAAGCAAGCAGACTGTGGCATGAAAGCACCTAACTGACCAGAGTTTGCCCAGCTTGAGGCAAGCTGTAGCTATCTAGTGAGACACAATGGTTTCTCCATTCACCAAAAGCCAACCTGAATCCTTCATTTTATACCAATTGAATACAGATTTATAACCAATAATCTGCTGTTTCCCATGTTACGCCATCACAGTGAAGTGATGTGTCATCTCCAGGATGCAGGCCTGAGCAAGGTTAGCAGAGAAGACTAGCAGTTGCCTATGCAACAGGTCTCCTCTCTCCATACCATTGATGTTGTTTAGGGCAAGAGTAAGGGCATCAATTACCAGAACAAAGTTGGAAACTAGGTTAAGCTTTTCCCATAAGTGGGTGTGGCCACAAGACAACAGCGGTTCAAAATCAGAGTTTGCCTTAGATGCACTGCCTTCCTGGCTGACAAGTACTATCTACCTTGAAGCACTGGTTTTGCACCATCAGCACCTGCAGAAAAACTCCCTACACTAAGAAGTGCTTCTCTCATATTTATTTGTGTTGTTGCAGCAAATATAAACTTAATTGAAGACTAAAAACCATTGTTATTATTCCAACTACATTATTGGTGCTAATGAAAATAATTTGCTGCATTGCCCAAAATACATAAACTCTGATCATTGAAACTTGTAGCACAAAGTATGTTTAATAAATTATTATTTAGATTCTATATTTACCCAACTATATATATTGGTTCAGTTGAAGAGCAGATATTATTTTCCTGTTGGAAAAATACAATATTAGTTTCAACACATACATCATACAAAGAGTCTATATTGCCTGTTCACTTTCTGTTTATTTTATCTAAGAATGACAGAATAAAAGAAAATCTTAATATGGTTCATAGATTTTTATTGGTAACATGGTATTTGTTGAATTGGAAAATATTGTTAGAGTGTTGGACAAAATGCCATTCTGTATTCAGTTACAGCTCTTTGTGTTCTGTGTTGATTCCAACAAAGTCAGCGTTACCTTTTGTCTTTCTGAGGTCGATAAAATAAAGTATGAGTCAAGAGTTGGGGGACAGTATAATTGAATATACCACTCTACCAGATTTGTGGCCTTGTACAAAAATCAACACAATTTGTTGGTGAATAAAGTAATGATTTTTGAAGAAGAGAACCAAAAGTATTATGTATAATATATGTTGTCTTCATATATATTTATATTCACAACTTATATATTTTATATAGAGAGAGCATATGTGGTGTATACACAGTATGTATATATGTATTATATTTCTTTATATATATTGTGTACATATCGTGTATACACAGTATGTATTATATTTATATACTTTATTTATTGTGTACATGTGAT
>JAOPUL010003388.1:85350493-85363304 GCA_027564515.1 Octopus rubescens
ATATCAAAGTTATCAAGTTATATATATATATATATATATATATATATATATACTTTATTTGTGAATTAATACGGCATTAAGGCTAGAATTAAGGCTACTACTGGTTTCTTACGGAATATTTAGTATTCATTCAGGCCTGTTACACAGAAAAACTGGTGATCGATACATTTTGTTATCAGATCACGTTTAGAACCTCGCGAGAATTTAGTAGGAAAATATCGGTTGAAGGGAGGTAACTCTTTGTAATTAATTAATTAATTAATTAATTGTTTTAGGTATTTTGGGGTGATTATTTCCCTTGGACTATAAATTCTGTATTCGAAATGTATTACACTTGAAATGTACTTATATATATATACTTGTACAGAGTTTGTCATGGACGTGTGTTGTTCGTATGTGTTACATATCTTACATGTTTGTATAATGTGGCATTTTTAACTAATTTTATGAGGTCGTCCTCGAATGTATCTAGGTCTTTAATGTGCGATGGGTTTTTGTAAGGTTTCTGTAAGATTTAAAACCCTACAAAAAGTGAAATAGGAATTATTAGCAAATCTATATTAGATAACAGCATACGACACGTCAGAGCATCCTCGAACCTTACCCAATGGATATGCAGTAACGAAACTATTGAATAGTTTAAAAAAATAGAAAATAAACCCAAATGCAAATTTATATATATTTATATATATATAAAGAATGGTGAGCAGCCAGAGTAGGACTACTCTGGCTGCCCACCCCACAGTAGTCCGACAATATGACAACATAGAAACAAGGTGCACTTTCAATGGGTTCACCTGAGGAGAGCCAGATGCATAGTTCGATGCGACGCAACCAGATGCACAGCAACGCAACAGAGAGGAATCGATGCTTGATGGGTCGAAACGACCGTTGTGAGCAATAATGAAGTTTCTTATGATCTATCTTCTGTCTTATTTATTTCCAGCCCCGAAACTACCAGATCACGTGATTTCGACTTGGTTTCGTCTGATCAATGATGAACACTCGACCGCTAGAGAATCACTGCTGTCTCTATACATGAATAAAAACAATGTTTTTAATGATATTTCAAAATTTCATTCTTAATTTCTACAGCTGTTTCCAAAGTTTAAATATAAACATCCTCCTCCGTATAATCATTTTAATTACGATAACACATATATTCATCCTTAATTGGTTCCGGCAGATTTGAACGTGAATATGCTAACTGCTGTTGTAGTTCGTCATTGGAGGACAACTTCTTTTAGACGTATGTGTATCCATAACATACTCAAATCATTAGCGTAAGTGGATTTTGTGACACCTGGTGTTATTTCATCTCGTCTCTCTTCAGCCAAAACCTCATCAGACTAATGAATCTGAAAAGAGTTTGTGGCTCTTGTTTATAACTTTAGCAAACAAATTATTTTCTGATAATAAATTATCATGTGTACGGTGAACAGCGATGACTTACATATTTATTCTTAGTGCGTTCCGGCAGATTCATGTATATGCTAATCGCTGCTAAACTCATTTGTCAATATTGTATTTAAAATCAATACATTATATTAAAAAATTAAATAAATACTACTCATTATTTTACATTTTAAATGCAAACTGAAAACAAACGAAGCAATATAAAAACAACTATATGTAGCAACTTTAATAGACTTATTGGTCTAGACTTTATTTTTGCAAAGTTGTCTGTCGCTTTATTATAACCGGATTTAAACTATCGGGGGCCCGGGGCACTTCAAGTTCGGGGGACCCGCATACACAAGAATTAAAATCTTGGAAAATCATTGGTATCAGTAACGTGGTTATTTATCATAAAAGAGAATCCATTACATCTTTTAAGACATCAAGATATGTTTGTATATTGAAAGAGAGCCTCTTCATGGAAGATTGCTGGGAAGTGGGACCTCCCCGTATTGAGTGCTCCATACCCTTTGTAGAAGGAGGTCCCCGAAATCGAGGGTGGACCGGGGCAATCGCCCCACTATAAATCCGGCCCTGTGCAGAAGGATACCTACGAAGATGTACCAAAGAATTATCATTGTGAACAAACACATTTTCCAAGGAAAACTATCTTTAGATGATGCGTGTCAGCAGTCTAATGTATTGTTTGTTAGGTAATATGGCACGGCAAGTGTGGAAGTAAAAGTATTTGAGGACCGACTGTAAGAGCTGTCATAGGATCTTGTTAAAGTTCTCCCAAACACTTTAAGTATTTCAAATTTTCACCAGATTTTTTTTTCAAATTTTCTAAACTGATGTAACTTTCTAAAAACAAAAATGAATACCACTTTCGTTATGAATATGCAAAGCTACGTTTTTAAAAAATAAACTGATGAACATTTGAAATACTTTAAGTGGTTGGAAGAAATTTAAGAATCCTGCCGTGATGTGTGTGGAGAGCATTTTATTGAAAATCCAATTTAAATCAGTTCCATCGTTGAAATTGATTATTTAAATATATTACAACCGTTTTGTCATTTGTATCAAGAAAAAAATAATCATAAAACTCACTTTTCACTCATGAAATCACATTCATATTTGATTTATAAACACCTACTTCTTACATTTCATAGGGTCCCGGAAACAAACAAACCCCCCACCCTTGTGCACCAATGCTCAATAAAACTGTCGCTTTGTGTCTCGACGAAAGCTTTTCGGTCGTGGTTGTAGCTAATACAAATAATACTTTATTTAGATATTTTTACCTTTGGGAAAGGCATATATACCACAACTTCACATCTTCCTTCTCGGCTTTCCACGCATGGTGTTAAGTAGTAGTAAGTGATGATTGTTTCAAGCAACGTCATTCAGAAGGAGTTCAAATCCAGCTGTTGCCGTTGAGTGCTGCAGCAGCAGCAGCAACAGCCGTGATAGTAATTATATTAGCAGCAACAGTAGCAGTCACAATAGTAGTAGTAGTATTAGAGTAAATTATTAAAATCAAATCGTACTACACGCCTCTTATTTAATTTTAATATATTCATTTATCTATAAACTTCTACATTATATCAAAGGAGATAGGTATTCATGAAATATTTTACATGTGAATAGAAAGGCAGAGGTCGATGGTGTATATAGAAACAAGGAGTAAAAACACAAAGTCGATGGTGTATATAGAAACAAGGAGTAAAAACACAAAATCAAATATGCCAGCTTCACTGAATTGACTCACACCGCGCTGTGTATCGACATAGTGTATTAAAACCATCGTTGAGATATATATATATATATTTATATATATTTTCATACATACTATTTATTTATTTAATCAATTAACTACCAATTTATAGAAAATAATCGAAATTTACCTTTGTGATACTGATACTACTTCGTGTTTGGGTGTATGTTTATTTATATATAACACTGGTTTCTGAAATACAGTATTCTAAATATTTAACGGTAAGTGAACTTGTCTGTTTCATTTAATCTTCAGTGCTTCTTATATATTTAAAAAAAAAAAAAATTAATAACTGCCATATTTAAGATTGGGAAAGGGTTCAGTCAAGTCGCACACGCATACACACAATTATAAAATATGTAGTGTGGCGTGATACTGTGAAGGATCGATCGTAAAGCATGCATTGTGAATAACTTACCCTTGTGTATAAACTAATAATACATTTCAGAACTATTTGTTTGTAAACTGCTTTGCATTGCCAGGTGTTTCTGAAGGTTACCCTTGTTAGTTCTTATATTTATCTAAACTAAATAAATGTATCTACCCGTTCTTGTAATGCTTTTATTTCTAGTCAACAAAGGAACATTTACGCGGTGGTTCGAATTGCTAGAAATACCAGCCATATTTCTCTAAAATCACGTTTTTAAGGGAAAAGTGACACCTTGGATAATGTAGTTCTAGATACTTATGCGATAATGATGTGATGCTCGTGGTTGGAATGTTCGGTCTAAACAACTAACTTAGAATTTACCATTTAAAATCTCAGTGAAGTCGTATCAATGCTCTATCTTTTTGAGACTCTCTCATCGCACTCGTATAGTCTCCCTCTTATTTCTCTCGTATATTTTATTTGTCATGTCTTCTACTTTCTACTTAACATGCTCGGAATTCCATAATTAAATCTATCGTTACATTTATAGCTCTCTTTTAAAGGAATCTTTATTTCATTTTCTGGTGTTGTTTAAAGCGTAGTCAACATCCGCATAAGCAGATTTAAATAAGTCATCGCTAGCTTTATGACTGGAGGTCAGTACACGTTTCATTGACCATTTGTTTGTGTATGTTCGGCCTTCGTCGCCGGAGATGACCAAGACTCGGAGAGCGGTTTCTAATTAGACGCTCAATAACGTATAGGAAATTTCTTTATATTTCTCTTCGTTCTTTTAGTGTTCCTGTGTTCAATAACAGAAATTAGGATTCTGAAAGATTATTTTGCTTTCAAAATTTCAATTTTCACTCCGACCTTCTTCAATTTCTCATTTGCATGTTCTCTCTTTGCGTGCGTACGAACGTACACACGCACACACGAACGTACACACACACACACACACACATGAACATACACACACATACTCAGACACTCGTTATTGTCTTAATTTGCGATTATGCTAGCTAAATAAATTTAACATTTTATTTAATAAATTTCGGTGCTGTGAATTATTTTGTGATAACTATTAACGCATACCGCATATATATATATATATATATATGTATATATGTATGTTTTTTGGCGCACTAAAGAACGCGCACATTATTGGAATTCTCTATTCCAAGAACGCCTTCAGTATTTCGAATTAGTTTTTAATACATCCATTTTTCTGAATATTTGTTTTTCATGCTACTTTTCGCAAACTGATTTTTTTTTTTTTTCTTTTGTTATTGCATTCTGTCGAACTTTCTTATTCTGTCAACTAAAATGTTTGCAATAACTAAACATTCCTTCAATTGTATTCCTGTTTAATAACAAATTCCTACCAGTTTCACCTTTTGATATGTAACGGGTCAGTAGTTTTCACTCATTTGAAAGTTATCGGAGTTTCCTCGTAGAATTCTTTCATCAGGACTTGCTGTCGTTTCCTTATATGTAATTATAGATACAGTATTACTTAGTGAGTTGCTATTTTTACCGGTTTACTAGAGGAAATCCCAGCCTTCGCACGTATATCTTTTGCCAGATGAACAAAATAAAAGTAGCAACAGTAGTTGTTTGTTTCGCAAATCATTTGTTTTACCTGATAATAATAAAGACTTCATGGCCATTTAAACAGTCTTTAGATTTTACAATATTGTCCTTTTAGCTGCAAACGATTTCTTCAGTAACGAATAATTCTTCATGAGTTATTTCTGAAGACACTTCACTAACGTCACAAATGCCCTTGAAGAGAAAGACCTGAATATATCGTCTTGGTCCTCCTCCTCCTCTATTTCATAGGGTTTATACCTGTGTAAGAAATAATTCTCTAGAATGATATTGATTTTTGCAGCTTTCGGAAATTGGTGTCTTTCGCTGTAATAATTATCTATATATCTAATCTCCGGTAAACTATGGAACAAAATCATTTTCATTTTCTTTATATATTAAAGAAATTCTCGACGCATTTTCTTGTTTTAACAGATTCCAATTTAATATAATGGTTTCCTGTTAATTGCACCGGAATATTCGCTCGTCTTGTTCTCTAATTATTTTATGTCCACACCTTTCTTGTCAGTTTCTGTGGTTCACTTTAAAGCAGTAATGATATATTTGTAAGAAGTAAATATTTGAAAATGTATACTTTGAAAGGCTTCTTTCACTTTACCTTTCTACGTTCAAATAATGTTTTTTTTACTTTTAGAATTGTTGCCTTTTAGGTAATCGTACTTTAATTATTTTATTATTCAAAACCAATGAAAGTAAAAATGGAAAAAATAAACCAGTTTCCTACACCTAAAGGTTTTGCTAAGTATCTGTGGTTCTGTTTTCCCTTTTCTTAATGAACCTCGTATACTGTAAAGGTCGACGGAAAGAGCATCCGACCATAGCATATTCTTCAGTAAATCTCGTCCAACCCATGCCAGCATAGAGCGCATTCACGGCTGTGTTGTTGAGGAGTTCGATTTCCAACCACGCGTCTTCTATGGCCCCGGGCAGACTAAATCCTTGTGCGGTTTTGATGGACGGAAACTGAAAGAATCATGTCTTTGTTTCCTTGTCTTGACATCGTGCGACAGTTGTAAACTAGTGTCGCACTCATAAGTGTCATTTTTTTAAATTCTAATCTTTTGTGAAAATCTGCTCTTTTATGGAGGTTGGTGACAGGAAGGGTATCCAGCTATAGAAAATCTGCCTCAGCGAATTCCATCTGATCCATGTAAACTGGGGAAAAGTGGGCGTTAAAGCGATAATGAATGCCATCTAATATCAGAAAGGTAAAACCTACTCAAGGCTCCTGCATGTTTTGCCAGGAAATAGCCTTGAGACAAGACTTCACACCTTCACATACTTTGATGTCCACAATGTCTTCCATTTGATATTTACAATATCTCAGACAGTAGTCACTAGTTTGTCTTCATTTGCTAAACTCCGAATGCAATACACTAGTTTCTGAAACTGACATTTGCCCTCATGTTTAAATATGTATAATATATTGAGTACAGACATGCTGGATTTACCATTGGACACCTGAGCCAGGACCCCACAAAACAGTTGAAAATTTGCATCTTTTACAAGTTCCCCTAGTTATTTGTAAAAAATATGCTTATTTCATTTACTGTTAATTAGTGTTAAATGGGTTATATTCAATGTAGTTGTGGTGTTTGCTTCCATGGCTGGTCTGCAAGAAAACTAAATTTCCATATTCAGTATCTATCTAATATCAGAAAATGGAAGATTCGAGAAAGGAAACTATTGTTTGATTGTACTCGGCATCATCTGGCCTTAACCTAAATATATTGATATTAATAATTCCATAAGCTCAAAACAATTAACTATACTCTTCTCATGCATGTAACAGGCGTTCATGAAGTTTATCACTTTGATAGATATTTAAGTGACTTAGCTAGCCTGAGTGTGCTATGTTCCTGGCAAAGGTTGTTTCATGCTATCCCAGATAACATAAGTTGTAAACAGTCTCTGGTACGGAAAACTTTTTCAATGTTTAAATTCAATATTCCCAAACTCCATATACAACAAATTAGTATTTAAGTTGTTTAGCTCCAGATCATTCCTGATCAAGCAGACCTTTGCTGAAAGGTGTTCCAACTGTGACCATCCTATCTTTTGTATATCAGACTCCATATATTCATCAAAGATGATAGGATGTGATCAGAAGATTGGTTATTTCCAGCAAGACGAGTGACTGCATAGTCTCTCTTGTTGGCCTGACCCTATCTAGGTAAGTGGGATGTCTTAACCGCATAATGCTATAAATATTAAAATTGACACCTGTATTAATTTGTGATGAACTAATTTATTAAAGTTAACCTCATCTATACACTCACCCTTGAAATATCACCAAAATATTCTCCACACCCTCGCTCTGTTGATTGAATTCATAGATTAGATGCTTTTTTTAAATTTTTCACTCAACCTATCTTTTTTCTTTTCAGTTATAATGGGTGATACAGATGTAATTGTGACTAAATTCACCAACAACAATGGAATGGAACTGGATTCCAAACAGCCAGCTGTGTAAGTATCTTAATTTCTGTTTAGCCTTTATGAGCATACATGACTGAATGCTTAAGAAGTTTGCCTTACAATCATGATACCCCCCAAGTTTTCTCTCACTGCACATCAACTTGAACAGATATCTTCTACTACAGCTTGTGTTAACCCAAACATAGTGAGACTATGTAGCTGGAACTATTTTGAAGCCTGCTAGATGGACTGTATTTGAGATTCAAAGGGCTAGCTTTGTCAGATGTATGAGGATTACATTAAGGGTACAAGTATTTGTGGAATACTCGTCTGTTTGCATTATAATTCACTGAACAGATACTTTTCATTGATTGAACTAAACTACACCTTGTCAAAACTGAGATGTTTCACTTGATGATTCAGACTAGTCTAAAATAAACTTTACTGAATTTATTCTCTCAGGCTTCTGTATATATCCCAAGACTGTCCCTCATTGATTTGATCATTGGCTTGTAGGTAGTGAGTCATATGACAACCTTCACAGCTGATTAAATATGTACTGGTCATCCACTTGCTAGCAAGAGAGAATTTTTGAGTTCTTTCCAAGAGCATATTGATCAGTTTTATCATCTAGGGTTTATTCAGTTAAAATTCAAGCTCATTAATTCTTAGAATTTACTTTCTACTGGCATAATCACTTATCATAGATTTGGCACATGAAGATAATTTGGAAAAATCTTTTGGAAAGAGAAAAACGTATTTTGTCACATGATTTCTCCAATAGTGCTTATTTCATTGATTTGGGGAAGATGTTAATTTTGTTCTGATTATAACATGGGGCTGTAAGCTGCTGAAACTGTTAGCCCATTAATGACTCCAATTTAGCAATTTTGCTAGTGAGTTACTATTTTTAAGATTTAGTATTGATAATATAACACTTATCTGATTGTCTTCGTTTCACTTTTACTGCTCTGATGGTTAATACAGCAAACATGTGATGCAAGACATTCTTGCTGTAACCATTGTATTTTATTTTTCAGACATTAGGATAATGTGCTATATATATACTTTTTTTAAGATGGTAGTGTGTGATTTGAGATTGGCTGTTATTTCTAGCATGTTAAGAGACCATGTAATGGCTCGTTTATTGGTTCTGCTTCTGCCAGAGGTGTTGGACAAAATGCTATAAGATATTTAGTTTATCTTTTGTTCTGAGTTCAAATCATCTCCAGGTTGACTTTGCCTTTTATCTTCGCAATGTTGATAAAATATATTCCACTCATGTAATGAGTTGTCAATTAAACTGAATAGCTCCCCAACCTCTGTGTCTATGCCTGAAAAATCAATATTAGTCTGTGCTGCATTTATTACTATTAGCCTGCTTGTTTGTTATAAGGGAAAACAGCAAATGTTTTATACTAGTTCTCGTGATGTTGTGGGATGCCTCTCTGGTTGTGGGATGCCTCTTGATCTGCTAGAAATAGCAGCCAAATTACCAACTTCTTGCAATATACAGTCTTAAAAAGGAAGGACATATGAGGTAATTTAGTCTTAGAAACAGTGTGAATGAGGTAATGGCTTGTAAACAATGATTCTAGGTATACTGGATCAATAAATAAACTTGTTATAAACCATTAAATAACTGAGCATCTCCAATTTGTTTATAGATTTTATGTCTTTCTCAAATTTTGTGCAAGATCTTTTCATTTTATATAATGGTTGCATGATTAATAAATTTGTTTACCAACCATATGGTTTTGTGTTTAGGTTAGATAATTTTGACCCCAAAAAGTTACCACTTATACATTTGCCAACTTGTTTACCATCAGCTTAGCTCTGATCAAGCAACCCAGTGATCAGTCATTCCACCCTTGATTATCCTGTCTTCTTAGGACTACTTCATATCTGGGATTACATTTTCAGTGTACCTTTTCCTTTTTAAATCTGATAAGGTGTAATTTGAGAGGTTCGGTTGCTATTACTAGCTGGTCAAGTGACTTGTCTGGTTTTTCTAATACAGTTGGTTAGGTTTTAGCAACATTCATTTAAGTCCATGCTAGAAAGAGGTTAACTTTGCCAGTCCCACGAACCTTAATCATACTTATCCTGGTTCCTCCCTCCCTCCCTTTTTTTTTTTTTTTTGTGTGTGGTGTGTGTTTTACAGCGTGATGCCCTTCCTGTTGCCAATCATTTCAGTCACTTCTTACAATATGCAGGGGTACAGTATATATATATATATATATGTGCTAAAAGTAGAATACGCACTGTATTGGTTAAGTTTCAGAGTTTAAAATGTTATGTAGTAGTTTAAATAGTTCTTGTGTGGTTTTTATAATACTACTTACATAATATATAATACAGTAGTTGATTTTATTACAGTATTACATATTTTTTTCTGAACAGACACTATATTTTTCACAACCCACTTCAAATTTGGTTTTATATTGTTGTAAGACTAGAAATATAGTAAATTACTTGTGAATCCTCTTCCAACATTTCCTATTTTTAATGTGGATTCTGGTTTCACCACCCCTCTAAATTGACAATGTCTGTAAACTGCTATGTTAATATATTACATTTCAATGGTAATAAAAACTACCTACACCTACTAACCTGCAGGTAGTCATCTCTATCTGCTAACCACTGAACCATGAAAACAGTGACACAATTTGGGATTAAACATATTTTATCTCTGCTGTAATTCATTGACAGTTATAAAATGTTTTAGAAACGATTAAAACATTACCCTGTTTTTGTCATTAATGAAAATCATGTCTTACAGTTTACCATATCTATCTATTTAAAGTTTAACATTTAAATTTTTCATGATCCCATTTTCAACACACCATCATACTCCTTAGTTTTCCTCATTTTTTCTCTTTTTCAGTTTTGGAACATAGATACCTAGTGGTAGGCATAATTTGTTGCCCAGTTTATTACCACCTGGTTCTTGCATACATTTAGTGGATTCCACTCTGTTGCAAGTATTTAGGTTAGATCTCCGATCTGAGAAAGTTTCTGGGGTTTTGAAAAGGACCATGGCTGCTTCTAAGCTATTTACTTTTTCTGTTCGTCTTTCCATCCATCTCTCCCCCTCTCATACCTGCCCTACAATCATTCTAGAAATAATCACATCCAAATTGTGAAGCTACGAGATAATGCATTATTAATTCAAAATAAATAAGCATTACATTTGACAGTAACGCTAAAAGGTTAATGATTATTGTCACAACAGCCAGCCATTTGCTGATGATTAATGATTCTAAGATAAGTGATTTGAGGGACATTTGATTATTTCTAGCAGGTCAAGTGAACACTTTTTTTTTTTTTTTTTTAATGGTCTTCTTCATTAACTGTAAAATAAAATGAATCTCTCAATATAAATGTGGACCTCTCTACTCTCAACATCATGGGTTGTGGCCTTAAAATATGTTTATATTTTTCTAAAGATAATTGTGTTCCCTCCATTATTAAGAGTCCACTCTAACCATCTGAACCTAGTCTCTGCTTTCTTTCTCATTATCTTCAATCTTGGAGGCCATGGTAGCTGCCCTTTTTCTGGCTATATCATAACTGTTTCTTTTGTTTGTTTAGCACCCAGGTGAAACCTGTTTGAGCAAACCTATGATCAAAGGTGTTCCAGTCAGGGTCCTCATTCCCGTTTGTATCAACATATACATGATTCAATGTTTCCTTATTTAAAATGGAGGGATTTCAGGAAGATTTGGTTATTTCTTGTAGATTAAGCAAACATTTATTTTTGTAGTCATGTTGTTGACATTAAAGTGAATTTTGTTATCTGACTGTGGAACTCTCCACCCAACACCATGTGTTATGGCATCAACGATCCTCCTATATTTCAGACTCAAAATTGACTCTATTCTCTATTTTATCCTGATATTGATCCGAATGAGCTATGTGTAGTATCATATCCCTTTGGACAATTCTAAGAGAGACGCTGCAGAATGCAGGCAGGGCTATGTGTTTAAGAAGTTTACTTTGCTACCATATGGTTCTAGCTTTGATTCTATTTGCAGCAGCATCTGTACAGACCAACCCAAAACTTGTGAAATTTGTCCAATATGTGTTTGGCAAGGGATACAGAAGCAATGTGTTAAAGCAAAATGCCTTCATTACAGTATTTCGTTCGATCTTGGTTAATTTCCTGGGATGTAGAACAAATTGGATATTTGACATGGAACCTCTACATGGTCACCCTGTGGTGTGCGGGAGATCATAAACAATACACCTACCTTTGTCGGCCGGCCCAAGCTGGATCGTTGCGGTGACTCGTCTGTCCGTAGCCGAAACCCGACGCCCGAATTAGCAACTGCTATGTCCCAGACCCGTACAATACGTCTGAACGCTCTGACGTTCCTCGATCGAAAAGCTCTCTGTCGCCTCGCGCCTTGTGGCCCCCCGTCGTCCACTTCTGCTGCCTCGCATTCGCTTCCTGATCCCGCAGCCACTGCCCGATCCCTTCCGGTCAGCGGCTACTACGTCATTATTCCACAGGAATAAAGCCTTTATCATTGCTCAGCTATATGAGAGAGGGTAGTGACATACACAGACTGGCTTATTATAACAATGTAAGGTTAAGTGAAAAATATGTGCTCTTTGAATAGAATCCTTTGTACAAAGGCACAGGCACGTCGTCTGCACTATCAAAAAACCAGTAACCAACAACACTTTTACATAAACTGTGATATAAAATCAAATCAATACATTGATGTGTATGTGTATTAACTATATGTTCTTTTTTTTATGACAGGACTATGTGATACTGGATGAAGGTCATAAAATTAAGAATCCCACCAAAACACAGAAAGCAGCCCACTATGTCCCATCTAAGAATAGAATTATTATGACCGGAACCCCGATCCAGAACAACTTGGTTGTAAGTTTTCAGTCTTTTTGGTTTTCTAAGGCAAGGGCAGACAACTGCGTGAAGCCTGTTTAACAAGTGTGATTGCTGTGTGGAAGAAAATACTTCAATTATTAATTACACACAGCACTAGGAGTAATCAGGGAGGAACAAACTCTGAGTATGATTTGATTGCTGTACATGAGGCATTAATAGTGTAGCAGAATGAGTTGACATAAGAAAACAAAGTAGAAGTTCTTTTCTTCCTCTCACCATTACTTATAATTATAATCCAGAGTGGTAAACACTCCATGTAAAGCGTCGTTACTAAGCATCACTCTGATTGGTTAGATTTTGAGCACAATATTGTTTC
>JAOPUL010003388.1:85373404-85389122 GCA_027564515.1 Octopus rubescens
TTCCAGTCAAAACCGTCTAACCCATGCCTGCATGGAAAAACAGACGTTAAAGGATGATGATGATGATGATGATATATGCTCATATATAGGGTTATGAGGCTGATGTGCTGCCTACTATGCTACCAAGAGAGAGGAGACCCAGGAAAATATTGAAGGCTGATCTCAAGACACTGAGCCTTACAAAGGACCGAGATATCTGTTCTCAAGAAAACCCGTCCACCACAGCAGAATTGATATCCTCAACCACCTTAGCTAATGCTTGTCTGTGAGGATCTCTGCCTTGTCACCCCCCTTTCATCTCCTATGACCTGAGAGCAGAATATGCACATACTACATCCCCTGGCTTCCTCAGTTACTGTTCTTCCCCCACCTAGTGTCTCCTCTCCATCATTAATATCTCGCTTACATGCTATCACCCTCAATGTCCTCACATATCTACTGTAACCCCCACCCTTGAGCCTCCTGTTTTTCACTCCATTTGCTACAGTCACCTCTATCCTGTCCACTCACTTATTCTCATCACCCCTAATGTTCCCCAAGGGCATATCCTGACACATATTCACTACCATCTCTCTCACTATTGCTCTCTTTATCTTACTCTCTAATTCATCCTCCTTTTTTTTTTTTCAACTGGAGTAATCATGTATCTACTCTGCAGCAAGACACCTATCCCTGTCCCTCTATACCTCTAATCTTTCATCAACTGGCACAAAGCCACCTCCCAGCCAAGGGGGGTCTTTGTCTTATAAGTTATTTGGTGACCCTGTCAGTGCTGGTGCTACATAAAAAGCACCCATTCCACTCTGTAAAGCGGTTAGCGTTAGGAAGGGCATCCAGTCATAGAAACCCTGCCAAAACAGACAATGGAGCCTAGTGTGGCCCCTGGCCTTACCAGCTCCTGTCAAACTGTCCAACCCATGTCAGCATGGAAAACGGACATTAACTGATGATATATAATTTTATATATGCAATGCCCCAGCATGGCCACAGTCAGATGACAAACAAATAAAAGTTGAAAGATATGCACGTGTGTGTGTGTATATATATATATATGCACAGTGGGCTCTTAGGAGGCGAGGAGTGGCTTGTGAAAGTGATACAGGCCATGTATTGGGGAATTGTCAATAAGGTGAGAGTTCTCAAGTACAGCGAAGAATTGGGTGTTCAGGTAGGGGTTCATTAAGGCTCAATCCTCAGTCCCTTACTTTTCATCATTGTACTCTAGGTCATAACAGGAATTCAAGACTGGCAGCCCCTGGGATCTACCATATGCTCATGATCTAGTCCTCATAGCAGATTTTATGTCAGTGCTAGAAAAAAAAATTCCAGGCGTGGAAGCAAAACCTGAAATCTAAGGGCTTTAAGGTTAACTTAGCAAAGACTAAGGTCTTAGTAAGCAAGAAAACAGACAGGACATTACCTCCTTCAGGTAAGTGGCCCTGTTCGATTTGTAGGAAAGGTGTAGGCAGGAATTCCATATGGTGTACCCAGTGTAAGCTATGGACACAAGAGGTGCAGTGGAATAATAGGAAGGTTATCAGAGAAAGTAGTGTTTGTATGTGGAAGATGCACAGAAGCCATAAAAACTGCAGATATTCGGGAAATCGATTTTCTCAAATGCCTCGGAGGCTCTTTAGAGGTAGTGGATAATTTCTACTACCTAGGAGATCAAATTAGTAGTGGGGGAGGATGTACTGAGAGTGTAATAGCTAGAATAAGAATAGGATGGAGAAAATTCAGAGAGCTTTTACCTTTGTTGGCAACCAAAGGTTTCTCTCTCTAAGTGAAAGGAAGATTGTATGATGTATGCATACGAACTGCTATTCTACATGGTAGTGAGATGTGGGCCCTGAATACAGGGGACATGCAAAGGCTAGAGAGGAATGAGGCTAGTATGCTCTGCTGGATGTGTAATATAAATATACATGTGCAACAGAGTGTCAGTGCATTGAGAGAGAAGCTAGGCATCAGAGGAATTAGATGCAGTATGCAAGAGAGAAGACTGCACTGGTTTGTTCATGCGATGCAGATGGATGCTGATAGCTCCATATGGAACTCTTGGAAGAGGGAGACCCAGGAAGACATGGGACAACATACTGAAGGATAACCTCAGAACGCTGAACCTTTCGGACGAGATGACAAAGGACTGAGATACCTGGTGTCTTGCTGTACTCAAGAAGACCCATCCTACAGAGCAGACATGTTAAGGCCGCAACCCCTGGTGAAGAGGATTGGCCTGCAAGAGTCCTGTGCCAGTGCCATGCAAAAAGCACACATGCTGGTAGCAGGTTAAAAGCACCCAGCACACACTGTAAAGTGGTTGGTGTTAGGAAGGGCATCCAACCGTAGAAACCAAGGCAAATCACGGGGAACCTGGTGTAGCTCTGGTCAAACCATCCATATATATATATAATATATATATATAATATAAAGTAAGATAAGAAATTGTGTGTGTGTTTTTATATATATATATATATATATATGGTTCTTTTCAATGGCTGATAATACCTTACTGGTGCCACTTGAGTAAGGTAATTATTTAACCCATAAATGGGGCCCTAACAGGTACTACTACTCCGGGCCAGAGCAGACCTGGGAGTGATGACAACTAAGGGGTAACTCCACATTCCCCACAGCTCCTGAACTCCCGAACTGGAGCCTTGCCACTGGATGCAGTTTATTGTCATACCCAGGACATTTATGGCTTAAAATTACTTTTAAGTTGATCTGTATCTGTACAAGCCTTACATCCTTTCTTAGCTTATGGTTTTAAATATAACTCAGCAATTCTCATTGATTTATATTTAAACCAGAAGCTTTAAGTGGACCAATATTTAAACTAGTTATATATACTTTGTGTTAAGCTGTATTTAAACTAGACTTGTCATGAAGATACAGTTTAACATTTTAAAAGATATTTTTTACTTATTTCTATTTTCTTATCTAATGACATTGATGCCTTGATTGTATTCAGACTATTTGTAAGATAACCTGATATTTTGACTATAATAGCTTCACAGCATTTTATTTATACCATTCTTGTCTTTATAAGCTGTTTCTTAAAAGACTTTACAATTTACAAAAGTTTAATGTTTAAACAAGAGTTTATGAAGTGTAATCAAAATATCTGATAAACTGAGCCATTTTTATTTTGTCATATCATTTTGAACAGATTGAATTTCATGACAACTTTCCTTTTTCTCTATAAAGATATGTATTCTTTAAGGAATCACTATTAGTTTAATTTTTAACTTTTAAATTTGGTTTCCACAAACAAATTTACCACACAAATTTGAAGCAAAACAAAAATTCTTAACACATCGATTTGACTAAAAATTAAATTAGTGGTTCTTACTGAGAATATGACTTTAACAGAAATTTTATCAAATGTTTTAATCCCTTAGTGTAACCCTTTAGTATTCAGATTATTCTGTCAAATGTAATGTTCATTTATCTAAATTTTAAAAAAAAATTAACCATGTAGCTTCAAGATTTTGAAGATGTGATTGTTTATTTTTAGAATGACATTGTTGGGTAGATGTGAGAGGCTGGATCTGGCCAGTTTCAACATAAAACGGGTAGAATATTTTGGCCTGATATGGCCGGTTTGAATGTTTTAAAAAGATATTGGCTCTTCAGATGTCTTTGCTGCATCAGTTTTGAACCGTTAGAAATAAATTTTTATTTCTCTGGCTATTGATCATCTATTAAAGAGATTTATTTCTTTTTGATAGCATTCAAAGCCAGGGGAAGTTCCAGCGGTAATAATTTCCTGCTATTAAAGCTTTTTTAGCATGTTGTCAGTGCTTGTTTAGTGACAACTTGTTTTTGTGCATGAATAAGCTTGTGACTGCATTATTTAAAAACTTATTACAATTAAATGCTTGCAACATAAAAAAAAAAACAAATTGTACTCTTGAAAGCATGTTCTGTTATTCTCATTTCCAACTGTATCCTCTACTCATTTCAGAGTTTCTAATTTAGTAAGAATAAGAATTCACATATGTTCAGTTAGTATTTATATTAGTTTTGTATTATATACTCCATTCTCTTTTTAAACATTTAGTTTGTTAGTTAACTATATTATATTTTAGCTTTTAAGTGAAACCGATGTAGAATATTAAATATAAAGAATAAATTGGATATAAACTAGTTATACATATTTATACCCAAAGTACATAAAGGACATAGAATAATCATAAATGCTAACTGAACATATGTGCATTATCTTATTAGTTCATGGTCTTTTGTAGATATTAGTTTTTATAAGAAAACCTGTCTTGCCTATTAATTTCAGAGAATCCAAATCATTGAGTTGTACTTGTTCTTCCAGGTATGTTGGTTAGTTCAAAAAGCACAGTTGTAGCTATACTAAAGCACTGCCATATTTCTGTTTGTTATTTTAGTTTGATTAATAGTCCAGTTTGCTTTTTGTTTAACAAATCAATCAAAAGTCATTCACCACATATAGATTGTCAAGGTACTTTTATTTTAGTATCCCTAAAATACTATATTTGCATTTAATGCTTGAAGGATGGGATGTTGTAGAAAAGACTATTTTAATGTTTTATACCCTTTTATTGGTTAATGCTTGCCCCAAAGCTTGGCATTCTCCACTCGTAGGTGTCATAACAAATGAGACAGTACTTACGAGTCTTTTCATCAATTCTCTATGAGTCTTCTCATCAATTCTCTATAACCTCTCCATGTTCAAATGTTGGGTCCTAGGTTTGGTAAAAGTGAAAGCTGTTAATGGCTATCTAGTGTTGCTGGCATGGTTGGGTTGCATTGGTGACATAACGCAGTATGTACTACTATCTAAAGTATCTACCTAGAAGAAACTATTTTTGAATAGTGTCTTCATATTTTATAGCCCTTGGATTAGCTTTGGTATATGCCAGTATCCTTAGATGTTTGTGATTATATAATGATATAAAAATAGTGATCTGAGCCTAATGAATTTTAGGCACATTGAGACTTATTTTTTCCTTTTCTGGGAATTACTGCCAGTTTTCATTGTTCAGCTCATGTTTCTATTATCATTCTCCTGATGAATAATGATAAAAGCTACAGAAAAAATTAAAGGTAGATAAGATTTCAGCACATACTTGAGGCAGGATGTAATTACTTTAACCACCTTCAACTCCATGCTTTTATCTTATTTAACCTTTAGCATGCTGGCGGAGAGTTCATATCGCTATGAGTTTTCTCCCCTTTCTATGCCACACAATATTACTGCAGGGGAGAAAACTCTATGGCAACATTATGCGCCTAATCATGCTAAAGGTTAATTTGTGTTATTTAGTTATTCTGTTGTGTGTCACTGTTGTTTCACATCTATTTATTGTTATTTATTAATAACGTTGTTTTATTTCTTCATTAATTTCCCTTCACTTTACCTTGTTTGTTTTTTTATATGTGTTTTTGATAATCGTTATCATTTAAGTGTGATTGATCCTATGATTTTTTTAAATTTTTTTTTTTTATTTCAGACGAACTTCAAAACCTCTTCTCTGGCCTGTGGCAAATGTTTTAGTATTTAAGAAAGTGAGGGCCACTCTTGGACTTGACCGTTGTAAAATGTGCCTCACTGCTGCCGCACCAATTATGAAGGAGACCCTTGATTTTATGATGAGTCTTAACATTCCAATTTTAGAAATTTATGGCATGAGTGAATGTTCCGGTCCACAAACACTATCTATTCCTAAGAAATTTAAAATTGGAAGTGTAGGATTTGATTTGTCTGGTGTTCAGACAATGTTACATTCTTTGGGTGCTGATGCTGATGGTAATGGCGAGGTGAGGATTTGTATACATTTCTCTTTAATGAAGTTTTAGAGTTTGACTATATATCCCCATCTCTCTTACAGTTAGTAAATGTAGCTGTAACTTTGCCTACTGCAGCATCAGAGAATATGTACTCAGACAATACTCTCTGAACTTGCTGGCAGTATATTGTTCACTTCTTATTCTTCCCCACTTTTCTAGGCCAGCGGTTGGTAACCAAGGTATTAACACCAATGGCTTGGCTGACCACAGTGGGGTGCTTGACCTTTTTTAAGTGATGGGTGGGTGCCAAGCTTTTTCTTCCTGTAGATGTGCCTGCTTGAACTAATGTTGTAGCACACACAACTGCAATACAAGATTTTTTTTTCACATCAGCTTTTACATCGTTTTGCATATACCTACAATTTACACCTATTATATAGTATTTTTCCATAATATCTAAAGTTTGTTGCCAGTATACCTTCTATTATTTTACATTGGGATCTATCCAGTCACCAGCAGATACTTGTCTTTCAATGTGCTTTATTTGAAAGCATTCTCAAATGATGCTATGAAACTATTGAGACTATAGGACCATTTAACTAAAATAAAGTAACAAAAAAAAATAAAATGAAGCCATTTGCATATTTCAATACACTCGAGGACAAATTTGGAAAATGGAACAGTATCAGTGTTTATCAATGTCAACCAATTTGCTTTTAATGATTTGGTTGTCGCGGGTGACAAGACTAAATCTGTGGCTGGAGCAAAGCCTCTGCCAGACCAAGGGTGACATGGTGGTGAAACAGTGTTGATAGGGCCATAAAAAAGATGGGTCTGGAAAGAATGGAAAAGAGTGGGTAGCAGAGAATCATATCAGAAGGCCAAAAGGGAAGCTAGACACCAGGTTTATCAAGCTAGGGCAGAAGCAGAAAGCAAGAGGTTTGCCAGTGTCCTACAGCATGAAGATCAGAGACTTGAGGTTTTCCAGATTGCCAGAGAGAATAAAGATATTGTGGGAGAGAAATGTGTGCGGATGGATAATGGTATGCTTGCATTTAATGATGGGGACAAGAGGCATGGAAGAGTTACTATGCAGGGCTATTGAATGTGAGAATGAAGGGAATAAAGGGAGTCTCCCTCATGTGAGCCCAACAGAGGGACCAGCTATCCCAGTGGACAGCAGTATGGTAGATAAGACAATTAAATATATGAAAACGGGGAAAGCCCCCTGGTCCATCTAGAATCACTGCTGAGATGCTCAAAATATCCAGTACGGTAGGATACAGGTTAATCACCCACATAGTTAATCAGGTTATTCAGGAAGGCTTGATACCCAGTGACTGTAACAGCATTATTGTTAGCTGTTACAAGGGTAAGGGAGATGCCTTAGATAGAAACAATTATAGAGGCATCAAACTCCTGGAACAGGTAATGAAAATTGAGTTATAGCCCAATTAATCAGCAGAATTAGGCTAGATGAAATGGTTTGGCTTTGCCCCAGGGAGAAGCACTACTGATGCTATTTTCAGTCGGGCAACTGCAAAAGAAGTACTTAGCTAAGAATAAACCATTATAGTTGGCATTCGTTGATCTAGAGAAAGCCTTCGATGATAAAGAACCGAGATACCTAGTGCCTTGCTGTACTCAAGATCTGCCATCCACAGCAGATGTGTTAAGGCTACATCCCCTGGTGAAGTGGATTGGCCAGCAAGAGCCCTGTGCCGGTGCCACATAAAAGGCACTCGTGATGGTGCAATGTAAAAAGCACTCGTTCCAGTGGCACGTTAAAGCACCCAACACACTGTAAAGGGGTTGGCATTAGGAGAGGCATCCAGCCGTAGAAACCAAGCCAAATCAGACTGGAACCAGGTGCAGCCCTCTCGCTTGCCAGCTCTGGTCAGACCATCCAAACCCATGCCAGCATGGAAAACGACTGTTAAAAGGTGATGCTGATGTAGTCAGCATAATTGCCAAAAGCAATAAACTGCATACTGTGGTTGACTAATTGATGATGCTCATAGTAAGATTTGGTTAACTATAATGCATAAAAATGCAGGTGATGTGCTGAAACATATTCCTTTGTGCGTGAAACCATAAAAAATCAGATCAATGAGACAAGATGTGAAAAACCAGTTAATTGAAATGATTTGGGAATGAAAATTTTCCATGCAGCTGGATAAATCTACTGTTAATGGTGTCACGTACTAATGGCCAGATATTTGGATTACGGTGCATTTCAAAAGGAAATAACCTTTTTAGTGAAAACTGGAGACCGATACAAATGGTGAATCTCTCTTCATCTCCATGAGTTTCTTTACTGAAAACCATAACAATATTCCCATTAATAACATTTTCTTGTATAACTGATGGAACCCCTAGTATGGTTGGTTGATATGGATTGGAGGTGGGGTCTTATTTAAAAAGTTGCAATTAACTGCAAAAGACTTCGGTTCACACTTGTATCAATCACTCCCTTATGCATGAAGATAAGATCAAAAGTTTAATAAAATTTGATGTTTTAAACAACTGTGTGTTGAAAATGAGGAATTTGAGAAATTACTGCTTAATACATAAATATGCCTTCCAAGGGCAGCTTGTGGAAATTGTCTGACACTGTACTCAATTTTTTTTGTCTGATTTGAGAACTTAGAATCGATGACAAATGATTTGAAAGATTCACCATTAACATTTTTCAAACTTTTAATGATATTAATCTGCAGCTCCAGGAAAAGAATGTGACCCTTATTTATGCCAAGTTTTGTTTTTTAATGAAAAAATGCAATTTTATCCTTGCTGTCCTTTGTAAAGAGTTGTATCCCCCTCCCCTAACAACTACATATATTGCAGAAGAATTATCAGACTGATTATATGTTTTTGGAAATCTTTTAAATTTGTTTCAGATGACTTAGAATCTGGATTTGTGAACATCATTAGTGTAGTTGCTTTGATCTTTGATCCTTTCATTATTGATGAAGAATAGGCAATGGGTCTGTTTAGTTGACATTCTCATGTTGTGACATAATACTAATGCCAAAATGATACACAAATAAGGCTATAAAGTCACTTGATAGTCAAGGACATTGCTGCCAGATACCTGAATTTGTGGTCAAAAGTTGAATGTCTCTCCTACCTTGTATCTTGTTGAAATGGCATTTTCCAGGGTGTGTCATGTATTGACTGAATCATAAAACTGTCTGTGTTACAGAAAGGAGATTTAGCTCTCACTTACAAAACTTTCTCAATGTCTTGACGTTTAATAAAACTCAGGGAATGCCCTGAGTAAATGTTAATATATTATGATGTACCATTTGTTTGCTTAGTTTTGTTATTCTAGTATCTTATGCAATCCACAAATATAAGGATATCTGTAGAAAGGAAGGTCTCTTTCTTTTGTGTTTTTAGTTCATGGGTAGTTAAAACTTTAATCATTAAACTTTTTAAACTTTAATAACTATCATTTAATTTAAAAATTATGAATTTGGTGGGCCCTCCAACTTTACAATGTTTAAAAGTGGGTGGTACATGAAAAGAAATTGCCTAGGACTGCTCTAAACTCTTCACTAATTATACTTTCCTCAGTCTTTCCTTTTCAGGACTTTATATTTCTCTACAAAGGGAAACATGAGCAGAGAACTTTCAGTCACTAGTCTTCAAGACATCAGACTAAACATTTTAACACTATCACCCTTACCCTCATCCCTAAGAAGACAGGAAATGGATATGAACTCCTAACTCTCTCCTCTCTCGTTACTTGGACATTTTTACTCGAGTAGTAAAAATATCAATTTTCTTGGTCCATGAAAAGATACTGAAAGATAACCAACACACACATTTCAGTTTCATTTTAAACAGAAAAGGGAAAATCTTTGTTTCCATTGCTCTGAAATTTTCTATAATTTATTTCTAAGAATCTATGATTAATGAAGTTAATTCTATAAATTCAATTAGACATGGTCAGTCAGTAGTGATCTCTCTGACTAGAGACCAATTTTATAAAGGTTAGCAATCCTTTTCTAATCTGTGTATTTGTCTTCTTTGCTACTGTTACCTCATATGATGTAAAATTTCAACCTTTTAAAGCTGAGTTTTCCAAAGTGTTGTGACACTTTTTAAAGTGTTGCCAATGTGAAAATTTTGTAAAGCTCTGCTTTAAATAGTCTCTTTTTAAATTTATAAATTACAAATTTTTATTTTATACATAGGTTTGTATGTATGGCAGACATGTGTTCATGGGTTACTTGAAAAATCCGGAAAAAACTAAAGAAGCTGTTGATGAGGATGGTTGGTTACACTCTGGTGATATTGGCAAGAAAGATAAAGATTTTCTCTATATAACTGGAAGAATTAAAGGTAACTTTAAAAAAAGATTTTTATTGATAAATCTTTTTCTCTTGTGTAGTAGCCAGTCGTTTCTTTGCAAGTTGATCTATTCTGAGATTTCCACATCCCTGTCTTTACTGCATTCTTATCATGACATGTTCTTTCTAAATTTAATCTTTATCTGGAAGGTTCAATCTTTGATGATATGTCTATCTTTCCTGTTTTGCATGTATAAATCAACTTTGTCTTTACCAATTATATGCATGAATATTTACTCAGACAACTGTGTACCATACACCTACCATAATTTAAAGATGGTAGTATCTTGTCATGTTGAATTCTGGGCTAGCTGCTATCTGTTGCAGAGCATCTGAGAATACATTAGTCAATTAAACTATTGCTGTGATTGCTTGTATTGATGGAGAAATAATTCTTTAAATACTACATCTTGTATTTGTTTATATACTACCGTTCTAGTTGTGATAAGTTGCAACAAAATCCAGAATCTTTTTTATTTCTTTTTTTTAATGATCCTTATTAAATATCTTTAAGAAATAATAATCACTGCTGGGGGTGAAAATATTGCTCCATGTCCAATTGAAGAGGCTGTCAAGGAAGAGTTGCCAATTGTTAGCCAATGTATGGTGGTTGGTGACAAGCGCAAGTTCCTGTCCATGCTCATCACCTTGAAGGTAAGGCAACTATTAACTTCTGGTAATTTCATCACTTTGTTATAAAATTGTATATTGGAACAAGATTGCTATGTAACAATTGATATACTTATTAGAGATAATAGTTGAAAATAGATTCCTAAGAAAAAACTCCTGCTTCAGTGAGAAAGCTGCTCAACATTCAGATGTGAATAGTTTACTGTTGATAATTTCAATATTCTACCAAGTAAATATCTTGATTTGTGGACGGTTATAAAGGTTCTTCTGAGAAGGTTCACATACCAATTTAATTTACCCAAGCACAAAGAATTCCAACACAATCTTTTGAGAGAAGTGAGCTCTAAATCTTTAATAACCATGTGGTCAGTATTTTAGCACCTTAACAGCTGTTACTCTCTCTCTGGTCATTAGAACTAGGAGAGTGGGTAGTAGGTAACTTATGAAATCTTCACTTATGAGGTTGTATTTCTTTAATGTTAAAAACTAAATTTTTGAAGAGTTAGCAAAAAGGATTCTTTCTTCCTATGCTATTAGTGATTGATAAATGGCCAAATTGATATTTCTTAAATATACTGTTGCCTACAATACAAGTAATACTTCTAGTAATATTCAATAAAACTTTCTAATTAATCATATTTGATAATTGTGACTTTCAGGTGGATGTTGATTTTGACACTCTTGAACCAACCGACAAATTAACTACTTTAGCTGCGAGTTGGTGTCAGAATGCTGGCTCAAAGGCCACTACAGTCTCTGAAGTAGTTAACCAGAAGGATGAAAATGTAATGAAAGCTATTCAGAATGCTATTGATAAAGCCAATCTAAAAGCAGTGTCTAGAGCTGCTAAAGTGCAGAAATGGTCCGTTTTACTGAAAGATTTCTCAATACCAGGAGGAGAGTTGGGTGAGTATTGGATTCTTTAATTTTAAAGAGGTATAGTTTGCAGTATAGTTAGTACAAAAACTACAATAATACAGGTAGATGACTAACAATATATTCAATATTTTTATTATGAATACACTGCTACAGTGACACCAGTGAATGCCGTATCACTGACCAGTATATGGAAGAATAAGGCCATCTCATTGCAAACAAAAGAAAGACTCCTCAATTCATTGATATTTAGCATAGCCACTTATAGAGCTGAATGTTGGATTATAAGAAAATTGATTTAAGGAAAATTGAAGCATTTGAACAATGGTGTTTTAGATGCATTCTCAGAATATGCTGGATGAATAAATAACAAGATAGTGTCAGGAAAGGCTTAAATATTATCATGGAAAGCAACTGGACCTTCACTGACCATATACTTGGACAAGACCTTGATAAGTTCTTAACAGATGCGGCATAGGGCAAAAAAAAACAAGAGAAAGACTTAAAACCAGATTTAGCAATAACATCAAAGAAGCTAGTGGTGGAAGTTTTGCAGAACTGTGCAGGCTGGCACAGAACAGACATGGGTGGAGGGCCACAGCAGCTTAATTACTTGAGCCTTCAGTCTAGAGAAGACACTGCTACCTAAGCCAGTAAAGGAGAATCTGCACAATAATTTGCAACCAAATATTTTTTCAGTTTTGTCTTAAATGAAAACTGGCTTGAGAATACCCAACAATATTACCTGAGAAATAAGCTGTTAGATAATGCTTGGATATTAGTGTTATTTTTATTTTAGTGATATTAGATTGTAATAAAGATTTTTTAGTCAATGTTTTGACTATAAAATATTACAAACATAATTGTGGTTCTTCTGTATGTAAGCTTCCTTACATTAAACAAATCTCTGTAAATTACTATATTTTATTTCTATTTGAAATAAAAATAAGATCTTTAAATTACTTAAGTGATATTTTTTTTTATAGAAATACGGAAATAAAATTAACATATTGTGGATACATTTTAATATTTCACCTTTTTAACCATTCCTAATCCTTTACCGAAAAATTACAGAGAAATAGTGTGGCAGGGATGGATATGCTGAAATAATTGAAATAGTGATATATAGGCTGTTATTAAACTCACATACACTGGCTGTGATGGTGAAACAGTGTAACAATGATGTGATATTAAAGATATAGAATGAGTAAGCTGTAATATTTAAATCAGTGGGGTAGAATATGGTTCTAGGATGGCATTCTTCACCCTATGAGATGACATCTAATGTATCACAGGGATCTTTTCTTGGACTCCTGTTGTTTGTTGCATATATTGACATAGATGCCAACTTGAAGAATGTTACTATATTGAAATATAGCATCACTTAGTGTGACCTTTTTGTCAGTCGCTCTCCAGCTATCTATTTAAAGCTGTATATGGCTATGGTATGTCCACACTTAGTTTATGGCTATGGTATGTCCACACTGAGCAAGATAGGGATTCCAATCTCCTGGAAACTGTTCAGAAACATACAACCAGATGAATATCTGCTGTCAGGCATCTACCATACTCTGAACATCTTGCTTCCCTGGGTATGGATACATTAAAGCTCTGTCTGGCAACTGACTTGGTAGACACCCATAAGATTATCCACCATCATTCTAACAACAACCTTGGGCACCTTGTTCAATGCCATGTCTAAATCTTGACGTGCTTCAGAAATATTTTTTCATGCTTAGAATTGTTGAAGCATCAGTGGTTAGCTGTTGGGACACTACACCCTTCAAAACTTCCATGCTTCCTGAAAATCTCCAGCAGTACATCTGATGTCCCCCCTCTCTTTTTTTTAAAAACGACTTATCTGTTCACTTCCTGTGCATTATTCTATGTAGTGTTCATGACTTTTGGCTAATTTTTCTGATGAGTTGTAGTGCACTTGAGCACTGTATAGAATAAGTTCATTATATTATCTACATTATATATAACATTACATTAGATTATAACACCCATTACTGATAATTCTTAACACTAAATTCTTATTGGAACGAAAGAAAAATGAAGATTTGGACTCTCTAAAGATTCTTTACATTTGAACAAAATTATTGCATGGAAGCAACTTTAAATACTTGGTTACTGCAGAACTGACATTGTTATAATATTGTAAGAACATGTAACTTTTACCATAATACTTGTTTAGTATTAATAGCTTGTGCAGATTGTTCAGATGAATTTAAATGACAAGACAAAAGTAGTTCTGTCAAAATGATTTATGCTATTAACTGGATCATAATGGACCTAGAAAAAAGTGTTCAAGACAAATTAACAGCAATAAAGAATATGACAGGCAAAATGTATATGTGAGAAAGTGTTTTGCAGTCTCTTGTAATGAAAACAAGTTGAGTAAATAAAAGAACTACTTCTCATGTGTAGTTGATAACAAGTTGAGAGAATTTGAACATCATGTGTATGTCTTCTTTACAGAACTAATAGCAAGGAAGTTGCAGACAAGACAATTTCTAAAGTGTCAAAATGACTTATTTAAATTTTATTTTATTTGATAGGCTTGGGCCTCTTTCAAAAAGTTGCAGGATGCACAAAAAACAAAACAAACAATATGATTGGCTGAAAATAACCAGTCATGAGACTTTGCTTACAAAGTCATCTGCAACGTCCATGCAAAAGTCATGTGACTTGCCAGGGGAGTCAAAAATCAAGTATAAAAATACAATTGTGTGTGTGTGTGTGTGAGATAGATAGATAGATAGATAGTTGACGGGCTTTATTCAAACATTTAGATCATCCTTTCAAATGCAATGCTTAGTCACCTTGTCTTGAATTAATTTTGCATTATCTCAGTTTTGAAATTTCGATGTGATTATTTTTAGTGAGAGGCCAGATCTTGGACTAAATATTTCTGTATATTGATAATTTAGGAGTTATGCTGTATTTGGTTGGTTTGATATTTTATTTGTTAAACTCTTTTCTTTGAAAACTTTTTTCTCCTAATTGTTCTTTTCTGTATTTTCAAGGTCCAACAATGAAAGTGAGACGTCCTATTGTTCATAAGATGTATTCAACTCTCATCGATTCATTTTACTGAAATAATGGACTAGGTGAAGTTTCCTACTGCAGTGATCTAGTTTGCAATAGCTGAGAGGTTGTTAAATCTGTTTACTAACACTTCAATAATATTGAAGTACTGTTTAATTTAAGTAGCTTCATAGCTGGCTATATTCTCAAATACCTTGCAAATTAGTTCAGTAGTGCTACAATTGGAATATGTCGGCGCTCTAACTGGAAGAAAGCCAAATTCTTTCAGTTTTGACAGCAATTAATATTCTAGCTAATAAGAAAAATCTGAATTTTTACTAAAACAACTTGGTATTAGTTTAATTTTTATCTTGAGTTTAAAGGACTTTAGTCCTTATAATTGGCAGCTGCAAAATAATGATTGTTCCATACAGCAGCACTCTAGTGCTGTCAACATCACCAGATGATCCAATCAGAATCAATATTTACTTTGAATCACAAAGTTGTTTTTTTTTTTTTTCCTTTTTTATTACCAGGCACTATGAAATTAAAATAATTAAAAATCATAAATTGCTTTTTTATTTTTTTTAATTACATTAAACCATTCTGCTGCTGCTGTTCATCAGTGTACATACCCTCTCACTATAAAATTGATTTGCTAGTAAGTCTTCTCTCTATTTCAATGAGTAAAATACTTTAAAGGATAAATAGATTAAACAGCCTTGAATTTAACTAGTCACAGCTGTGACTGGAAATATCAACAGCCTAATTCACTGTAATGGGTGAAGACAAACTCTTGTATTTCTTGTCAACTCAAGGTTGCTGATTTTTCTATTTTGATATACATAATTCTGTATTTAAGTATTGGTATAAAATACTTTATTCCAATCCACATAAAGTGTAGTCACCCGTTCTGCTAGAAATAGCAGCTAAATCCCCTTGCTTCCAATTACACTCTGCTATATTAAAATCTTTAATTTGATGCTTATTTTTTTCAAGAAATATTGATTTTTTTTTTTTTTTTTTTTTTTTTTTTTTAAATTTTTTTTTGCCCA
>JAOPUL010003388.1:85402900-85414626 GCA_027564515.1 Octopus rubescens
CTTCCTACCGCCAACCACATTTACAGTGTGTGCTGGGTGCTTTTAACGTGCCACCGGCACCGGACTTTCGACGCTCGCTTCCTGTACAATATAGTAAGATGCCGCTTCTCATATAGCTGCTGTATAGCAGTGGGGCATCGCCTCCTGTACAACCACTTCCGTATAACATTTGAGTGTGAACTCGCTTCCCGTATGGCATAGCAGAAACAATTGAAAATCGTACTTTGCCTCACACGTCAGGGTGTGTTGCAAATTGACACCTGCAGGGAGGAAGTTCCAGAAGAGAGAGCAATATTTTGGGGAAGAAGGACATGATATAGTGGATAGAGTTGGGCCTGGTAAGAAGGGTGAATGAAAGGAAGAGAAAAAAATTAGTTGATGAATGAATGGAGGTGGCATGAACCGAGCCAGTTTCAAGGAACAGAGGCTGTTGTAGCAGAGGTCATAGATAGTTCAGTACAAGGTCACAAATTTTGAAGGAGGGAACAGTTGATTACAACAACCCCAATACTTGACTGGTACATTACTTTAACCACCCTGAAATATGAAAGATAAAGTTAACTTTGGTCAGATTTGAACTCAGAACATAAAGTTCTGTAATCTAATACCTCAAAATATTTCCTCTGTTATTTTATTGATTTTTCCCACCATTGCCTATAGTGATATAGTTAAGGAGTTCATTTTACTGGGCTAAATAATATTTAAAAGAAAGAAAAGGAAAACATGATTTGATGTTATTGAACTAGTTAAATGTAGAAGTGCTTATCTATAGATGGTTTTTATATCTTAATTCACCGAACATATTGTGTTTTTAGTTCCATCAGGATTGTGAATTGTTCTGATTTTTTCTTAAAAAAAGAAGAGACTTGCCAACAGAACTTCACCATTTAGTTCTGAAATATTCAATTTCAAAGATGATGATGATGATAATATATCAGAAGTAAATGAAAAGCTTGTCTTTCATACAACTTAGCTTCAAAGTCCAATTTTCAAGAAATTTTTTTTTTATTCCTTTTATATCTTAGCATTACATTTCAATCTCATATGATTTGTATGTATCTCCTTTAAACGACCATGATAATTTTGCCAGCAGCTCCTATTCCATTGCTGTTATATCCATTGCATACAATGTTCTTTCTTTCAGAAATAAAAGATCATTTTAAAAAAGAAGACAAAACCAAATCTATAAAAAAATCTTTTAATATTGACAATTACTGAAAACAAATTCAGTGCCAAACCTCTTGAGACACACAACTATCTTCAACTAAATATCGCTTTCAACAATTTTTGATTCTATTGAGAAAACATGTTCTAGAGAAGATTACAGTCACCATAGTAATACGGGAGCATTAAAAAGAAATTTGCTTTTGTTTAACAAAATTATTTTAGGAAATATTAAATTAATACATTGTCTGCTGTCTCTACTAGCCTAGCCAGTGTTTTTACCACACTACCTCTTCCCTCGTTAATCCTCATCCTCAACATTTAACGTTCATTTTCCATGCTGGCCTGGGACACACTGTTTTTACTATAATGCCCATTATCTTTACTACACTTGCAGCAAATAGGTCCATGAGGAGGTATATTTAGTGTTGTATCCACTCCACCTAGTTGTGAATAGGTACCAAGCAAATTTGCTGTTATTTTTTAACTAACTTCACATACATTTAAATCGGTTCTATGAGGAGATACAATTTACTTTTATTGATACACATAGAACTTATTTAAGGTTAAGTAGTGTATGTACAGTATATTTTTGATTTTATCCACCAAACTAAATATGTACTATGGAGAGGTACAATTCTCTGTTGTAATCATCATCATCTTCATTATCATTTTACCTCCAGTTAGTCATGATAACATAAGGGTATGCACAGGAGAGTAATAATTTTATAAGATATTTCATTTTGGTTTTTGTTGGGCATTACAATTGTTATGACTTTGCTCAACTTTGGATATGTAATTTATGCAGAAGACATCCCTGGGAAATTTTCCCTTCACCTTATTCTAAATTGCCCAATTGGTAAATGTTTTTCCACTAAATTTCTTTATATTCTCAGTCATTGTAAGGTGCTTTGCTGAGAAGGTCTAATAATACTGAAACATATTCAGACTTATCACTACACTTACAAAGATCAGATACACTCAACACAGCATACTCCTGCTCAAGTTTTAATCAATTTCAATTCCAGAGTTGTTTTCCTTGCCTTTGACAAGAATTATCATTAACACTATTTTTCTTTTCATTACAGTGGGGTAATTCTAAGTGATTAAAAAAATTGAGGGCTTTTATTATATATAGTATGTTAACTCCATCCTCTTAAGTATGTCTATCTTTCTGCCTACCAGCTTATCTCCCTATTTACCTGCCTATTTATATACTAGACCAGTATGACTTGTTCTGAATGCATCACATGCAAATGAAGTTTTCAAACTTCCACCTTAATACCCATATCATGGAAGCTTTAATTATCCTTTTAAAATCCTGTCCCCAAAACTAGCCTTACATCCCCTACAACCACCATCACTATGCCTAGATATTTCCCCACTCTCACATCTCCAGTTAGCTGATGAGTAACCCACAAAATATCAATATTTTCCATCTACATCACACCATACCCATCACCTGACTACTCTGGAAAAGCTACCAAACTTGATGTCTATTCCAATTTCAAAACATTCTTCCATTCATTAATTATTCCACTGTCAATTAACGACAGCTCATTATTGCTAACAGACAGTGAAATTTCTATTTACTTTTTTTCTATCTTCATACATCTAATAACCAGAGCTGAATGTACTTGAATTGTCTATAAGTATGGGTGAAGGAGGAGGGAGTAAGCTGTAAAAATGACATTTTGATTCAAAATTTTTATTCTATTCTATTGTTAGCTAGTGGAATTAAAGAATTTTTGAAAAAATTTTAGAGAATTCTGAAGAATTCTTGGAAATTTTAAATTCAAATAATTCTATTTTAGAAATCTAACTCCATTATAGCATTTCAGCTTGAATATTTGTAATTTGATAGCAAATGGGTTTTCAGATTAGCCCTATTCAAGTAGACCTATGGTGTGTGTATATATTATCATCATCATCATTTAACGTCCGTTTTCCATGCTGGCATGGGTAAGACGGTTTGACTGGAGACTGGCAAGCCAGAGAGCTGCACCAAACTCCAGTCCGTTTTGGCTTGGTTTTTATGGCTGGCACCAACCACTCCAGACAGTGTACCGGGTGCCTTTAACGTGTCATCGGAATGAAGATATATATATATATATGAAAAGTTATATTAGGGAATGGTAATAATTCCAGGTTATCAGGATGTATAGTAACTTATACGTTATTATTAAGGAATAACTCCATCAATAGTATATTATATTAACATATGAAAAGTTTGGGATATGAACCAATGAGTAGACAAGATCTTTTTATAGACAAACATTCCCATAATATAAAAGTAAATGCATTTAGAATCTGGCGGGTTTGTGAACAATTAAGTAATTAAAGCAATAATAGAATTATAATCATATTGTACGTTACCTTATATTTTTAAATAATCGTGATTGTATATACTAAACGTGTTTCAACAGAATCCATCATGCATAATTCAAACAATTGATACATCGAAAACAGATTCCACCTCATCAGGCAATTAAATTAAATCTTTATGTAATAAAAAATAAATAAATAATATTAATCTAGATTCTAGATTAATATTATTTATTTAAAAGATTGGCTAAGTAATAGAGTGTCTGTCCTCAGTCTTTTCAATTTTGTCCACCATACAATGTCTTTTTGACATAGCCACCAGACCTCTGTCTGCCTTTTCTAATCAAAGAAACTCAATGGGATAACCTCCAGATAAATGCAGAAGATAGCTAGTTCCATCCAACATGTGATAACAGCTGTTAGCAATGCTTGGTCGCTAAAATGCATGAAATAAAACATGGAGATGAGTTTTGACACACTGCATATCTCAGGCTCAAACTGACAATGCCTCTTTGTAGTACAGCTGGTAGATTTCTGGAAGTTGTCAATAGTTCCTAGGCTGAAATCTCTCCAGAATAGGCTATTCAGTTGATCTCCATTGGTGCTTAGTGTCTCTCAAAGGATGTTGTTGCTCATATTGAGCACTAATTCTTTACAGAATGCAAGGTTTGATATAACACCAACAGCATTGCCTGTCTGGTAGAAAAGTGTGAGCACTTGACAATATACCTGATACCAAGCACCCAATCTAAACGTTCTTTCCTAAATGTTTTTTGCAGCCCCTGTAACCAATAAAGAAAGTATTATTATTTATTATTATTATTATTATTGTTGTTGCTGTTGTTGTTGCTGTTGCTGCTGCTGATATAGAAGGCTAATCAATCATTTGTTTATGAATAACCTTGAGCTGTATATGATGCAGATGACAAACAACTGGATACTCTATTTTCTGCAGTGCATGTATTTCAGAAGGGAAAGTGGAAAGAAATAGGATTTGGAAAATGCCCCAAGGCAATCTTGAAGAGAGAGAAATTAATAAAATCTACTAATAGCATGTTTGATAACAAAATATTAGGAAGGGAATTAATCTGAAAACTAAACTGCAAACAGGAATTAACTAAACAGAGTACAAGAAATACACTCAAGGTTGTGATGGCTAAAGCAAACTAAAGAATGTGAATGAAAGAAAGGGTTAGGAAGGAATATGATAGATACACTAGATTTGCCAAAAATAAGATAATTATTGTCAATACACTGTTCTAGTAAAAAGAATTGTAGATGGATAGTGTATTTTCTAACATAAAAAACCCAATGTAGTATATAGTGTAAACATATAGCATAAACATTCAAATATCACCACTCTCTTTCCAAATCCTGTTGCATTTCACATGGAATTTTTGGTCTTCCAAAATTGACATACTTTTTTTACCTGTAAATTTTGGTCTGAAAAATTTGACTTGTATGCCAGAAAACACAATAAATGAATTAGCAAGATTAAATAGAAACATAAAAAAATAATGACTGCATTTAACCAACAAGACAATACAGAAAGATTATTATATTTACCATAGCAGCAAGGAGATAGGGGTCTTTTGTAATTTGAAAACTATTATAAAATATCTACTGTAGGATAGTAGGGCTACAAAAATAACTAATAAAGAATAGATGGAAACTAATACAGACTGCAACAAACAAAAAAATAATTTCCTTTTTCAGTGAGACCAGGAAATATTGGGTTGGTCAAAAAGTCCTTTTGGTGTTTTAAGCGGAAATAAGACACAAGTTTTACACATAAAGCAATTTATTCAACCAATGATATAATTACTTTTTCGATCCAGTATCTTCTGCTACCTTGAGGGCAGATCCATTATTCTCTGCTCAAAGAATTTCTTGTCTTTACTGGAGAAAAACTCTTCCAAGTAAACTTTTACATCCTTGTCAGAATTGAAGGTCTGTTCATTCAATGAATTTTGAAGAGACTGAAACAGGTGGAAATCTAAAGATGCAAGGTCAGGTAAATATGAAGATTGTGACAAAACTTTCCAGCCAAGCCCCAGTAACTTTTGCTACATCTGCAAAGAAGTGTGCAGTCTGGCATTGTTGTGGTGAAAGACAATTTATGTTATGATTACCAAGTGCTAGACGCTTCTGATTGTTGTGTTTAATTTGTCAAGCTGGTCACAGTACACATTCGAATTGATGGTCCTGTCTGTGGGAAGAAGCTTGTAAAAGATGACATCCTTCCAATCCCACCAAATTGAAAGCATAACCTTCAGGTGAAATCCTGCTTTGAAGGTTGTTTGTGGTGGTTCGCCATGCTTCACCCATGATCGTTTGTACTTTACATTGTTATAGACAATCCACTTTTTCATCCCCTGACATTATTCTCTTCAAAAAAAAGAATAATCTTCTTCACATTTCTGCAATGAATCATCATCATCATCATCATCCTTCAACATCTTTTTTCCATGCTGGCAGGGAGATGGAAATCTGTTGGGCAAGGTCCCAATCATTGTAGGACCCAAAACATTGAGCCTGCTGATGTAACCAAGTTGATGCAGATGGTTTTGAACACTCAATTTGGATATCTGGGAAATATCTGGATCATCCTGGTCATATAACTGGGGTTTGGTGTCATTGTTAATCTCATTGAACTCTTGAAAACCACTTCTGGCACACATATTCCGTAACAACATCCTCTCTGTAGACAACACATATCTTCCTGCAGGTTCCATCACTTTCTTGCTTGTTTCAAAATAAAAAATCATGAGGTGTCAATAATGTTTGTTTTGGTTCTCCATTTTCAGGGTGATCCCAACCGCACAAAATAAAACTTGTCTCATCGCAAGTTCACATTGAACTATGTTAAAGTGTCAATTATCTAACAAGTGTGCATGCACAAGAGGCAGACTGAAGTTAGCTACTTATTAGAATGCTTGGTTTTTATTGCTGACAAAAACCGAATGGACTTTTTGGCCAACCCAAGATATAAAATAGCCATTTATGTAGCATACTTAATGTATACACACTGTTGAAAGGCCAGTTAATGTAGTATTTGTTCTGAGATAACATCTCTTATGTTAAAACACAATAGATATCAGAGAAAGACAAAAATTGTGCAAGCAACAGTCAGCAAAAGCACCAGA
The DNA here is from genome assembly GCA_027564515.1 of Octopus rubescens. Taxonomy (NCBI): domain Eukaryota; kingdom Metazoa; phylum Mollusca; class Cephalopoda; order Octopoda; family Octopodidae; genus Octopus; species Octopus rubescens. The sequence goes on from JAOPUL010003388.1 coordinate 85,409,536, forward strand.
TGCATTTTGATCTTTTTGGGGGTGCTCTTGCTGCTGCTGGTACAAATTTTCATCTCTCTCTGATATTTATTGCGTTAAAAATACAGCAAGTCCATAAGGGGTGTTACTTCAGAACAAATACTCCATTAACTGGCCTATCAATAGTATGTATACATTAAGTATGCTATATAAATAGCTATTTTAATTAAATACTGCCTCGATTGCATAACCAGATATAAAAATAATTAAAATAATTGTTTGACCGTAACAGGATTTGAATTCAGAAAGTAAAGAGCCAGAATATAATACTATAAAGCATTTTATCTGATTGTCTAATGGCAGTGGATTCTGCCAATTCACTGCCTTTAGTTTCATGAGGAATGATTTAGTTTAAAGCACTGCATACATATGTAGTGTATATTCAATACAGAAAATAACACTACTAAACACTGCACTCACTCGTTAAATACTCTCAATACAGAAAATAACACTACTAGGCACCACATTCCTATTATATGGATTACTCTCATTACATTATAAAGCATGCAAAAAGAAAACAAAACACTGTACCTTCCCAAAGCACACATAGCTGTGCTCAGTGCTACAGTGAAACATTATTAACTGGGTCTCAGTCAAGTACTGGGGTCAATTTAATTGACTAACTCCATCCCTGCCAATTTCAGGTTTTGGACCCATGTTAGAAACAATTATCATTAATAGGGCAGTATTAACACAGGAGTTATACATGAGCTACTTCAAGTTTCATTCTTAGATAATGCAGTAATCTGATGAGCTTGTATAGCATATTGTGCATGATATGACAGTAATTCAGGTTCAAATTAAAGGGGAATGTTAAGTGAGAGTATCATTTAAGCCTAAACAATTGTCAGATCCTGCACAGTATGCTATACAAGCTCAACAAGACTGATTGATGAACAATCTAAGCATGAAACTTGAAGTAATTTGTGTATACTTTACTCATAATGCTTGGTTCAAACCTAAAATTCCCTTGCTCAAGAAGTTGTGCAGAGGAATTGAACACAGGACCTTGTAAATGCATTCAGTCATACAGCACACATGCATACTCTATTAGATTGACCCTAGTCATTAGCTAGTACATAGTTATCTACCATTAGAACACTGATCAGCCAATTGGTTAAATCACACACTACCTTCATTTTCTTTTTTTTTTTAATATATCAAGGATGTATTAGACAATATTGCTCAAGATAAACTGTGTCAGAAAACAAAATCGTCAGGATTGGCATGCCTTAGCTCATAAATCTGCTCAATCAGAGCCAGGAGGCTGGATTTACACAACAACCCCAGAATGAAGAAAAACAAAATCTACCAGACAGAATTTGAATGCATATTTACATGTAAAATAATTGTTTGACCGTAACAGGATTTGAACTCAGAAAGTAAAGAGCCAGAATATAATACTATAAGGCATTTTATCTGATTGTCTAATGGCAGTGGATTCTTTAGTTTCATGAGGAATGATTTTATTTGAAAAAAACTAATAAAAGTTCTACAAGACAACCACAATGCCAGTGAGTGTGTTGTAGACTCAACATTTTGGCATTTGTATTTACAAATGTTATCTCTTCATTCAATACCTTAATATCAATGATTATCAACAAAAAGAAAATTCACGAGGTAAGAAGCTTGCTTCCCAGCCACATGGTTCTGGGTTCAGTCCCACTGCATGGCACCTTGGGCAAGGGTCTTCTACTATAGCCTCGGGCCGACCAAATCCTTGTGAATGGATCTGGCAGACAGAAACTGAAAGAAGTCCGTCATATGTGTGTGTGTGTGTGTGTGTGTGTGTGTGTGTGTGTGTGTGTTTGTGTTTTTCCCCCACCACCACTTGACAACTGGTGTTGATATGTTTACATGCTCTGTAACTTAGCGGTTCATCAAAAGTGACTGACAGAATAAGTACAAGGCTTTTAAAAAAAAGAAGTACTGCAGTCAATTCACTTGACTAAAAAAGATTCTTCAAGGTATGGCCCCAGTATGGCCACAGTCTAATGACTGAAACAAGTAAAAGATAAAAGATAAAATAGCCAAATAAAATTCTTATGGCAGTCAAAAAAAACTGGAATTGTGTGTAACAAACACAGATCTGTAGAGCACTAGAACAATTTCAGTGATGCTGGTATACAAACACTGAGAAACCATGAATGACAGGACATAGTAAGAGAAAATATAGAATGATAGAGGCTTCATTTATGTTGATTAATTCTTGACAAACTAATTTTGTACGTTTTTGTTGAATAGTTATTGAAGTCTTGTTCAATTTTAGCCAGTTGTAAACATTTGAATATTGCTTTTCTAATTAATAATCAAGGAGAAATGTATTCAATAACAAACTGATTATTTTCATTTTCATTTTCATTTCCAGATTATACATAGAATGCAATTAATTATATTAAGCATTATCAGGGGACCTAATTAAATTAAGATTATCTGTAGGGACTAATGATTTCAATAAATCTAATCTGCGATGTGTCTACAACTTTATAATTATAACCCACAAGATACAATATATATTAAAAAATGTTTTGGAAAGAAAATTTTTGAAGCAAAATGTATTTTTTAAATTTTATTTTAACTTGCTGGCCTTGTGCCAACATTTGAAATCAATATTCTGTAAGACAAAACCTAGGCACAGGCTATGTGGTTAAAAAGTTTGCTTTGTAACCATGTGATAGTCTCACTGTGTGACACTCTGGGCAAGTGTCTTCTACAGTAGCCTAAAGCTAACCAAAGCCTTGTCAGTGGATTTGGTAGATTGAAAGAAATCTGTCATATACGAGGTGGTATCAAAAAGTTCCCAGACTAGTTAAGTTTAATAAAAAAAAAATAACTTATCTACCTAAGTTTTAACATCATCTCCTTTGAAATAGTCACCTTGCGCAGCAATACATCAGTCCCAGCGTTCATGACAGTTTTGGAATCCAGCCTGGAAGTCATTTTCTGTAAGCGAGTCGAAGACCTTCTGTGATTTGCTCTTGGTCTCGACAATGGTGTTAAAATGAGCTGCATTTTCATCTTGGGGAAGAGATGGAAGTCTGCAGGTGCTAAATCTGGTGAGAAACTCTCAAGTGAGGAGAGCTTGGTGACTGGGTGCACTGTCATCATGAAGAATCTAATTCTTCATGCTCCACAGATCCAGTCACTTTCACCGAATGTCCTCCCTCAAATGCCTCAAAACATCGCTGTAGAACTTTCAACTGACAGTCTGGCCCTAGGGGACGAATTCTCAATGCACAATACCGCGGATGTCAAAAAAACAACAAGCATGCTCTTAATTGAGCTGCAGCTCTGTTATGCCTCTTCCATTGTGATGACTGCTGCTTCATCTCAGGGTCGCACCCGTAGACCCAACTCTCATCACCAGTGATGATCCTCAACATGAAGGATGGGTCATCAGCAGCACGCTGACAGAGATCTAAACAGACTTTGAAGCGATGTTCTTTCCTGTCCATGACAAAATCGCAGACTACAGCATACACATGATTGCAAAAACACAAATTTCAAAACTTGCAATGTAAACACAGTGATGTCACTCAGCACAGTGCCTCATGAAGGTCACTGCAAGCTCTCACTGCATACACAACCGTGTGCTGCCATCTGTTGACATACTACAGAACTAGTCCAGGAACTCTTTGAGACAACCCCATATATATGCAAGCATGTGTGTGTGTTTGTGTCTCTTCTTATCTTGAGATTGTATGCTAATAGTGAATAAATGCCACTACCATACAAGCGATATCATTTGTCTGCAATCTTCTACAAAATCATGTCATGTCTAGCCATTGTGCTGTTTGTGTTAAAAGGACTAGAGGAAATATTGTTTTGTTTGGAAATATGCGAGGGTTTGTGAGAGGAAGAGCAACTGACCTTAGAAAAATCTGCCTCAACAAAGTTCATTTGATCCATACACAAACCAAAAAGTGGATGATGAAGATAATACATATATATATATATACATACAGCGGGAGAGAGAGAGAGAGAGAGAGAGAGAGAGAGAGAGAGAGAGAGAGAGAGAGAGAGAGAGAGAGAGAGAGAGAGAGAGGCAGGCAGACAGGCAGGCAGACAGACAGACAGACAAGCAGATAGACATGCAGGTAGACATGCAGGCAGGCAGGCACATAGCCTGTATATATTACCACCCACACCCCCCCCCCCAAAAAAAAACCCCAACAAATATTAAAGGAAGTATAGACATACTAAGGATTAATTACTGGTGATTTAATACTTCAGAATTGCAATAAGTGACAAAGGGACATACACACTTTGCCATGGCATGGGTTGATATATATATATATGTATATGTATATATGAAAATATTTATGACATGATTCCTCATTCCTGGATAATAAAATGTTTAGGATGGTAGGGATAGCAGAAAATATACAAATTTGAATGTAAAGAGTATGAGTAAATGGAAAACCAGAAATAGAGCTATTCAGCATTCTTTCAGAGTGATAGCTAATCCATGTTGCTTTTTGCAAGATCATATATATGATACCTTTAATACTGCTTCTAAGGAATGGTGAAGGATGGGTATATTATTAATGGCAGGAAGCTTAAAGTATCTATTTATGGTTGATTTAAAATTATTCATAAAGATGGAAAAATCAAATAGACTCTTTATTGCAAACATTACATAGATTAAATGGAGATATTGAAATGGAATTATGGATTAAAAATTGTGGAGTTTTTATGAAAATAGGAGAGAGAGAGAGAGAGGGGGGGTGGAAAGTAATGGTGTGCAATTACTAGATAAGGAAGCCACAAAACAGGTAGATAGAAAAGACTATAAATACCTAGGTATAAGAGTTAGAGCAGATATAGGAAACTAACACAAAAGAACTCTAGCCAATAAGGAAACCTCAATGTAGTGGCTCAACCTACCAGAAATAGCAGTTAAATCTCTCCCAAATCACATCCTACCATCTGGAAAAAATAAGAAAAGTTACATTGGATACTGTAATCTTGGTTACACTATATATTTAAATATATAGGCGCGGCGTGGCTGTGTGGTAAGAAGCTTGCTTCCCAACCACATGGTTCTGGGTCCAATCCCACTGCGTGGCATCT
>JAOPUL010003388.1:85477828-85488360 GCA_027564515.1 Octopus rubescens
TGTTGTTGTTGTTGTTGTTGTTGTTGTTATTATTATTATTATTATTATTATTATTATTATTATTATTATTATTATTAAGGTGGCGAAAGGCGGCGCGCTGGTTGAACCCTTAGAGTGTCGAACAAAATGCTCTCGGACCGCATTTTCTCTTGCTCTTTATGTTCTGATTTAAAATGCTTTCGACGTCGACTTTGCTTTTCATCCTTTCGAGGTCGCTAAAATAAATACCAATAGAACACTGGGAGTCAAAATAATCGATGTAGTCGACTTTCCCTAAAATTTTATCAAAATGTTAGTCCTTATGCCTATACTAGAATCATTAAGGCAGCGAGCGGGCAGGATCGTTAGCATGACGGACAAAAATGTTTAGCGGCATTTAATCCGTATTTACGTTCTGACTGCAAATCCCACCATGATCGACTTCGCCTTTCATCATTTTGGGTTGATAAAATAAGTACCAGCTGAGCATTGGAGTCGATGTAATCGACTGGCTAAAACAACACCAAGAAGAATCCAAACGACACATCAACGACGAACAAGAACGGTTGCTATCACTATATCACAACAACATTTACGCTACTTGACCTCCTGATTCCAGTCGACTTGCAGATGCGTTCACTTCGTAGCCAATGAAGATGGACTTGAAGACTCTTGCCTCGAGAATGTTGGTCTTGCTGATGACTACTGCGTTTATATGTATTAAATCGAGGTCGCTGAGTCGGTGACTCTGTTTTCAAGGTGACCTAAAAACATGTGCATTGATACAGGAGGAAAGTGAAAAAGGGGCACTTACCTTATTCTCAGATTGAAGGAGGACAACTGAAAGAGAACACTTCATTTTGCGGTTAAGGGAACCCTGATATTGTGAGCTTTTCAAGAGTAGCTACTCGGACGTCTTCTCCTCCAACTCATCCGAAGGGTTGGGGCATTATCTTTGTTCAAATGTTATTGTTTTTGTTTATCGATTGCCTACATGTCAAACGTCTCTCTACTATTTGTAACCTTGGCTTTGTAATGTCTTCATTTTTGTTTGTGCCGGATAAAATATTTAGCGGCATTTCATCCGTCATTACGTTCTGAATTCAAATTATCTCCATGTCGACTTTGCCTTTTGTATTTTCGGAGTCGATAAAAGAAGTACAAGTTGAGCACTGGGGGTCGATGTAATCGACTTGCCGCCTTCCCCGAAATTGCTGGCCTTGTGCCAGAATTTGAAACCATTGATATTATTATTATTGAGTGAGAGAGCAGCGCATGCCATTTAAGTGAAACTGAGGTACAAATATACGAAGCCCAAAATACACATCATGACTACATTTATGATAAGGGTACATCAGGCACATGCATCACAACCATATATGCGCGAAATGGTGGCCCCATATCAAGATAAATAGCACATGACATTGCAAGTGGGGCTCAGTTAGAATTTTCTTCAGATCGAGTAGCCCATCCCGCACAAAAGCACTTTGTATAAGGGTTGCTTAAAGATGATGAACGAAACAATCACGTTTCCAGATGTGAATTATTCAAACTCACAAAAATCCCTCTCAACGCATGGCTATGATGCTCCCCCACTACTCCTGCTCATGATCAGAGATGTACATATCGTCAGCCCCTAAGGGACATGCTCAACTCTTTATGGTTAAGCAACTGAGAAGCAAATCTGGTATTTAGCAGAATATTTGCTGTAGCCCATCTTTTACACCAAGACAAAACATGTACATGATAACACTTCTAATCAGTTAAGATCAGAAGCCATGAGTTCCCTTGCCTGATATTGCATCAGTGCTTTTATTATTATTATTATTATTATTATGATTATTATCATTATAATAAAAGATGGCATGCTGGCAGAATCATTAGCATTCCGGACAAAATGTTTAGTAAGTTCAAATTCTGTTGAGGTCGACTTTGCCTTTCATCCTTACAGGGTTGATGAAATAAGTACCAGTTGGGTACTGGGGGTCGATGTAATTGACTTACACCCTCCCCTGAACTTGGTGGCGTTGTGCCAAAATTTGAAATCATTAGCATTCTGGACAAAATGTTTATTGGCATTTCATCCATTTTTATCTTCAAATTCAAATTCCACTGAGGTCGACTTTGCCTTTCATCCTTTCAGGGCTCATGAAATAAGTACCAGTTGAGCACTGGGGTTGATGTAAAACCAGGTCAGAGATTTAACTAAGTAGGATTATATCTCTACTTTATTGCTGTTAACTTCAAGCATTCTGTTTATGTATAAAACATTCTCCTGAAATAACTTTTGCTGCTATTTCATTCTATAATGAAATCCTATTGTAAGATTCTTACACATCATTCTTCTTCTCTGATATGCAATTTAACAAAACCTCTTCATGGGGACTTGAACTTCTTGAAACATCAGCCAATTTTTCCTCAAATCACATATTACTTGTCTTAAAAAAATGGAAGATCACATAATTGGATAATGTGGTCCTAGATCAGGGGTTCTCAACCAGGGGGAATCCCCTACCACACCCCCACCAGGGGTGAATTTCAGGGTTTCAGGTGGCAGGATTGGGATCCCAGACCCAAACATTTGGAATATTGATTATTTTATTGCCTTCAATTTGCCCAGGGCTTGTTTATTGAGGTATGTTTCAGTTTACTCTGTTAAGCAATTAATTATGAATTTTTAAAAATGACTGTACATGTGTTCAAATTTTAAAATCCATCAACATTTTCTATTGCTAATAAGTTTGTAAAACTACACTATAAAAATAATCCATGTAAATGTATATGTACTAATATGGAAAAGAAAAAAAGATTTTCAATAATATACGCATATTATTTGGAATGCACCTTTTGAGTCAGACAATCTTGGAAAGGCAGAGAATGGCACTCTGACATATGGTTAAAAGGGTGCATTGGACAAAAAAGGTTGAGAACAACTGGCCTAGATGTACAAAACAGATGAAATAATCAAAGTTGGAACACCTTTCTTTAGCTTAATAAAGGCTGATCTGGATCTAAACAACAGCAACAGCCCCCCACTTTCATTTCCTCTGAACATATGCATTCTGCCCAGTAATGTATAAGTGTGAGAGATTAATTCCATCTTTAATATCTAGTCTTCAAGAGGGAGTCTACACAGTCTCTCAACTTGCTAAAAATAAACCAAATTTCCTTCAAATCACACCTCACCAGCATAAACAGGAGTAGATAATCTAGTCTTATGAATTCCTTAAAGGCAGTATAGTTGTGATTGGAATGTCTTTGATCATAAGCTTGCTCAATCTAGATGCACTTGAGGCTAAAAACAACACAACCATGGAGGGAAAAATCTACAGAGTTGCTTAACCTACTAACAGTAGAAAGCAAACCTCCCTCAATATGCCCTACTAAGATGGGATGGTCTTGGTTAGACTGACTCATTTCACTCAGAGCATACTTGGTGGATAAACAACAACAAAACATACTATAGTTGTCAGATGGAGTTTGTTGCCATTATCTAGAGTTGTTTTTTAATCATATTGATAATATTGATTAATATTTGACTTGAAACTTAACTAATTCTATGAACCTCTAAATATTGATAAGTTTGCTTTCTTTGGTTTTAATTCCAAAGATAATTCACTTCAGATTAATTCCATGTTTGTTTGGGGGTTTTTCCCCCCATCTTTCATTGTCCCATACATCATTAAAAATGTCCTTGCTTGAAACATTAAATCACTCATGCTTATCTTGCATCAAACAAAAATTGTGACAGATTATTTACGGATATTCTCAGAGCACATCATTATCGCTTGCACACGCCCAAGCATGTATATACTCAAACACTCTCATGCACATGTGTGTACAGAGAGAGAGAGAGAGAGAAGGGGGGAGTCAACACCACACTCTCTTAAACCCACAAATGTTGATTAGAAACTAATTTGTCAAATATCTCGAGAGAAACTAGTGTAAGATTGAAACTGCAAATTACTATGAACTGTCTACTTAGAATATTAGCACTGTCCTAATGTCCTGCAGACAATGTATCTGATTGGGAGGCAAGACAGAAAGCAATGCATCAGAGATATCAGAAGAAACTAATTAAAATGTTTCTAAAATATCAGAGTAATTTGGATGAGAACAGGTTATTGGCATCAAACATCAAGAAATTTTTGCACTTTATCTGTGACACTTTAACTATCCAGTTGCCACCTCTCACTTCTGTGTTAATTATTCCATCAGCTATGTGTTATCAGTGACTATATCACATCTGTACATTGTCTCTGATCTAGGCACAAAGCCAGCAATTTTGAGGGGAGGGGATTAAAATCGATACCATCAAGCCCAGTACTTGACTGGTACTTTATTTTATCAACTCTGAAAGTATGAAAGGTAAAGTCGACCATGGCAGGATTTGAACATGGAATGTAAAAAGTTGGAATAAATACTGCAATGCATTGAGCTGTATGCCTTCTTTTTTAGGACAGGCATGGCTGTGTGGTATGAAGTTTTCTTTTCAACCTTATGGTTCCAGGTTCAGTCCCACTGTGTGGCACCTTGTGTAAGTGTCTTCTGCTGTAGCCGCAAGCTGACCATGTACTAAATATTTATGAAAGAAGCCTGTCATGTATGTATGTATGTACGTATGGACGGACGGACGGATGCATGGACAGCCGGACGCACACACGGATGGATGGAGAGAGAGAGAGAGAGGGAGGGAGGGAAGAAAGGATGGATTTGTACAATGAGCGTCACTGTCAGACAAGCAATGTCATTCATTTCCAATATTCTGCGAGAACATGTCTGGCCATGGGGGAAATATTACCTTGCTTGGAAACAAATGAGGGTTAGTGACAATAAGGGCATTCTGCCATAGAAAAATCTACCTCAATAAACTCTGACTGATGCAAGCATGGAAAAGTGGATGTTTAAAATGACGATGATGATAACTGTGTGATTAGCAGGTGATATGTCTTTTTTTTTTAGCAGATCAAATGACTACATAGAGACTCCCATGCTATCTCATTAGTTCTTCAATTAGATGTTAGAGTTATAAGATCTCATTTGCTCTTTGATTAGATATAGTTAAACTTATCCAGATGTATTAACTTTCAAACAATCTATCTCCGTTCTGTTCTTCACAGTATCTCAGTTTCCTTACGAAAGGAATGACAGATCTTGAAACCACAATACACAACTTGATATTTTAATGACAATTTGTCTGAGTAATTACAGCAGACTATAGAAATCTGATTTAGAAAATTAATTCTTACATTGGAAATGCAAAAGTGAAAATGGATTAAAATTTATAGCAGTAGAACTACTGATGTTGTAATAGTCACGGCTACAACTTTCTTAATCTTCATTTTTTCCTTCTTAATCATCATCATTATCATCACCACCTCTACTACTTTCTCCTCTGTGGGTACAGTTGACTGCAGCAGGGTTTGTAAATTGTTATGTAAAATAAAAGTAAGGTTAACCCAAAGAGTATTAGGGTGGTGGATGGCAAAATTGTTAAAGTGTCAAAGAACTGTGTTTTATTTACATCCCTTTACATTTCCAAACCCAAATAATAATAGGGATTTCTTACATGAACACAAGGCTTCAAACTTGAGGTGATGGGTTTTGTTGATTAAATGACTCCAACACTTCTCTGGTATTTTATTTTATCAACCGTAGAAGTATGAAAGGCAGAATCAACATCAGCAGGATTTGAGTTCAGAATGTAGAGAGACACAACAAATACTGCAAGGCATTTTGTTTGGCGCTCTACTGATTCTGTCAATCCACCACTGCATAATAATTATTATAATAACGATGATGATGATTATTTTTTTAAACTTTTGATATTAATAATGATTTTTAACATACTATTACTAATAATGATTGATTGTATTAATAATAATAACAATAAAGATAAAAGTTTATTGTGTGAATATAGAGAAAATATTATTTAAGAAACCCAGAATTCTTGTGAGATTGTTATTGGAGCAGCAAGAAACACAAGTACAATTGAGCAGTTTCAGCATTCCGATATTTGATCCCCATTTTATCATCTGTTCCAAGAATTTCAAAGTTGTTGGCAAGGAAGCACATTTCCAAGCTAGTGTGTGTGTGTGTGTGTGTGTGTGTGTGTGTGTGTGAGTGTGAGAACGAGAGAGAGGGAGGGAAGGAAGGAAGGAGTATCAAAGGTGTTTAGAAGTGTGTACACAGTCAATAAACAGACTGCCAGTAATATTAAGTGGGAAGTACTGTAGTTACTGAGTTAGCAGACATATCAGTTTTGACTGATCCTAAGTACATACTACTTACTCATACTAGGAAGCCAGTATTTCAACTTGTAATGTAATAGAAATGGCAGGTAAAAAATAAGAAAATGAAAAGAAAAGAAAAAAAAATCATTATAAAATATTATGTTATAGGTATGCTATGGAGTTGAAGCAATAAAATCATTTCTCTTGAAAAGATTGATATTTCAGACAATAAAATGATTTATAGTAATTTGACTTATGTATCTCTATTTAAACATTGTTATGTTAATGCAGTTTGTGTATAGTAACAGATAATGCACTGTCACTTTCAGATAACACTTTTAGTTCTATTAGCTTTCATCATCAAATGGTTAGACCAAGTGCTTAAGAAGCCAAAGATGGGGGCCTCAGTCTAGTCACTGGACCTGCCAGAAATGCCAAAATCACACCCTACCATCTTTAAAAAAGAAAAAAGAAGACATGTATCCAGGTAATGTAATTAATCCTGAATACATTGTATGGTAAACTGGATGATAACTATGAATGAACTGAGACTAAACAACTACTATCACTATCACCACCCTGCCACTGTATCATCCAGGTCTGTTACAGACCAAACATTTCTATAGCGCTCACTACATTAAATATGTTAACGCAATTATTGATATTTTGCATATGTCCTCTAGCTCATATTGTCTCTTCCACAACTTCAGATTTCTATTCAAATGTTGTGTTAATTGTAAACCAGGAGTAATTACTAAATTAAAACTCTGACCTTTTGGAAAACAAACTGCAAACTAACTTAAATTTGTTAACCAGAGCTGAGAGAATTTCTTTATTAAACTTCACGAAATCGCCATTTCTCTAAATTGAGCATATGTTCTTATCATCAGTATTAGAAAATGGACAATAATTCCCAAAATACTGCTATTGACTTGATATTGTAGTTGTCTCCCACCTCACATCACAGAATAATGTAACCTAGATATGGTGGATGTCTGTTGTTTAACAATGAAGACTCAATTATTCAGTCAACTGAATTACTTGCTCTTGAATTAATGTGTAAATGGTTAAGCATTCCACAGACATACCCTTAACATAATCCTTAGGCAGAATCAGCATGACACGGTGACAAGGCTGCACCTTTGGAATTACTGGTACAACCATCCAATGGGCTTATACAGCTTCTGTCTACCCAATTTCAGTTACAATGTATGGGTCAACCCTAGATAATAGAAAATGACATTTTCCCAAAATGCATTGCAGTGGGATTGAACCTGGGATCTCATGGCTGCAAAGCAAACTTCTCAGCCATGCTGCATACTGCACTTACCTAATGTAGATAACTTATATCACAACCCCATAAACAGGAGAGACAACAAATGTAGGATGAACATGATAGTTATGCTTCTGGTCTTAAGTTGGGGGGGGGGGGGGCTGGAGCTAAATAACACGCTACTAAAGCTCTTGATATACAAGGAGGCAAGGGTTGATATTTAAGGGTCTAACTACTATATTGACAGTCGTTGACAATATCAATGATTCTCATATACAAAACAAGAGATATTTTAATAAGAACATTTTTATATTTTTGCCAACTGTTTCATTAGGAATCAGCATTATTACAAAGGTCACAGTAGTAGTGATTAGGTCACACAGCAGTGATGAGGTCAAAGAAATAGTGAGACAGTCACAGCAATAGTAAGTAAGTCTTAGCAGTAGTAATGAAGTCACAACAATTGTGAAAGAGATCTTAGCAGCAGAGAAGTAGTTATAGCTATAATAAAGGGGTCACAGTAATAGTGAAAGGTTACTCTAGTGAACTAACTTGTTCATATAGCAACAACAGTCTACCAAATCTTGGCAGATAACTCACACAATTATATATTATTTTCCCTAATATGGTAATTACTTTAGCAACTTTCTGACTTTTACAAATTGTATTTCTTGAAAACAATTTATGATAGGCATTTTACTGGGACCTGCTTGCAATGGTTGCTGTAGGATTTTTTTGTATACTTAGTCATTCTTAGAAATCCAAGACACAGTAGAAACATATTCATTCTTTCCATTTTCTGTCTAGTTTTTCTATTTCAGTTCTAGTCAGCCCTAATGGAATCTCACTAGAATTCCTGTTGCCTATTTATTCTACAATGTTTGTCAGTCTTCAACTGTTACATGCCTGCCTTCTATGTTATATGCATATTACTTACCATTTCCTATTACTTTCAAAGTTTATATGGATGCTGTTCAGAAACCTTTGACTTTTCCAGATGAACTATGCTGTGTTAAATATGTAACTCTTAAGATCATAGATGTATGTAATACACATTCTGCCTGACTGTTGAGGTGATTAAATATTCAATTGTAAATATAGAACCTGTTACTTTACCTTCATTGACCAACACACAACTAAGTACCAATGCACTCAGCTAGGTCTACTGCATGACTATAGCACTCACTACCTTCACAGACCAATGCACAATAGGTCTTCTGTGGTTACAGAACTCTTTACCTTCACAAACCAATTTATAACTAAGTCTTCAGTGACTATGGAACTTGTTATTTCACCTTCACAGTCCAACACACAACTAAGTCTACTAAGGCTGTAGAACTCATTAGTTTCACTAAGCAATAAACCACTAGGTCTTCTATGGCAACAGAACTCAGTACTTCCCCTTCACAGACCAACTAGGTAATCTGGAATTCTGGAACTCATTACATTACCTTCACAGACCAATTATGCTAATGTGAAAAATCTCGCCCATTTATGGGGTTGTAATCTCAGTCCTCTATATTTATTGGGTTACCATCTTCAAAACAATCTCATTTCCTGACCAGTTATCACATTCTGTGTCACCTCCATCTGATATCTTGTCCTCTTTTATGGGTATTTCAGTTACCATGGAGATTTTAGATGTTACATTTCCTTAACTGAAGCTAATGGTATATGTGTATGTGTCTATCTGTTTGTTTAGTTTACATAAAACAAACCAAAAAAAAACAGTAATATTTATGTTGTAAAGAATTCTTACAAGTGTCATCTCCTAGCAACTTGTGTTCCATCCATCAGTTTCCATGCCATTCCAACTTAATCTCTAGTTTGTACCTGTTTAATGTATTCTTACTTAGTTGCTGCTGCCATATCTCTTCATCTTTGTTTTATTACAAGCAACAGTAGCAACATGTCACTATAAAGTAAATAAGGACTCTTTTATGTAGTTACTTGACATGCTAGAGATAACAGTCAGATCTCTCAAATAATGCACAACGTTTTGCCAAAAAAAAGACACAAGATACACTGTCTGAAATAAAGAGTGATTGCTTTTGGAATACCTTTGATCGTAGGCCTTCTCATTGAGAGCTCATCTGTGTTAAAAAACAAAAGAAAATGTCATTGAAGTAGCAACAGATTTGTTGTCTTTGGGAACTAGCCAGCTTACTTCTGTCAGTCTTGTTACTATGGCAGCAGAAAATATTTACCACAGCTGGACAACTTAAGTTACTGTTGTATTTCATGGTATAAGCATTTAAAATTTAATGCTTAAACATGTTTTGACCTTATTAACCTGTAATTTATTTTTTTAATATGCTAATTTTTCACACCTACATGTGTACAGCATTGTATATCTACTTAATAATTCTCTCATCAATACTTCAGCAAGTACTGTGGTGTCTATTTTCTTTAACATAGCAACTTGTTGCTTATTTTTAACTTTCTCTTGTTGGTATTTTTAGAAAGTGTCTTCTACTATAGTACCAGTCTGACTAAATCTTTGTGACTGTATTTAGTAGAGGGGTACTCGAAGCAGCCTGTCATGTTGATATCCTTTATCAACATGTTATCTTTGTTTGTGTGTGTGTACATGTGTTCTTTTGTCCTGACATCATGAACTAGTTGTAAACAAATGTCAATGTCATACAAGTGGTGTTGTTCGTTTGCAGTTTCTGCAAAAACATGTCTGGCCTTTGTGTTTAAAGGAGTAGGGAAGGTATTATCTTGCTTGGAAACAGATGAAATTTGGTGACAGGAAGATTATCTGGCTATAAAAAATCTGCCTCAATAAATTTCCACTGACCTCTATGCATGCATGGAAAAGTGGACACTAAAACAATGATGATAATGAATATCAGCATTTCATTTGTATTAAGCTCATTAAATCTAAACTGATCTATCTCCAGTATTTTGTTGATATAAGCTAACATTTATAGTTTCCATGCAGGGTTCATTAAAAATCTAATATCTCAAATTATAGGCGCGGCGTGGCTGTGTGGTAAGAAGCTTGCTTCCCAACCACATGGTTCTGGGTTCAATCCCACTGC
>JAOPUL010003388.1:85519434-85529593 GCA_027564515.1 Octopus rubescens
TATACAAACATAATTACATATTCCCTCCCCCCATTGTTTTTATTTGCATTCATGTGAACTCCCTACTCCTGCACCCTGGGCAATCCTCTACCATTACATTTATATTCACATCCTCATACCTTGTGGCACATCGCCACAATCTCTCTTGTTCTCTCTCTCTCTCTCTCTCTCTCTCACTCTTGCCCTCTCTAACTCTCTTTCCTTACTCCCTCTCACTCACTCTCTCCCTCTGACTGGGGTTACCATGCAACTCCTTTGCTGCAAGACACCTGTTTATGTCCCTCTGTCATACTCTAACCTTTCATCACCTGGCACAAAGCCATCTCCTTCAATACCACCCCACCCCCAGTTCACCCTGTAAAGTGGTTGGCATTTGGAAGGGCATCCAGCCATAAAAGCCATGCCAGAGCAGACCTCACCAGTGCTGGTGCCATGTAATGAGCATCCAGTCCATTCTGTAAAGTGGTTGGCTTTAGGAAGGGTATCCAGAGGTCAAGATCATGCCAAAAACAGACAGTGGAGCTTGGTGCAGTCATCTGACTTGCCAGCTCCAGTCAGACCATCCAACAGATGTTAAATGGTGATGATGATGATACATACATACATAGATGCACAATAAAACTTCCAGACTATTTACAATGTTTATATCTAAACTATATTCTAGTTTTATCCACAGACACAAGCGAATATGTAGATGACAACATTAAAATGAATGTTTCAAAATATAATCTGTTCTGTGACCATGTACATATCCAAGAATAAGAACTTGATGACACTTAGACATTAAATCAATTGAAAGTGTCTAAATGTATACAATGTAACTATTATAAAGATTATGATTTTCCAGACTAATAAGCTAATCTTATTAGCTAGTCGTCTCAGACATTTTGACATCGTTCTGTTTTTGTTTTGATTAGTTCCAGAACATTTAGTTCGAGTCATGTAATATAATGAATCACTTGACCAGGAATTTTGGGATTGGCTATAATTCTGAGACTGGCTATAATTCCATTAGTGGGTGAAGGAGATTGTATATTGGTACTATTGCTAATTTGTACTATTACTTTGCCTCAGGTCAACCTTTGTCTAAAAGACCTATCATCAAAAGCTTCCTAGCCTGACAATCCCTTCCTTCTCTCATGTATTGCTTAAGGTTACATTATCCAATATGTAATTTGAGAAAGATTTGACTGGTATTTCTATCATGTTGAGCAACCCTTGTTGGTTCATGTATTGGTTAAGTTTACCTGTCAGCAGGAAAAGAACAGAAAGGTGTGTATGCATTCTGCTGTGGATGACTGGTATTTTAGGGTGCCATATTCTTTGCTGTAATTTTCAAGACAGTGGAATTAATCTGAGACCAACAACATCTAATGAAGCCTTTCCCCTCCATTTCTTATCTCTTCTTTTTTTTTTATATATATAAACTATAGATGTACTTTGGTTTGACAAGAGCCTGGAGGGTCTAGTGCCAAACTTTGGTATTGAAAGCTATACCAATCCCTGAACTGGACATCACTGCATAGTATTGAATGTACCACCCTCCCCATGTAGAATTAGGACCCAATATTGTAACAGCCAAGGGTTCAAAGGCCCACAACTTTTCAATATCCTGCCTAAAAATGTTAGTTTCCATTATATGTTGGGGGTTTAAAGAATTAACAGTTGTTAAACTCACACCAATACTTTATATCTGGTTGTTGATCAAAAATAAGTTTTCCAAGGCCATTTGTTTTTTTGGGGTTTTTTTTTTTGTTGCTAAGATTTTGAAGATTTTCCTTCATATTAAAAAATTTTATATCCTATGTGCATTAGTAAATGTTAACTGAAAGTGAGAAATGTGTATTCATTAATTAGCTGGGAGTCTTGTTACTAGAGGCACTTAGATCTTGTTGATTGTTGGTTCAGAGCTGGAGAATCTCAACTTATGAAGATTACTTCCGCTATATGTATGTATTTTAAGGGAAAGGAAATGAGAAGTTGTGACAATCATATCTTCATTGAAGTTAAAAGGGAATGTAATTGTCATTCCACCAATCAGTTCACCTGAAATTTACCTCTTGAGTACCTGTTATATATTGTAATTTGCATTTTCTATGCTTTTAATTATTTTTGTGTTGTGTGGGAAAGTATTGCTTATGGTTTACTATGATTATTATTATTTAAAATAATGATTTCTAACACAAGGACAAAGCCATAATGGGGTGCATTCATTGTCAATTAGACTTAATCTGTTGCCCAGTTTAACATCACTACCTGGTCCTTAGGTGTTTGTAGTAGAATCTACTCTTTTGTAAGCATTCAGACCTGGTCTCTGGTTTAAGTTTAAAATGTTAACTCAATGCACAACCTATGAGTTGTAGTTTCTGCATCCTTTCTTCACACCAGTCTCCAAAATACTTCTTCCTCTTCTGACTAATCCCTAACACTGGTTCTATTTTATCTCCACTGTTCAGATATTTCTTCCATCTCTCTCTCTTTCTCTCTCTCTCTCTTTCTCTCTCTCTCTCTCTCTCTCTCTCTCCTTTTCTCTCCCACACACCTTGCTTGTTCCATTTTTTTTGCAAACACATCTTCCTTGCAGACATCATCTCTTCCTCTCTTTTTTCCCTTACACCCCTTCACACACACCTTCCTTACCCCACCCTATTGCAGACACTCTCTTTCTCTGTCATATCTTTTTTTGCTTCACTTCTATTACAGACACTCTTTTCCTCACCCCTACAAAGATATCAAGTCCCCCTTCTTCACCTCACATGTGGTGATACTTCAGATACTCTACAAGAAGCTAACTTTCTTTAAATTCCTCCATCACATCATTCGGTAGAACTAATTCCAAAGTTTTATTTTATAACTTCAATGCCATTTGTTGTAAAAGAAAGTCAGACAACCCAATGTGGGAACCATTAATTATTTATCATTAATTACATTGAAAGGTGCAGGTGTGGAGGACAGAGTGGGTGGTAGGTAACATTTACCTGCTTACATCTGCTCACCTGACATTCAGTCTTTTAACTGCCACTTCTTCCCTGTCTTCAATTAACTGTTATAGAATTCCAAGAACTTATTACCAAGGTGTTGTTGACCTTTCTTTTTCCTACAGGACCAGTGGGCTGGCATCAGACATTTGATAACGCTTCACTTATCTCCATTCCATGAATTATAATTGATTTGATCTTCTACTTCTTGTGTTCTTGCTTTCTGTGATAAGTGAAGAGAAAATATCAGAGGAAATCTAATTTATAAGTAGCTACTTGTATAAGATAATCACATACATACATCATCTGCATCATCATCAGCATTATTATCACTTCTTGAATTCAACAAAGAGCCTCTCTGTGGTTGTTCCACCTGCTAGAAATATCAACCAAATCTCTCGTCCCATCATCTTAAAAAGGAAGAACACTTTGCATAATGAAGTTCCCAATATACAAAAGACAGGATGGCCACTGCTGGAATGCTTTTAATCAGAGGTCTACTCAATCTGGGTTGATCTGGGAGCTAAACATCAACTGCAACTCGGTTGTACCCTTTTTTTTTCCTGACAGTTCACCTCCCTCCAATAAGATACCAGTTTGAACCGATTTCACCAAAATGCCTCTAGTGTTCACATTTCTTCGCTTACACCTTTACACACTGATTGCCATCTGAATTTATATTTCATGAATGAATTGCAAATATATCTGTGCAGAACTTCGGAAAACTGTAGATCTTGCCCAAACGATAAGAAATCAGTTCCTGGTGTGGCACACACCAAAGAAGGTTTGGAGAATAAATATATTTAATATATATATATATCCCATACAGTCAATATAAAGATTTAATATTTTACTTTTCCCATTCCCACTTTCTTTTTACATTTTATTATGAAGCAGGACAGTATATGTAATCTTTGCAGTTAAAGGCAATGTTACTCCAGTTATGGGCACTGTTAGCTTTAACTGACAAATAATGTTACTCTCAAGTAGCAGTTTATGGTACCACCAACCTTCAGGCAATGTTATTCCAATTATAAGCAATGTTACTTTCAATCTACATGCAGTTGTAATCTAGTTACAGGCATGTTACCTCAAAGTGAAAATAGTGTGTTTCTCCAGTTACAGGCAATATTACTCCAACTGCAAGCAATGTTACTGTAAGCTTCAAGATTTGCTACCCCATGCTACAAGCAATGTTAATCCCAATCTACATGCAATGTTACCCCACCAATCTAATGTTTCATAACTTTCCACTTCAGGTTCCTTCCTTACAGACACATCAGATAAAAAATGTATTTTTTGCCTTATTTTAAAATAACAATCATTGAGTTATAAACTAAGAAATTAATAAGTAAACATTCTTTATTTTAATAAACCTATTCACACTTTGGACTAGAAATTCCTTAGAGTAGGAGGGGGAATAAGTGCTTAACTGTTGAGAAACACTGCCTTGGTCTACAGGTAATTTTATTCTCATCCTAACTATAAGTCATATCAAGTTAGTGTTAATGTATTAAATGAAAGGAGGATGAAAAAGTTAACTAGAACTAATTATGTGATGAGGGAAAAAATAATTTTAATGATTGATATTATTTTAATAATTTTCTTAAGTATGAAAGACAATTCCAAATATGTTCTGGATTTATTTATTCACTCTTGATTTCATCAGTGAAACATAGACTTCACCATACTTGCCTAAGTAGTGATGAAAGAATAACTAAGTATTTTGTTGTGTCTAGAGAGAATCATAACATTGATATAAATAACACATGCACTGATTCAATTCCACTCCTTTATTATTAGTCAATTAGTTAAATATCTATCCAGCTAACCAATTGATCGTTTGTTTAACTTTTTGGTAAAACAGTCTGCCATTTGTTTTGTTGTTTGTTTATATGTTGAAGCTCTTTCGTTGCTATTTGCAACCTTTTTAATGACTACTATCTTAATCCGTTATGGAGGCCACATTTGTCTGTCTGAGGCCTTGTTGCATCCGTGTGTGTGTGTGTGTGCGAATGTATGTATGTATGTATGAATGCATGTATGTATGTACATATGTATGTGTGTATTCTGCATGTATGTGTGTGCGTGTGTATGTATATATGTATGAGTGTGTGTACTTCTGTTTCCGTGTGTGTGTGTACTTGTGTATGTTTGTGTGTGTGAGTTTACGCATGTGTGCACATGTGCCTGTATATGTCTGTGTGTATGTGTGCATAGTATGTGTATGCCTTGTGGATATATATGTGTGTGCCTATGCATGTACGTGTGTGAGTGTATGTGCATATACGTAGTGTGTGTTTGTGTGCCTGTGTGTATATGTGTGCTTTAAGTATACTTGAGCGTGTGTGTGTGTGTATGGCTGTGTTTTTCTGTCTCCATGTGTGTGTGCGTGTTTATATGCATGTCTGTCTGTACTACCTATTTACCTACCTACTTTCTTATTTATTGCCTATCTCCCCACCTATCCATCTACCTAACTAATTAACTAACAATCTGTATAACTAATCTAACTCCCTAAATATATATCTACCTACCTACCTATCTGACTGCCTACTTACCTATCTATTTACTTATTTATCCATCTATCTATGTGTTTATGTATGATCCTATCTATTTATGTACCTGTCTACCTGACTATGTACCTGTCTACTTGCTTGTTTACTCAAATGTACCTATGTATGTATGCTGCTTGGGTGGCATCCGTGGAATTGAGGTATCTCTACCTCCTACATGTATTTCCTATTCATTACAGGTAATGTTTCATTTATGAGGACGTACTCTTGTGTTTGTCTAAGTGACGGGTCCTTTGGGTGCTTGGACAAAATGCGGATGTCAATTCAGCCCAGTGTGTCACCATGTTGGTTTTGGGCATGTTGATAGAGTATGGACGACTGTTTCTTATTATACTATCTCCAGTGTTTGTTTAGTCTCTTCGCTAAACTCTTAAAGGTCTCTCCAATGTAAGCCATGTTTCTGTTCTTACAAACTCCTTCTATGCATCTTATGCTGTAGACTACATTCCTAGTCTTACAGTTAATACTGGGGTTAAAGTTACATACCACACAGTTCCTACCAGTGCATGTGGTATTTTCGAAGGTGTACGTCCTACATAATTGGGATCTGGTTTCTCAGCGATCTTAATGTTTAGTTTGGTGTCCTTCAGAGCCTTCCTAAACCTACGGGTTAATTCCCCATGAGGTGTGGCCTCTACAAACATCACTCCTTGATATGTTTCGGCCTTGTGCCATGTGTTCACTCTGTTTGCTTTATCACAAATCCTCTGTATACTGTTGCAGTCTTTACTTTGGTATCTAGGGCGGGTTCCATTGGCATCATTACCATCATTGGTCTTATCCCTAGACTCAAAATTTGTTTCAACACACGGGTTCACATAAAGAATCTTCTAAAACAAATACAAATAACTAAGTAAATATACAAGATTGCACATTGGTCGATGCAGAACAATAGAATTGTTTAGAAAATAAATAATTCAAAGATGTATGAAAAATAATAGTTAAGTTAGTTTCCATAATGCAGGAAGCATTAAAAAGTTAAGTTGGAAAAAAAATTCATGTTACTTTAGTTACAAGCAGGACTGGATTTAAACTATGGGGGGTGGGGGCACTTCAAGTTCAGAGGCCCCCTCATACAAAAGAATTAAAATCTTGGAAAATTATTGGTGTCGGTAATGTGGAGAAATCTATAGTTATTTATCATAAAAGAGAATCCATTAAATTTTTTTAAGACATCAAGATATGTTTGTATATTGAAAGATAGCCTCTTCATGCAAGATTGCTGGGAGGTGGGGACCTCCCTGTATTGAGTGCTCCATACCCTTCATAGCCCCCCCCCATCCCCGATATCGAGGGTGGTCCAGGGCAATTGCCCCCTTAAATCCAGCCCTATAAATCCCCAATAAATCCAGCCCTGGTTACAAGCCTTGATGTTACATACACTTCAAGCAACAAGTGCTGTTCAAACTATAACATGGTGAATTTTAGGTTTTTGCTGTCAAATAGCATAAAATAAATGTTTGAGACAAAAAGGCAAAGTTGTCCATTAGACTATTATTGGGGTGGAACAACAAAGAATAAACATTCCAGCACAAAGAAGAGACTAAGCAAAATTTATATTGAAAGGAGAAATTCTTTCATTTGATTCCAATATCATTCTTTATATGATGTTCAGCCTTGATTGAGCAGCCCTATAATGAAAAACATTCCAGTATCAACCATTATTTGGTTTGTTTTGTTTTTGTTTTTTGTTTTCAAGGCCTATTTTCTCCAGGGAAATATTGTCCTTCTTTTGTTAAGATAAGTTATGGTTTGAGGGAAATTTGGTTGCTATTTCTAGCAGGTTAAGCAATCATGTAGTGGTTTCCTTGCTGGCTTGTCCTTTAGATGTTGGATGAAGTAGAGTGGGTTCAAATAAAAGGAACATTTGGTGTATAAAGGTGTGACTATGATGGAAATAGGTGATCATTAATAGTCAAGTAACACCATTATTTTATAATTTCACTCCTCTCAATAATAGAAAGCCAGGATAGACTTCAACACACACATATATCTAGAACACACATGTATCTGTTCACTACCAGGTACCATACATCAGTGTACCAATTGCTGTTCACTACCAGGAAACAGTATACCAATTACTGTTCTCTACCAGAAACAATACATCAGCATTGTTTCAGAAAATATTTGTCAACTGTGTTATGTGTATGCAACTCTTGATGTGATGAGATGCCATATTGGTTGATAACTGTTGTGTGTTTCCCGACAGCATATATACTTCTAATTAGATTGTTAATGCTTACTACATTAAATATGTTGATACTACCTTAACTGTTGTTTTCATGCAAATGGCCACCGGCACCGGACTTTCGATGCTCACTTCCCATATGTCATACGGGAAGCGAGTTCCCACCCAAATGTTGTATGGAAGCGGTTGTACGGGAAGTGAGCGTCGAAAGTCCGGTGCCGGTGGCATGTTAAAAGCAGCCATAGAAACCAAGCCAAACCAGACTGGAACATGGTGTTTAGCTCCCCGGCTTGCCAGCTCTGGTCAAACTGTCCAACCCATTCTTGCATGGAAAACAGACGTTAAAGGAAGATGGATGATGGACTCTCTGAGTATTTAGCACTAGAGGGTGCCCCAAGATGGCTGATAATGTTTTGACACTTATTGCCTAAAGTAAGAATTTTCAACCATGCTAGCAAGGAAAACGGACGCTAAATGATGATGATGATGATGTATACTTCAGTGAAAATGACCTTTTTTACAGGTCAAATATGTCATAAACATATTTGAATTGACTCAAAAGTTTGTTTATTTCACAACACTACTTCACATGCATACTATATAAAATATTTTAAAAAAATATAAACTGTCCCCAAGTTATGAAAGTCCAACTTACAAGTATCCATAGTTATGAACCGACCTCCATAAAGCTGCTTTTATTAAAAAATTTTAGTTAGATAAAATGGTTGGTAATAATATCTGAGCAGACTACTTTGCAATAAACATCAAAACATTGCGTGTTTCAGTAGGACAATACTAGACTGTTGTTGTTTCAAGTCAAATCACGTATGTAAACACTGTTGTGTGTTACTTAGTTTAAATTTATCTTTGTTTGCCCTTTTAACCATGTCTGCACATGATATATCTGATACAAGTGATAGTGATGCATAAAAATAAGGGTGGCATGGATGTATAATCAAAATTTAAATGGAAATAATAGAGATAAAAGTAAAATGCCTACAAACATTGGAAAAGTGTTCTGCTCTACAGTCAATCAATAATTAGTACAATTTTGAAGGACAAATGTGAAGGTAATGGAACTTGTAAAAGACTGATCCAATGAAAGCTATAATTATCACTAAGCATGCAGTGGTTTGTTTAATTAATGGAATGGAAAGGCTATTAGCAATTTGGTTAGATCAAAATTGATGTTTAGCCTTGGTTTAGTACATGATAAGCTCAAAGCCTTTTCTGGGATTTAAAAGCTGCATATGCTCAAGTGAAGATAATTATTAAAAAGGGTAGAGTTTAGTTCAATCATTTTAAAGGGCTGCTCGTCACAAACCATACATAGTAGTTCCAACTCACTGACAGACATAAAGATAGAACTCATTCATATTCTAAAGACTGTTTGTATGCTAATTTACAAACCTACAAATGTACAATATTATATGGCTATGTAGTGAATCTCTCAATATTACCATGGTAGGTACAGTGGAGTTGTTGATTTGCTAATGATACCAAAATGTATCCAGAGTTGCCTCTTGTACTTGCTGAAATAATCAAAATAATATTTATCAATAATCAAAATAATCAGATAAATATTTCTAATTAGAATTTTAATGCTCGCTCCATTATGTTAGCACTGACATAACTATTGTTAGGTTGAGATGATATCAATTCCAATAATATTTATAACCGGACATGATATATTACAACTAAGAGATAATATTTATCCCCACTTAAACGTGGATGTTCTGTTAGAATAAACTTTAGCATGGTAGATAGCATGAGAGAAACTCTCATATTGGCTTTTGGTGCAAAATGCACTCTTGTTTATATCGCTAGCGGGGTGATAAATCCCTACCATCGCCAGTGTCAAGACCATCAGATTATTGCATTCATTGAACAATATATTTTGTCAGTACCTTCAGAAGTGGTGGCGATTCAGTATGAGTGAGGGATGGATAAATTAAAACATAATAAGATAGGAATTTCAAGAAACAACTATTAGCTCATTAAAGGTTGAGGCTACCATATAAAGGTTATTTTTTTTGTTTTGTTTTGTTTATCTGAACAATTTTATCGAATAATGAAAGAATAACAAAATTTAAATTCCATTTTAACAAATTATCATTCAATCTTGAATATTCATAGGAATGGCTGTTTACAACATCTGTAGCATTAAATCATATCTTCTTGCACATTGAAATTCTTCTGTTAAAAGCTAATTTAAATGGCAGATGTAATTCCTTCCTTCAGTAATTTCTTAGTTAACTTTTAATTCCAAATTAACCACATTAATTTGATATCAATCAGCATCTAATTCATTACTGTCATATGTGCTCTAACATCCATTTTTACTGTATTAATATGGGTTAGACAGGTCTGCCATACAACATATGAGAGTATATGTGTGTATGTATGTATGTATATAT
>JAOPUL010003388.1:85624080-85636180 GCA_027564515.1 Octopus rubescens
TAGATTCTTCGCTATTTTCAAAATTAATTGAAATAAAGACAGTGTTTCAACAGAAATATGGTAACAAAAGGGTTAAGAGAGTCATAAAGTGGAACAGGTGCATAGGCACATCAGGAGTAGTGTTGGTGAATTTTGAGAATCATGAAATTTTTGAAGGATGCAGTGTCCTGACTGTTAACAACTGATGTGGGTAGTTTATTCCATGCTTTAATAATTCTGAGTTTGAAATTTATTTTCCAAAAGTCACAGGTGTTGCACAATGTTTTGATTTTATAAACATATCCATGAGCGGTAGAGGTATTGAATTCAAAAAGAGATCTCCCCCCCACCCCAAGTGCGTGTGTTATTAATATTGGCGTAATAACTCTCCCTAGACACAACAAAAGGGCCAAATATGTTTTTGGAAAAATGGTGGATAATCTTGTGGAATTCTACTAAGTCAGTTACTAGAAGCTGAAACTTTAGTGTGGTGATGCCAAGACAAAAATTTGTTCAGGATATAATAAGAGACCAACAGAGGGTGTTTGTCTAGTTGCATGTCTCTGGACAGCTCCCAGCAGACTGATATTCTGGACAAGATGGGGTTTCCAGACTGGAGACTGTAAGTGTGGATGTGCCCTAGCCACATATAGCTTTAAATAGATAGCTGGTAGACTAAAATTCTAGTCTGGCATTGAGTCACAATTCAAGGACGATACAAGGGTGGGCTGAAAAGTTCATAGGCTGACTATGAAGGAGTGATGTTAGAGCTGTGAAATCTTGCATGCATTAATTTCAAATGTTCTTATTAATAGCTGCATTGTTTCTTTACAGCTAAACTGACATCTGATTGTTCAAAAAAGATTTCAAAAGTAACTAGTAATAACTTCTTTTGAAAATAGACAAAATTTGGCATTGTGGTGTTATCATGTACCTGCAGAATAAAAAGGTTCAGCCCCGAAGCACATTCATGCTGACATGGTTGCTACCTTAGGGGATGATGCTCCAGCTTTATCAACAGTGCAAAAGTGGGCAGCTGAATTTAGGAGCGAAAGGGAGAATCTTAAAGATGGCCCAAAGGGAGTATCTTAAAGACGACCTGCAACTGCCATCACCAAGGAAAATATTGGTCGTGTTAACTACATGGTGATGGATGACAGGCGATTGACTATAAATCAAATAGCCAATGCTATTTAGCATATCCTGTGAAAGAGTTGAGAATAGTTTGCACAATGAACTTGGCATGAAGGTTTCTGGTTGGTGGGTGCCACATCTTCTGAGACCTGATCAAAAGAGCACCAGGTTGAACACATCACAGGAAAATCTGACATCGTTTGAGGCAGATCCAGCTGGTTTCCTTGAACATTTCCTAACTTAGGATGGGTATTGGGTTCATAACTTTGAGCCAGAGACAAAGAAAGAATCCATACAGTGGAAACACCCCTCCTCACCTGCTCCAAAGAAGGCCAAATATCTGCAGAGAAGGTGATGATCTCAGATTTTGGGGATGCAAAAGGCATTGTGTTTATTGACTATCTTCAAAAGGGCCACACCATCAATGGAGAGTATTATGCCAACTTGCTGAGGCAGTTGCAAAAGGCTATCAAGAACACCCAGGAAAACTGACAAAAGGGTCCTTGTTTCATCAGGACAATGCTCTAGCACACAAGTCCTTGGTTTCAATGTCTGCTGTACGTGACTGTGGCTTTGGTCTCGATGATCGCCCTCCCTAATCTCCTGATTTGGCCCCATCTCACTATCATCTGCTCCCCAACATGAAAAAACATTTGGCTGGGAACCAGTATTGCAGTGATGATGACATCATATCTGCTGTTGATGACTTTTTTAACCAACAGGATGAAAGTTTCTTCACCAATGGGACCCAAGCACTGCAACACTGATGGAAGAAGTGTGTGACCTGTAAAGGGGCTATGATGAAAAATAAACCTCATTTGGTCACATTCCATTAGAGTATCTTGATTAGCCTATGAACTTTTCAGCCAACCCTCATATTTTCAAAATTAATTGAAATACATACACAGTATAGTTTGTTTAAAATATAATCACAAGTTGATCTTCACCTACTCTGTTGAAGAAAGTAAACTATATTGCTGCTGCAAAGACTATAGTGAAAACCCAAAGTTAGACTTCTAAGACAACTTCTATTTATAAAACATATCTAGAAGTTTTAAAGAATGTTTGATAACCTGCAGACATACAAAAAAGTAAAGTGGCAATAACAAAGTCAATTGATTAGCACATTTCACCATATATCACCAGTCATTGTGTGATAGAGAGGCCAGTGTGGATACAAACCTGACTGAAGAATGGAATATTCCTTTTATAACTGGATTGGGAGGGGGGGGGTATTTGAAGAAAACTAGCTAGGATTCTACTACAATAACAACCATAGCACATGTAAGTAAACTGTGGTTACTTAACAACAATAATATTGGAAGGTTGACATTTAAGATTTAAAAGGAAATTATATTTAGATATGGGAGGAAGGGTGGTAACCATAACCTTTATAAGACCTCCAAGACTGACAAGGCAAACCAGACACCTGTTCTGAATGCTTACAACAGAGTGACTTTCATTCATGTCACCAGAAACCAAGTAATAATCTTAAACTAAATAACAGATTAGGTCTTCCACTCAAGAACAGGTACAGTCAATCAAGTTTTCACATATTTTTTGTCAACTTAATTTCACTCACAAGGTTTGGATTGGCCAACAGCCAAGGTAGAAGGTACCACTGAGTGAGAGTGAACCTAGAACTTCATGATTATGAAGTGAACTTCTTAATCACACAACTTGTATCAATAAGGTGTTTTTTATATGATAATACGACATAACTGAACAGACACGTTTTTCTCTGAGAGAGATAGAGAACAAGATAGGATGCAGCTCTAAGAAAAATTAAAATGAAAAACATGAAAAGGTTTTAGTACAAAATACTTATACCAATGCTGGAGTAGTATATTATTGCTAGAGTATTTCTTGTTTGATATGAGTTCATTTCCAGTATAATTTTAGAAATTCTATGTTTCCCATTTTCTATATTTGTCCACTCAAGTTGTATTCAACAGAAGTCAAAGCAAAAGACAAGCACTGAGCTCTAGATTACACTAAACGGTTTTCATTTGGACATGAAGCTGATCTATTCTCTCAAAGCTAAATCCTCAGATAGATCTCTGTTTTCTAGATCAATAGACTATAAGTAGAAAACATAGACGGTAACAGTCAAGGTTTAGTACTTGAGGTAATCTGTTGTAACAAATTAGACGTAGGTTTGTGAAAACATATTGGGGAGTAAATCAAGTAGTATCTGATGCTACACACACACACACACACACACACACACACACACACACAGGTATTAGAATAAAAATCAGGCATAATATACAAAAGAGGAAACTGTGCTGGTATGAACAGGTGATGTGCATAGAAGATAATAGTTGGGTGAAGAAATGTAACCAAGCAATTAAAGCAGAAGGAACCTAGATAAGAGGAAAGATCAAGAAAAATATAGGGAAAAGTGGTGAAAGCTGCTCTCAGGAGGATGAACTTCATGAAGGAGATGACAAATGACCACAGGTGATGAGATGCTTGCTGTGCTGGAGAAGATCCATCCAACCCATGAAAGCATGGATGGACGGATGAAAGGATAGATGGATGGATGGAATTATGATGAAGGATGAGGAGGACTGAGTTTTACATCTATTCTGTCCACATAATGTATAGGTAGGTAAAATGATTTTTGTTGAAACAACAGTTTTACAACTGGATGATGACCTTACTGCTAACAATTCAACCATGAAGTGGGGAATTGTGCAGTTAGACAACTGTAGTTATATAAGAAATCATGTCAGATCTGCCAAAATGCTAATCACTTTTAAATGTAGAAACAATAGAGAACAAACCTTTCAATTTTAAGCTCAAGTAGACTGTTTTGTTGTACAGTGATAATGATTTTCTTATCCATATTGCACCGTAGTTTAAAACAACTTTTGTCCTTTGGGACAGTAGAGAAGTTTCCACGACTATCATCTTCTTTGAACTCGAGGCCAACACTGAAGATGAACTTTTGTTCAGAATCAGACAAGCTACTGATTGATTCACTGCGAGGCTGCTTAGGAACACGCCTGAAGGTTGTAGCAAAGCAGTACAAAACTTTGGCCACCTAGAACAGAAATAAGGATTATGAAATAAATGGTACAATTTGAAATGATATAAGAATGTTTAAATGCTATTATAAGAACCAATTTGAGATAAAAACAAGCAACTGACTGTAATCCGATCATTAATTTATATCATTTGCGGGGCGACAACATTATCAATCTATTATATTAAAATGCTAATGACAGATTCTTGAAGTGTAAACAATCTGCCATGCTGTGGAAAGTGGATGGTAAAAGTGTGTGATAAAGAGAAATAGAGATTCAAAGAAACACTATTGTCACATACACACACTCACACACATACAGATACAAACACGTACACACATACATGGACGATAATTTAATACTTGATGGTTGTTTCAAATTAAACCTTGAAAGATCCATGAGGTCTGCTACTTAAATTATAAAAAGCCTGCAACTCTATCTTCTTGTATTAGGCACTATAAACTGTTTCTGCTGTTTTAACATATTGAGCATGTTTCTCTTTTCTGTTTCAAATTGATTTTTACAATGTTTTATATCAGAAACATAGAGACTGAAATAATGAGCCTTAAAGTGTAAATAATTGGTCTAGGATTAACAGGAATCAGAATCAAAGACATGAAGAAAAAGTAAAACTGACCGCTTCAGGTAAGTCACATCTAAATACATGGCATTGAAAGATGGTAGTTTCTGCTGTATCCCCATGGCTACAGGTGAAAGCAAAACAGCGTCTTTCATTGCTGTCAGTGGGTCCACGAGCACAGAAGAGGATTCTATGTATCCGATAGCTGGCAATGTCAGAGTTTGTAGTAGGATCCAGTAACCTAGAGATAGAGAAAGATGAAAACATTTCATTAGTGGCTGGAAAATTACATCAAAATTAACATATTGATAAATATTAAGGAATAATTTGATTTTTAAAATTGTTTAAAAGGTTGTTTTACATAAAAGAGGACAATATTCAATAGATTTAACTCTAGAATATTATTGGAACAGGTATTGATAACTCCTGCTTAACTTTGGCCATAGTGAGAATTCAAAAACACAAGATAGCAAAGTGGTCACTGTTCTAGGTCTCTACCATTTGCACCAATTTACAGCATGTTAAAACTGTTCACTTTGTTAAGAAAGAATAATTATTAGTGTTTTAGCCATAGACATGTAATATAATGAAAGGATTATATATATATATTAGCCTGGTGTCGGTGGCACGTTAAAAGCACCCAGCACACACTGTAAATGCAGATGGTATGGGAAGCAAGAGTCCGGTGCCAGTGGCACGTTAAAAGCACCTGAGCGTCAAAAGTCCGGTGTCGGTGGCACGTTAAAAGCATCCAGCACACAGGGAAGTGAGCGATGAAGGTCCAGTGCCAGTGGCACATTAAAAGCACCCAGCACACACTGTAAATGTGGTTGGCAGTAGGAAGGGCATCCAGCTGTAAAAAACCAGGCCAAATCAGACGGGAGCATGGTGCTGCCCCCCCGGCTCACCAGCTCCGGTCGAACCATCCAACCCATGCTTGCGTGGAAAAACGGACGTTAAAGGATGATGATGATGAGGATGATATATATACATCTATTTATATATATATTTACATGTGTGCGTGTGTGTGTATGTGTGTGTGTGTGTGCATGTGATGGTATCACAGTATCATCGAGACTATCAGGTATTGTTATACACCACTAGTCATAATGCATTTCTTCACATTGTTTTAGTTTTCAAATGATGCCACCCTGCTGGCTAGATGGGCAGGCCAATATTCCTCCTGAATTGAACACCAGTCCATTACAGGGTTACCCATTTACAGCTGAGTGAACTGGGGCAACATGAAATGAAGTGTTTTGCTTAGGAATACAATGCATAGCTGGTCTGAGAATAGAACCCAAGATCTTGTGATCTTGAGTGTAACATGCTTTCACATAAATATATGATCACTCTCACCATCTAATAATCTGAAATATTTTAGATAGTTACCCACCCAGACTATCAGATAACATGTAGTG
Organism: Octopus rubescens; assembly: GCA_027564515.1. NCBI lineage: Eukaryota > Metazoa > Mollusca > Cephalopoda > Octopoda > Octopodidae > Octopus > Octopus rubescens. The sequence continues at coordinate 85,630,227 of JAOPUL010003388.1, forward strand.
TAGTTACCGTCATTATTATTTCATCATTATTTCATAATAAAAATAACAAAATAGTATATAATTGTGTATAAAAAATGGCTTTGGAAAGCAATATTTCTCTTCTAAAGCATAATTGTGTAAGTGCAACAATGTGTTTGAGAAGAGTAGTGTTTGAGGTTTGAGCCAGACTAGTATTTGAGTCAGGTTAGTGTTTGAACCAGGCTAGTGTTTGAGCCAGGCTAGTGTTTGGGTCAAAGTACTGTTTGAGCCAGAGTAGAATTTGAGCTAGTGAGTAGTGTTTGAGCTAGAGTAGTATCTGAGCTGCAACAGACATACAGTGTGGTGTCAGTTCCAAAATGCCATGTGAGTGCCACAGAGTGGAGTTAAGCTCTACACAACCAAGTCTTTGACATAAGTTTACTTCACAGTTGAAGCCATTTCAGTTCTCTTAACTCTTATACCTGTAATTTTTTATTAGCTACTAGCCTGGATATCAATATGTTTGATAGTCTTAACTTTTCTCTGTCACACTAGATGAATACAAAGTCTTTACTGATGAAGCAAATCATCAACGACCAAAGAAACTAGTGACAGTCTGTGTCATGTTGTGAGGAGTAGAGATAGATATATATAAGATGATAATTATATGTATGATGGGACTTTTATTTTTATTGCAGACTTACAGCTGTCTACTTCACATTTACAACTTTCCTTGACATTCAACTTGAATGTCTGAATGTCAAAACTAATAACACTCAGTAATCAACTAAGTGTAACCTTGCAAAGTATAACTACTTTATATACTTTTATTAATTTCTTCAGTTTGTAATTGAGACATTGCTATTTTTATCAATTTCAGTCATACTGGAATATCACAGAGTGTACTAGGTGTTTTCTACATGGTGCCGGCATGGGTAATAATGCAAAATATTTTTGTTCAACACTTCCATGATTCTGCCACCTACCGTCAATACACACACACACACACACACACACACACACACACACACACACACACACACACAAATACATACATAAATCCATCAAGTATATACAGCATCCATCTACCAAATTTCATACATTAGACTTTTGGTTGATCTGAAGCTATAACAGAAGACATTTGCCCAAAGTACCACACAAAGGGATTTAATTTAAATTTAATTTTAAATTACAAAGTGAACCTCTTAACAGCCTGTACATTACAATATACTTCTGTTATGTTAATGTTTTGCAGTAAATCATTAACAAGTTACATAATTATTAAAAGTCTAAGCAATTCATAGGTTACATTGATAAATGTACTAGCTGACCTCTCTTTTTCCCTTCCTGCCTACTGCTATGTGCTAGATGTTTCCAACCTTGATAAATAATAAAATCACAATGTTGACAGGAGGACTGACATTATAGACAGGTAAGCACAACTAAAATTAGATATTCCACTCAAAGCTTACTTAATTGATAGATTGAATACTAACCTGCTGATAATGATGCTAATCCATTCATTACACATGACTTCTAATTGCTAACTAGTTTGGTTTCAACACAGCTGACAAACAGTTAAATGGGATGGAAGGGTCACCACCTTAAACAAGGTCAGCTAGAAAAGCTTACTTAAGCAACTTGCAAACTTGGAGGATGAGTTAGTGTTTAATATTTACTGTAGTTTGAATATAATTTAGTTTTGTAATGAGTAAAGATTGAGAACAGAAATGTAGGTTGCTATTGTTTAGCCCTAGGACTGCTCTAATCCAGCAGACCTATACTCATCCAATGTAGTATTCCTTTTTTTTAAGACAGTAGGATATGATTTGAGCAAGATTTGGCTGATATTTCCAGCAGCTTCGGTAACCATGCAAAAGGCAATGGATGATGATGATGATGATGATGATGATGATGATGATGATGATGATGATGATGATGATGATGATGGGGTGGTTTTGACATAAATGGTAAAAAGCTATATTAGACACCTTACAATACTGAATTTAACATCCTGAGGCATTTCAGAGTTTACTTCTTTATAAAGGTGACATTTCCCCCTTTCCTTTATTGTTGGTAGAGATGGGGATCAACAGCATTTAATACCTATAATATTCTGAGGTTAATTCAGTTGACTAAAGCTTCTGACAAACCATTTCCTCACTTATACTGCTAACAGTCCTAGGGAAATACATGAATACAATTAATCTTATCCCCATCTAAGAAACAAATAACAGTTTCTTGAGATATCAAACAGTGGCAGCTTAACTGTAGTGCCTGCTAAAGCCATATATATTGTGTGGGGACAGAAACAATAAAGCGGATAGAAGGTAGATTTGGGAAGCTCTTGCCTGAGAAGTAGTTGACTAACCAGTGTCTGTAATGAAATAGAGCAAATCTACAGCCAAAATTTAATTTTGTTGGTCTTGTTATTTAACAAGTCAGCCCAGATCAAGTCAATCTATGCTCAAAGGCATACCAGCCTTGACCATCCCATTTTTTTTAGGTTGTCTAGGATTACATTACTCAATAAGTCCTTATCTAAGATGGTGAGTTGTGATTTGAAAGAGATCAGGTTACTATTTCTAGCAGATCACATAACCATCAAATAGAGGTTCCTTCATAAGCATGAGGCAATCTCTTACTTTTTTTTAACTATAGTAATAACAATAGATTTCCTAGTGCATTTTGTTTTTGTTATTCTGAAACCTCAGTTCCCCAAATTCACTGCAGCTTCCACATAAGATTATCAGGAATAAGGTAAGAGTGAAATTAATATTTCAAACACATAAGGTGATGAGTTAGTAGAATCATTAGCATGCTGAATAAAATGCTTAGCACGGCTTTTCGTCTGTCTTTACATTCTGAGTTAAAATTCCACTAAGGTTGACTTTGCCTTTCATCCTTTCAGGGTCGATAAAATAAATACCAGTTGAGTACTGGGATCGATGTAATCAACTTGCCCTCTCCCCTGAAATTGCTGGCCAAACTTTGAAACCAATATTTCAAACTACATATGGAGCATACTAGAGAAGGAATCAGTCTGGAGAGAGTGCAGTGATGTACACACCTTCAAAGCTAGTAGTTGATTATATCAACCCCAGGACTTTGTCTCTTATTTTATCAATTGGGGTATCCTTGTATCTCTTCTACAGCAAGGCACTTATCTCCATCCCTCTATTATTCTTTTAACCTCACATCAACTGGCACAAAGCCACCTCCCTCAATACTACTCCCCTTAGTTGAAAGGGGTGACCCCACTAATGCTGGTGCAACGAAAAAAAGCACCCAGTACACTCTGTAAAGTGATTGGTGTTAGGAAGGGCATCCAGCCGTAGAAACCAACCAAAACTGACAAAAGTTTGGTACAGCTCTCTGGCTTGCCAGCTCTTATCAAACCGTCCACCTCATGCCAGCATTGAAAATAAACATTAGATGATGATATTTATTGACCAAGTTCCAGCACATAAAAGAGCACAACATATGCATATGTGCATACACACACAACAAAGTTCTATACACACACACACACGATCATCATCATCATCATCATCATCATTTAATATTCATGTTCCATGATTGGACGATTTGACAGGATCTGATGGATCCAAGGACTGCATTGTACTCCACTGTCTACCTTGGCATAGTTTCTATGGCTGGATACTCCTGCTAATGCCAAATACTTTACAGCATGCACTAGATGTTTCTTTTTTCATGCCACCAGCACTAGTGAGGTCACCATGCAGCTTGTAAGACTAGGAACCCCAAGACAGGTGGTTTTACGTTTGGAGACAAGAGGTTAAAGTATAAGGGACGGGGTCAGAGCAGACCAAGTTTCTTGCAGTAAATGAGCTACATGGTTACTCACATTTTAGAAGAGAAAGTGAGCGTGATCAGGGTGGAGCTGGAAAGCAATAAACATAGTAGTGATGAGGTGTCTGAGAAGACCCTCAGGGTATGAGACAAGTCCGAGTGGGGACAGAGGAACCAGAAGTGTATGTGGGTAGAGGTTGCGAAAGTGTATGGGAGTGTGTGAGGGTGTGTGAATATAATGAATGAAGAAAAAGTGTTGGGGGGAAGGATGTAGTGAATGGTGGCTAAGGAGTGAGGGTGTCCAGGGATGCACTGAGATGAAGAACAGCAGGCAAGTAATGCTGATGCAGTTGATAGGGGAAGGATGAGAGAGAGAGAGAGATGACATGTGATTAGGTATATTGCCAGAGTGTGGGGGAGAGGCAGGCATAGTAGATGGGGAGAGTGAGAGATGTATGGTTGCAGACAAGGAGAGATAATTTGGTAGCTCAGTGAGGGTGGGTGTCTTCATTGTAAAATGTGGATGGAGAGGACAGTATAAGAATGAGAGATGGATATCAAGTGAAATGGTTCTGAGCAATGAGAAAGATAAGTGGTATCATGGAAAAGCAGCAGTTAGAGAGATGATGGGTGGTGGGAGTTTCTTAAGAAGGAAATTAAGTGTGAGGTTCAAGGTCCTGAGATCAGCCTTCACCACTTCGTCCCATGTTTTCCTGAGTCTCCCTTTTCCACAAACTACACCCACCTTAAATGATCAGCATTTCTTTATATAGCTATCTTCATCCATATGCATCACATGTCCATACCAGCAGTCTTCTTGCTTGCACACTACATCTGATTCCTCTTATTCCTAGTTTTTCTCCCAGTACATTTATACTATATTGTTCATGCACATATACATTGCACATCTAACAGAGCATGTTTGCTTCATTTCTTTCCAGTCTTCTCAAGTCCATTGCATTCAAGGCCCATGTCTCACTGCAATGCAGCATTGCAGTTCTGACACAAACATTATACAATCTATCACTCAAGGAGAAGACCTTTGTTGCTGACAGTGGTAGTAGCTTCCTGAACTTTCTTCAACTGGTTCTTACCCTGGCTGCTATACTTTTAGAGCAACCACCTCCCAGGTAATAAAGGCTATCAACTACTTCTAGTGAACCATCCAAGCATTTAAGAGAATCTGTTTCCAGTGTGCTCATAGTACATACTGCTCCAGTGCACATCTCACATACAAAACTTATATTTGCTGTTAGTCTGTCTATGATTCCACTACATCTCTTGTGTGTCCATAACTTACAATGGGTACAGTTATAGAATTTATACCTAATCCTTTCTTGCATATCAAGTTAGGCCCTTTTTTTTTAAGTTGCCAGAGTCCTTTCTTTCTTCCTACTCACTAAAACCTTAGTCTTTGCTAAGTTTACCTTAAGACCTCTCAATTCCTCTATGAGAACTAGATTATCAGCATATAGGAGTTCCTATGGACAGCCAGTCATAAATTCATGTGTGATGGCCTATAGGACTGGAATTTCCTCTCCAATTCCCCTATGGAAGTTCCCATGGACAGCCAGCCAGGACTGTGATGGCCTGTAGGACTATGATGAATAGGAGGGGACTGAGGACTGAGACTTGATGGACTCCTACTCTCACACTAAATTCATCACTGAAATTGTTGTTGACTTTCACTTTACTTACTGCATCTTTGTACATAGCTTATACAACCTTCACAAGCCATTCAGTTCCACCGAGTTTCCTCAGTAATCACAACATTATTGAGTGTGGTCTCCTATCAAACACTTTCTACAAATCAACTAAAGCCAGGAATAGTGGTTTATCCTTAGCCAAGTACTACATCTTAATTATCCTACTACACACCCTGACTACCTCAATTACTTCATATCATCATCATCATTTAACGTCCGTTTTCCATGCTGGGATTGGTTAGATGGTTTGACTGGGACTGGTAAACTGGAGAGCGGCACCAGGGGCCAGTCATCTGTTTTGGCTTGGTTTCTATGGCTCAATGCCCTTCCTAATGCCAACCACTTTACGGAGTGTACTGGGTGTTTTCTAAGTGTCACTGGCACAGATGCCTTTTACATGTCACCAGCACTGGCAATGACAACGATCACTTAGCTTGACATGTTTTCTCAAGCATAGCAAATCGCCAGAAGTCTCGG
>JAOPUL010003388.1:85733552-85747096 GCA_027564515.1 Octopus rubescens
GTCTAACCCATGCCTGCATGGAAAAACAGACGTTAAAGGATGATGATGATGATGATGATGATACACACACACACACACACCATTGAAAGCATATACAATCTATGAATATAATATAGAATGCATGTAGCATATTGGTCACCTGAGTCCTATATACCTTATTGATATATTATTTTGATAAAGGCATCAACATGGTATGCAATACTTTTTTTTTGTATTGGTATTTGCTTTCTTGGAAGAAAAGCTTTGTATTTTGGCAATTGCACACCAACTCATACTCAAATTTTTGTGGTGCACTTAAATCAACCCCTTCTGTTGAATGGTGATGAACCACGACCACCTAATCATGACTATTTACCATACAGCTACATACTAAGCTTGTGACCAAGACCATCCTCTTGGGCATATTCCTTCCTATCTTTCACAAAGCCAAAAATCATAGCACCAAATCTTCCACAGTTGTACAGATTAAGAATATTCACAATGAGACGATTTGTCGCAGCTGTTTGGACACTGACGATTTGGCGCTGTTGATTGAACACTTAGCTTGTTTTGCTGATAGTACTTTTTTGGCGCTGGAGGCAAACATGCATTCATGCATCTGCATAAATATACACATGCAGATAAAAAAAAAAGTAAGAGAGAGAAAGACATTACAATTAAATAATTGAACTACAATTAATATAAACGCTTTTCTTCTCATCATATATATCGAGAAATATGCTCATACACATAAGCAGAGGTAGGTTAGAGAGCAAGAGAAACATTAAAACCACTGATGTTAAATAAGTCAGCCTTTGAATAAATGGCACCAAAACGGCTGTGCCAAAATGTCTCGTGTCCAAAGAATATTTACATACTGGTTCCACGTAAAAGGCACCTGTGCTTGTGCCATGCAAAAAGCACCCATGCTGGTGCCATGTAAAAGGCACCCACACTGGTGCCACATAAAAGGTACCCATGCTGGTGCCACATAAAGGCACCTGTGCTGGTCATACGTAAAAAAGCATCTAGTACACTCTGTAAAGTGGTTGGCTTTAGAAAGGGCATCCAGCCATAGAAACTTTGCCAAAACAGACAATTGGAACCTGTTGCAGCTCTCCTGCTTGCCAGCTCGTCAGACCGTCCAACTCTTGCCAGCTTGGAAGATGGACATTAGATGATGATTACCTACAATGCCTGGAAGAAATATTCCCACCCCTACTGACTCAGGTGGCTTTAACCAGTTTTAACATGCAAGTTTACCATCCATAAAGCAATGTATGTTTTTGTACATTGTTCATCCTACAAACTCTCCTATTCACCCCAAATTACTGCTGGACCTGGTTTGTTGCCAGAAAACCTACTAATCCTTTTTGACTCACTACTTCTCAAACATAGTCCCATATGCAGTACTTCATTGGAGACAACTTCCATGTTTGTTGCCTGATTTGCATTCACTCTGCAAAATTTCATCAAAACTTTACTTTTCCATTCCACCATTCTTATCACCACATACAAGCCAATGAAGGAACATGTACATGGTCATATGTTAGAAATAGTAGCCAAATTTCATCCATTCATATCCTATAGTCTTAAAAAGGAGGGACACATTTGATAGTAATCATCATTTAAAATCCGATGGTTTGACAGGAGATGGCAAGGCAGAAGACTGCATCAGGCTTCACTGTCTATTTTGGCAGGGTTTTTACAGCTGGATGCCTTCCCTAACACCAACCACCTTACAAAGTGAACTGAGTGTTTTTTATGTTGCACCAGCGAGACATGCAAAAGGCTGGGTGGTGATGGTTGGTGTTCTTTTGATCATATGTCTACTCAATCAGGACTGACCTGTGGTTAACCAACAATACAACATGAATGAGAGTCATGAAGTCATTTCCTGTTACTCTAAGTCAGTGGTTCTCAACAGGGGTCCATATGACCCTTGGGGGTCCATGCAAGATTTATCTGCAATAAATTGCTTCCACTTCTACAATACACAACATATTTTCACAATTTTTTTTGTACAATTCCTAATAATATTTAATTATAAAATATGATTTTTAAAAACATAGAATGGCTAAAATTGGAATCAAAGGGGTCCATAGGTAAAAATGGTTGAAAACCACTGCTCTAAGCCAACAAGGACATTATCCCTATCGGTAATTTGTACCTCATAGCCTGTCCCCTTTTTTTTCCCCGAAACTATTTGATCTTTCTCTGGTTGCATTAACCTGTGGAAATGTGTTCCACTCCACAGAAGGAGCAGCCTCTTTGACAGTGTAAATTGTTGAACTATTGCTCTCACTGACAACAACTCAAAAGTAACAGTTGTTTACACCCTTCATCAACACCCTCTGTTCCTCCCCATCCTCAGTAACCACCTGTACAATTTCTATACTGCTAGATCTGCTGAAGACCTTTTCTCCTGTCACCTACTGCTGGTCCCTTCATTATCATCATCATCATCATCATCATCCTTTAATGTTCATTTTCCATGCTGGCATGGGTTGGACGGTTTGACTGGAGGGCTGTACCAGGTTCGTCTGATTTGGCTTGGTTTCTATGGCTGGATGCCCTTCCTAATCCCAACCACTTTACAGTGTGTGCTGAGTGCTTTAACGTGGCACCGGCACAGGACTCTCAGCACATGTGTTTTAACATGGTAAGACTCTCGATTTGAAAAATTTGAAAACGGTGTCACTGCACTTGATATGAGCAAAGCATTAGTCATGTTTAACACAAAAATTTGGTTAAACTGTTAGTCTGATATATGGTCTTCATCCAACTGTTAACTTTTGGTAATTTCCAATCATTACAACATCAAATATGCTATACTCTAGGACAGGGGTTCTCAACCATTTTTTTTTATCTATGGACCTCTTTGATTACTATTTTATTCTGGTGGACCCCCATAGCCATTCGATGTTTAAAAACTAGTTTTACAGATACTTCTTTCAAAATTCCTGTTTTGCTTTTCACACATTAACTTGTGTAGGTTGAACTATGTAAAATATCAGAAAAAGAAACCTAGCTGTTTCTTGCAATACAAATTTTTTCAGGGGCCCTTAAAATACTATTGCGGATTTCCGTCCAACCCATGCTTGCATGGAAAAACGGACGTTAAAGGATGATGATGATGATGATGATCCCCAATTTACTATATTGTTATGTGTACCCCCACAAATCTTATATGGACCCTGGTTGAGAGTATGGTTGTGTTGTCCACACTGTTAATCTTATACATTAAACCTTTTGTTTCAATATTTCTATTGAGATACACAACCTTTGTTTCAATCAGTTTTGAAAATAATGAAGATTTTAGTAAAATAACTTTGTCATTATTAAACTAGTATTTGGAATATAAATTAACAATAGATTTTGATGGATGCTTTTAATTTAGATTACTTTAAAATTGGAACTTTGTATTATAGAACCAGGGGCTTTCTCAGGCAGGTTGTTATTAAAACAGTTAAGGATTTGCTTGCTGTCACCTAACAATGTTCATTACAATATAAATAATATTCTTTACTCCTCTTTAATCTTCTGCACAAAAGAGTCATACACATGTGACACAAAAGAGTCATATACATACACATGAATCCTGTGCTCAGGGGCGAATTAAGACCCATAGAGGCCCTAATCACTTGTATATTTTCACTTTATTTATATGTGAAAAGTTTTCTTTTTTTTAAACTGCAAAGTCTCCAATCAGATCCTCAAAATGAATCTTACGTAACACACCTGCTTCTATACTTAGTAGAGATAAGGCATCCTGAATATTATTTTAGCAAGTTTTAAGTGATTTCTTTTGTGTCGTAAACCATTTACCCTTTCTGTGGTATCCCCTTTCCCTTGATGCCCTAAGCACATGCTTATTTTGCTTAATGGTTAATCCAGCGCTGCCTGTGTTGCCTCCATAAATAAACCCCCAAAATATTTTTCTGTTAGGACATGACAATCTTAACTCTTTTGACAATACAAAAACCACTTACCCAACTTTCCTCCCTACAATATCAACCCATTTGGAATTTCTTTCCTACCCACATTTTTCTTATGATCAGTGGCTTGCAGCTGAGTATTAAACTCGTCAATTGAACCGGTCTGGTACTAAGTCCTGGAAGCAATTCCTTCTTCTGGACATACCATAAAACAAAAAAAATTATGTCAAAGATGTGATTATCTAAAGGTGTGCTGAACACAATTTAAACTATTATTAGCCATTTCTTACTCAACCCACTGATGTATATAATTGACTAAAAGGCCAATTGAACAATATACTGTTTCTTACATATGACAAACAGATGCCTATATATTTTTTTTTACTTATTTCAGTCATTAGACTGCAGCCATGCATGGGCACCACCTTGAATTTTTAGTCAAATGAATCGACTCCACTATTTTTTTAAAGCCTGGTTCTTATTCTATCAGTCTCTTTTGCCAAATTGCTAAGTTATGGGGGCATAAACACACCAACTCCAGTTGTCAAGTGGTGGTGGAGGACAGACACACGCATAGATGTGTGTATATATATATATATATATTTAGGCACCCATGTCTAAAAGTGGTAGTGTCGAGAGCCCTGTTGCTAAAAGCAAAGGCGGCCTTGTCAAGAGTTCTGATGCTAAAAGTAGAAGCAGCCACATCGAGAGTCTTGTTGCGTTCTTAAATGCGAATTCCCCACTCTACCTCGCTGTATGAAAATGTCTATTATTTAGCACACATGATTTGGTATGGTAGGGCAGACACGAGACTCTGAAGTCATTTCTGGCAAATTACAAGGCGCCAAAGGGAAGTAAAATACATGGTTCTCAATATAAGTTTGTGTTTTGTTTGTCTAAGCTTGTCTTATTTTGTCTCTGCCATATTGTTATGCTAGAAATGTGAAAATATGTCCTTAAATGCGAGTTTTCCACTCTACCTCGCTGTAAGAAAATTATCAATATTATTTAGCACGTGATTTGGTCGGGCTCAGCTTTTCGGTATGGTAGGGCAGACACGAGACTCCAAAGCCACATTAGCAAATACAAGGCACCAAAGGGATGTAAAATACATGGTTCTCAATATAAGATAAGTTTGTGTCTTGTCTGTTTAAGCTTGTCTTATTTTATATCTGCTATATTGTTATGCTAGACATGTGAAAATATGTCCTTAAATGCGAGTTTCCCACTCTACCTCGTTGTTTATCAATATTATTTAACACACGTGATTCGGTCAGGTTTGGCATTTTGGTATTGTAGGGCAGACACAAGACTCTGCCGCCTTTTCTGGCAAATACAAGGCGCCAAAGAGATGTAAAATACACGGTTCTCAATAAAAGATAAGTTTATGTTTGTTCATCTAAGCTCTTCTTATTACAGGCAGGCGGGCTGAGCGCATGCATTTGAACCATCTTCGCTTTGTTGGCGGTGGGGTGGGGCGGGTAGGGTAATGTGCATTGTGCGATAAAATATTTCTCTGGAGCACTTAAAGTTATCTAAGTCCTAATGGAGAATAAAAGTTATTTAAGTTCTAAATTATTACTATAGCAAGGGAGAAAGGACCGAAGAAATTAAATTCTAAATTATTATTATTATATTGAATTATTATTATTCATAGTGAGGGAGAAAGGACCGAAGAAATTAAATTCTAAATTATTATTATTATAGCAAAGAAGAAAAACCGATGGTCTGGGTCTGAAAGAAATCCTGAATGTATATTCTTAGTGCTGTTTATACTTTGAGGGAGTATGGGGGTATAAAACCCAATTTCTGGCAGTATTCCTGTGAGGATAAGTAATTCTAGATATTATTTGTTTTTCGTAAGAAATGTGTCTGACAAAAATTGAGAGAAGATACTTATTTTTTAATTTTTATTGTGCTGATCTATTAAAAAAAATAACCTACTACTCCAATAAAGCTCCAGGCTAACCCAAGCCTTGTGAGTGGATTTGGTAGAAGGAAACTGAAAGAAATCTGGTTGTGTGTGCATGTATATGTGTGTGTGAGTGTTTGTGTATACCTTTGTCTTGACATTAAGTGACGGTTGTAAAGAAACATCATCATGAAAGTGATGTTCATTTCCAGTCTTCCATAAAAAAAAACATGTCTGGCCAAGGAAAAATACTACCTTGCTTAGAAACAGGTTTATGTTAATGGCAGGAAGGGCATTCGGACATAAAAAATCAGCCTCAACAAATTCCATCTGATCAATGCAAACACAGAAAACTTATCAAAATTATGAACCAATATTGTAGCACTGCTCACACATGAGTAACAGTAGTTCACTACCATGCACATTCACTATTTCACAGAAAAGCATTTTAAAATAACTGATTACTTAATTGCTAAAAACATATTTACTGATAATGTTCAAGATCTGGTCTTCAATATTGTTTGTGTTTTTTTTTTAATGGCTTAGAGGAAGGCGAACAACACCTGTGACTTTTTCAGGACTAGTGGAGGAAAAGAGGAAGTTACTTTCACCAGCAACTTTAATTAAATGCCTTAATTAAAAGTCTTAAACTGGGTGACAGGATTAAGTCTACTACCAAAGAAAAGAACATTCCCTCCAATAAACTTTCATATAGTTTTTAGCTATGAAATTTCTTGCATAAAGGTTCATGGCAAATCAAATCAAAATTTAAGTTGGTTAATTTGCTGCGAGGAATGAAAAATCCAACATTTTGTACACTTTAAGACCAATGCAAATTTTGTGAAATAAAAAAAAATCAAAGAAGAGAGGAGAGCAAAAAAGGACAGTGTGTATAAAAGAAAATGATTTGAGTAGAATGATGTGGGAAGGAAAGGCGAAGGGAAGGGGTGGTGAAAGTTTGTAGTGTAACAGGTCAGTTGAAAGCTTAGTCAGATATCATATCAATGCTGACTAAGGCTATGGTAGAAGATACTTGCCCAAGGTATTGTGCAGTGAGAATAAGCCAGAAGCCAAGTAGTTGCAAAGTGAACTTCTTAACCACATGACCAGCTATAATTTGTTCTGTCTGTCATGATTGTAACAATCTCTACTTTGAATAAGGAAAGTTTGGAGAAAACTGGCTCATTCATGTCGAACTGTCCAACCTATGCCATCATGGAAAAGAGGACATTAAATAATGATGATGTAAAATGATTTAATCTAAAGACCAATATTAAATATTGAATAATTTTTAATATAAATAATGTTCTACAGATCACAACAGTTTTAATCCTTTTGATACCAAACCACCTAAGATTGCCTTTGGTTCTGATACAAACTTCTTGTTTTAAAGTAATATAAATTAAATCTTCTATCAAAATTTCTTGTTAATTTATGTTCTGCCTTAGTAAGAACAAAGTTATTTTATTAAATATTCCATCATTTTCAAAATTAATTGAAACAAAGGCAGTGTATTTCAACAGAAATATAATAACAAAAGATTTAAATATGCAATAATTTTTAATATCAAATAAAAGTAGAGAATTTCTATATGAAAATCTAATAAAAAAAACAAAAAAAAACAACATTCAGCCTACTTTAAAATTTGTGTAGGATATGAAAGTTAATGTGCACCAAAATGTGTGGTCCATATGTGTGCGAATGGGTGAAATTTGTATATACATGCATTTGAAAAAGTGTGCAAAATGTTTCATTCATTAACTTTTAATGTAGAAGAATCACAGCTTGATTGTTCTACAGATCACATAACAAAAAATCTTATTACTATTTTCAGCCATTCAATGATCAAACTAGTTTTGATTGGTTGTCCTAGAGATAAGAACCGAAATCCACCCTTCACTTACAACAACTTCTTTTCTGTTCCTATTTCACTTTAATCACTAAACTATAACATTAACCATAGTTATCCCTGTGCCTTAGACTTATAGCTAGAGCTAAAATATTCAGTCTATTAAATTTTATGAAAGTAGATTTTGTGAGGAGAAAATAGAATGATAATAACTTAGACAATGTCCAGGACATTATTGTATGTTATTAGATGGTGGTTCATAACAAAAGAATGGTAGAATGTAAGAGGATCGGCTGAAAAGTTCATAGGTTGACCAAGATACTCTCTTGGAATGTGACCAAATGAGATTTACTTTTCAACATAGTCTCCTTTGCAGTCAACACAATTCTTCCATCAGTGTTGCAGTGCTTGGATCCTATTGGTGAAGAGGCTTTCATCAAAAACGTCATCAACAGTAGATATGACATCATCATCACAGCAATACTTTGTTCCCAGCCAAGTGTTTTTTCATGTTGGGGAACAGATGATAGTCAGATGGGGCTAAATCAAGAGAATAGGGTGGGTGATCAAACAGTTCAAAGTCACAGCCACACACAGCAGCCATTGAAACCAAAGACTTGTATCCTGGAACATTGTCCACATGAAACAAGACCCCTATCATCAGTTTTCCTGGGTGTTTGGTCTTGATAGCCTTTCGTAACTGCCTCAGCAAGCTGGCATAATACTCTCCATTAATGGTGTGGCCCTTTTGAAGATAGTCAATAAACAATGCCTTTTGCATCTAAAAAACTGAAGCCATCACCTTACTTGCAGATGAAATGACCTTGGCCTTCTTTGGAGCAGGTGAGGAGGGGTTTTTCCACTGCATGGATTTCTCTGGCTCAAAGTGATGAACCCAACACTCATCCTGGCTTAGGAAACATTCAAGGAAACCAGCTGGATCTGCCTGAAACAATGTCAGATTTTCCTATGATGTGATCAGCCTGATTCGCTTTCAATCAGGTGTCAAATGTGGCACCCACCAAGCAGAAACCTTCATCATGCCAAGTTCATTGTGTAGAATATTCTCAACTCTTATGGGATAAGATAATAATATTGGCTATTTGATTTATAGTCAACTGCCTGCCATCCATCACCATGTGGTGAACACAATCAATGTTTTCCTCAGTGGTGGCAGTTGCAGGACATCCTTAGGTCATCTTCAAGACTCTCCCTTCCCCTCCTAAATTCAGCTGCCCACTTTTGCATTGCTGATAATCTAAGACAACATGCAACTAAAGACCCTCAAAGTCATTAGAAAGGCTAAACCCTACAACCTATGATGATCTTTGTGACAACTGCATCCTAGCCACTAGCCATTCTTTTTGGGGTTACAAAATAGTTCAGCTGTGATAAAACAAAGCTTAAGACCTGCAATAGGCCATCTTCTCATCACCACCACTTCTAATAGAGTACCAACTCTCTTCATATTCCTTCTTGCCAATGTATTTCTCACAGTTGACTTAGAATAAGCTACATCAATCTTTGAGGTTTTATGACACTACCGCTTTCTCTTGACTAAACCAATTAAAAAGAAAAAACACATGAACCTGCTGAAATTGAAGTTAAACAACCACATTGATTATTCCAATCTGCAATGTGTTTCTAGAATAAACAACTCAAGATACAGCTGGGTTCCATATAAAAATGGTTTTCGTTTGATTTCCTGATTATATTTTACAGTAATTTTGATGTTTTACAAAGATAAGAGACACATGGTAAGGAGGTAGGTTATGACATTTACGTTTTTATCAAGGGTTTTATTGATATGAAGCAAAATGTCAGAGAATTGTAGTTACAGACTTCAGTTGTCAAGAGCTTAGTATTTACTCTGTAGTACCTGACTACAAACATTTTGAATAATAGATTTGTTGTTAAAATGAAAGATGGAGTTTGTATAGAGAAACAACAACAATAACATCAGCTGTAAAATAGTAGGTTTATGAATTAGAGAGCAAAATAACATTCCAACACAATACAAATATCCAGAGTTTTTCATTTCATTATAATTTTAATGTCCACTATTCCATGCTTGCATATGGGTCAGACGAAATTTCTTGAGGTTGATTTTCTATAGCCAGATGCCCTTCCTGTCACCAACCCTCACTGGTTTCCTAGTAAGGTAATATTTCCCCATGACCAGACATGTTTTCACAGAAGATTGAAAATGAAAAACACTGCTTGCGTTATGGTGACACTCTTTTACAACTAATATGTTATGTCAAAGTAAGGAGACAGTAACACACACACACACACACATATATATGTGTGCGTGTCCTGTTGTTAAGAAGTGGTCGCATCGAGACGTCCATGTTGCTATGAATCGGACGGATCAAGAGAGCAAAGCCTTTCTGGCAATACAAGGCGCCAAAGAGATGCAAAGTACGATCCTCAATTTTGGGATAGGTCTGTGATTGAGACTAAGCTTTTCTTTTTTGTCTCTGCTGTGTCATGCGGGAACCTCGCTGTATGTGTCCTCAGATGCGAGTTCCCACTCCACCTCGCTGTATGTGTCCTCAGATGCGAGTTCCCACTCCACCTCGCTGTATGTGTCCTCAGATGCGAGTTCCCAATCCACCTCGCTGTATGTGTCCTCAGATGCGAGTTCCCAATCCACCTCGCTGTATGTGTCCTCAGATGTGAGTTCCCACTCTGCCTCGCTGTATGGAGGTTCCCCCCACCCCAGCCTATTTGTTCCCGGTCCTTATGTCTATCTGCCACCGATCTATGTCTCATTCATCCCTGCTCTATATGTCCATCTGTCTACTAATTTCCTGTGAGGTGCCACGTAAAAAAGCACTCGTGTTGGTGCCACGTAAAAAAGCACTCGTGTTGGTGCCACGTAAAAAAGCACTCGTGTTGGTGCCACGTAAAGCACCAACATTGTGAGCCCGGTGCCAGTGGCATGTTAGAAGCACCCAGCACACACTGTAATGTGGTTGGCATTAGGAAAGGCATCCAACCATAGAAACCAAGCCAAATCAGACTGGAACATGGTGAATGCAGAACCATGTGGTTGGAAAGCAAACTTCTTACCACACAGCCATGCCTGCACCTAAAAATTAAATAGCCTGATGATTTAGTTTCATTATCTGCTATACTTATTTCATTACGTGAATTGATGAAATGTGGTCACTGCAAACCTCAGCAAAGGCAAACTAAGAGAGCAATAAACTCTGAATAACTCTGAATAAAAAGTAATACATGATAAATAGGATACTGTCATCTCTGGTGCTGGTAACAGACCAAAATGCACCGAGCCTACACTATAAAATGGTTAGCAATAGAGTATCTAATTGTACAGTTATAAAATATAATTCACTACAGGCATTGGCAATTTTCTCTTTTATTGTATCAGATGAGGAAATGCAATAGAACCATTCAACCTATGCTAGCAGGGTAAAAGCAAATGCAAACTGATGAGGATTCTAGTAACAGTAGAGATTGAAAGTTATTGAAAAACGTTGTTTGGTTCAAAACTTTTGAAAGACTGAAGATTGTCAAATATTTGTGCCTTTCTTATGTTAAGAATAAGGCCAATACTAGTGAGAATATATATTTTGAATTTTAAGGATTCATAAAGCAGCAATAGTGTAAGTTCAGAAAAGAATCCTAGAACTTAACCCTTTAGCATTCAGATTACTCTATCACATGTAATGTTTACTTATTCACATCGTTTTGAATTAATCTTGCATTATCTCACAGCTTTGAGGTTTTGATGATGTGATTGTTTATTTCTATACTTATACTTAGGGTAGGTGTGAGGGGTCAAATCTGGCCAGTTTGAACATAAAACAGACAAAATATTTTGGCCAGATATAGCCAGTTTAAATGTAGCATATTTAGCTATATATATATATATATATATATATAAAATATCATCATCGTTTAGCATCCGTTTTCCATGCTGGCATGGGTTAGACAATTTGACTGGAAAGTCAGAGACCTGCACTAGACTCCAGTCCATTTTGGCTTGGTTTCTACGGCTGGAGGCACTTCCTAACACCAACCGCTCCAGAGAGTATACCAGGTGCCTTTAACATGTCACTGGCATGGGTGACATAATATATATATATATTAATTAACTGTACCTTGCATAATAATGGTTAATCTATGCCAGTTTTTATCATATATATTTATAGAATTTTATGAATGATAGCTTTCTGATGAAGCACTATGAATGATACAAAAAAAAGCAAGTGCACACATCCTATCACAGTCATAAAACAATATAACTAAGCCTTATCTAGGCAACCCAGATAAAGTGTAATTAATCATCTTAAATTTAACTCTAATCTCATGTTCAAAGTGCAATTGTTTACTCAGGTTTTAATCAGTTAACTTTGTAAATGTTACAATCATTTGTTGCAATCATCTTTAGACTAAAAATACTGAAGAAAGTATAGACTAGGTTATATAGTTCTTCAAATTTCGAACTGATTATAGTTGGCAGAAGTCACACCTTCACTATGGGAGTAATTGAAAGCATGTCAAAACAAAAGATTTTTAACTGATTTTTAAACGCTTTTTCAAGAACTGACAATTTGGGGATAAATAAAGAAAGGACAGGAAGTTATTTGTAATAGTTTTAGTTCTTTCACCTCCAAAAATACCACTAGTCTTATGAGATAAAACATTTGTAGTAAAATGCCACCAGAAATTTCATTATTACATCATCATCATCCTTTAACGTCCGTATTCCATGCTGGCATGGGTTGGACGGTTTAAAATCCATTTGGTTAAACTTACATAGTTTTATGAAAGAATGTTTTGTCAGCATCAGCATTTACATCAATTTTCCATACTGGTATGGAAAGTCAGTTCTTATTTGGAATTACTGCCTTCATAGATACATTGGGGGAAACATGCCTCACTCATATGTTCCATTTTTGGCATGGTTTCTATGACTAGATGCTTTTCCTAACACCAGCTACTTTACAGAATGTACTGGGTAGATTTTTATCAAGGCACCAGCACTTGAGAAGTTGTCATGTATCTTGTGAGTCTAAAGAGTCCTATGTAGTCTCCATACTTTACAAAGAAAATGTAACCAAGAATGTGAATACAAAGGAGGTGATAACCAAGTACTATGAAAAAAGAGAATACGAATATGAGCAAGCCCAGAAAAACAGAATGATGGGATGGTAGTTAGGAAAACTGTATGAGCAGCTTGATAAAATAGCAATAAAGATGACATGGTAAGAGAGTGAGTGTAGATAGCATCACAATAGGTGATGGTTAGAGTTGTAGGGGTAATATAAGAGAAACGGTGACAGTTACATATTGATTGAGAGTAGGAGGTTGACTAGAAGATAGTATAGGATAGCAATAAAGATGTACCATAATGAGAGCAACTGGTGGATAGCAACACAAATAATGATAGGAGTGGTAGATGTCAACTAAGAGTCACATGGAGGGGGGAGTGAAAATAGTGAATATAGATAGATCTAATGCCATCCTTTGTTACATAGGTGTCATAATGTTAGAGAAGTAGGGTAATGGGAGTAATGTGGGGAGAGAAGTGAGAGGATAATGGATATTGATGATGGAAGGATTAAGTATAAACAGATAAAATGCCATCTCATGATACAGGTAGCTTGGTGCAGGCAGTGAAAGGGATAAAGGTTGAGAAGGTAGCAAATTGTCAGTAGACAGGAATATACTGAACAAGTGACCCAGATATATGTATTCCAGAGTCCCTCACTTACCATTATATTAATGAGTTCAAATGCCGCCGGGGTCGACTTTGCCTTTCATCCTTCCGGGGCCGATAAAATAAGTACCAGTTTAAAACTGGGGTCGATGTAATCGATTACACCCCTCCCCC
>JAOPUL010003388.1:85765676-85776695 GCA_027564515.1 Octopus rubescens
AGCTTGCCAGTTTCCAGTCAAACTGTCTAACCCATGCCTGCATGGAAAAACAGACGTTAAATGATGATGATGATGATTATAGAAATATCCAAAAGAGAATAAAGTTCTTTAAATTGTAGAGCTTTTTTTTCCAAAAATCACATTTTGTCAGCAAAAGTTATACAGTACTCAAATGACAAAACAGGTATGCTGACAGATATTTCATTAGCAAAGATTTCTTTAAAATAATGTAATTTTTTAAGTTGGTGTTTTAATCATCAGGTGTTTCCTTCCTAGTATGTTGCTGTTTAGTCCCAGGTTAGCTTTGATTGAGCAGATATTAGCAAGAATGTTCCATTCATAGGTAACCTATCATTTATTCTGGTACAGGTATCCAAGACTACATTATTCAATGTGGCTTCCATTTTTAAGCCTGTAGAGTGTAACCTGAGGATGATCTGGCTGTTATTACAAGCAAGTCGAGTAATTACATAGAGACCCACCCTCGTTAGCTCATACGTTTATCATAGCAACATTATTAGAGGCACCCATCGCCACCTATCTTTCCAAATTTCAATTCATTGCTTCATTTTGGAATGGGTATTTTCCTAAAGAACTTGTGGCTTTCAAAGCAAAAGGATGAAAGTTCTTTAAAATACTAATAGTTGGTTTATTTTTGGAATCTTAGTAATTAAGAGATAAAAAAATGTTGGCCTTGACAGCTATAAATTAATATAATTAACAGTAATGAAATGTAGAATCAGAAGGAATAAGAGAGAGGTATTATTTATCTATTAAAAAACAAAGAAAATGTCAACAGCAGTCTTTCAATTGAGTTTCAGAGAAAATGTAACTTGGTCAATTCCGGTAAAAATAAGATTAAAACTATACAAGAGGAACTTACCAGTGTTACTTTTAAAATGTTCTGACTCTTGATAGCTCGGTGGTGGTCCCGTATACGTTGGTATAAACCCACCAGGTTGGTTGGGTGCTGAAGGGACAGACATGTTGCTAACAATAAAAATAAAACGTGTTAGTACATACCAAAAAATAACAAATCGAGGAGCGTTTTCTAACATTAAAAACATTTTAAGAATTAAATTAAGTGCAGAACTACCAGTTTAAAAATGTATCCAGCTATCGGTATTTTGCACAAGATTTTATCCTGAAAAGTAAGTTGCAAAAGTTTAAGATTCTTAAAGCTATTTTCATCTTTCAAATGATAACTTCAATCATCCAGTTTATATTTTATTTCTAAGCAATGGAGTAACTTCAAAGTCCTTATAGATTCTTTAATTTCAAATTAACTCCATTTAGAGTTTGAGGAGAAGGTGTGCTTTTTAAAGTGTGTTAAGTATCTTTAGATAACAGATACGACAAAATAAAAACTGTGTTTGCATCCAGGTGACTTGTTTTAACTACAGGAGTGTTTGATTATAGACTCGTCAGAAACAGTCAATTTAGATGTGAAGTTATTTAAACCCTGCTAAACTGAAGTAATAAGAAATTGACAATAAACGCTGGAATGTAATTATTTTTAACCTCCATAAAATTTTAAAACTTATAAAAACTCCCCGAAGTTAGAAACATACTTTAAAAAAACTGCGTTGTTAATGAGACTAATTGGTTAAGAAATATTTTAAGAAATATTTTATCTTTCTCTCACACACAGACACCCTTTCCAGCACAAAGTTGAAACAAAACAGACGGCTAGTTTAATAAAACGTAACGAATTATGTGTTATTTCGCAGTTGAAATTAACTAAAGTGGGTCAAATTAGTAACAATAATGAGAATTCTTTCTTTGACACCAGCACTTATTTATTCATACAATAACGGTCACAAAAAGGGGTTTACAGGAAGTGTGGAGATATATAAACATAGTTATATATAAACATAGTTATAAAAAACGAGAGGTGGGGCAAAAATGTCATGTGGATATTCTAAACATTTAGATAAAAATACACGCATCTATCTATCTGACTATCTATATATATATATATATATATATAGATAGATAGATATATATAAACTTTTCTATGAAAAGTATACTTATAAAACTGAAATAACACGTATTACAAGAGTTATTTTTAGACTATTTTTCTTATATTTATTTTTAAAGCCATTTGTGTTGGCTGAGATAACAAAACTGGCATGCAAGTACAATTATTAAGAGAGAAAATTACTGACCGTTTCTAAAGCCAGTAAAAGCAATAAAACTGAGTGAAAAGATTGTCTCACATGGAATATAATAATGGAAACATTGTTTAGTTTCAGGGTCATCGTAGACTAATAAGTGTGGCTGGGTCCAGCAACAAATTTGACCGGTTCCAATCCACAATACAATACACATACATAACTATCACCTGACCATTGATCCAGCCACTGAGTTCAATTGATAACAAAACTATTGACAAGTTTCAACCAAGCTGGACAGGTGCGGTCACAGATTTTTCAGTCAGCTGTTTCTTTCACAAGATGTCCACAGATTTCATAATCGTTTAGCTGATCAACTAACTAGATACATCTTCATAGAGAAAGTATATTGCAATGGAAACTGAATCACATAATTTAAGACAAAATAGAGAGATATTTCAATATAGAAAGACCAACAACGAGAATGCATATATATATATATATATATATGTATATTTATAAAACACATACAAACTAATAGTTCAGAGAGGAGAAAGGAATTGTTGATAAAATGTCAAAAGTCTTACAATGTCTTCAGAGAAGTTGGTCCCAGAGAGACGAATGGATGTGAGTGTCTGCCAGTAATGAAAAAGTGTCAGTCAATGTGTCCGATGAGAGAAGCAATGTTGAATGTATCTGATGTCGAAACTTCCCTAGGATATTACTATAGATTGCTGACTTGCAGCTGTTCTGTAGAGTGGATAGGAAAGTAGAATGACCCAAGGCCGGGGCCACAGGAAGCCTGTGTCTGTAAAAGACCAGGAGACAGCGATGGGTTATGGTAGACAGTATCACATTAATCTATAGAGAACGAAGACAGTGTGACATCAATGTATATATAGAGAGAGGAGATAGTGTGACATCAATATATATAGCTGATATAAAACAAGGCGACAAGTCCTATGATTCTCTGACGTCATAGCATCACAAGATTCTTTAGTAGAGCAAATACGGGAAGCCGTCGTTTCGTATAATTTCTATACAACTCTTGCAACACATTATGTAATTTTTAATTTAATTTTTGTTCATATTATTAAATTACAGTTATTTTCCACTAGTATTTAGCTGATTCTAGTTTGTTTTTCGTCCATTTTTAGTGCTGTTTTTTCTTTAGTATCAATAGTTATTCCAATTTCTTTTCCGTATTTTACCCACAGAATAAATCATGTAATCTTATATTATGTTGTGTTGAGTAGCAGCTCCTGTCCTTAGGCACTGCTGAAATAACAGTGTCAAACTGTGCCCAGAGACTTGGTGCTTGACTCGTTTGCCACGTTTAGCCTACACTCCTAACACCATACTTTGTCCAGACTTCCATGGTGCTATAATCTGCTCAATCTAACTGCTTGTGTCATCTAGCTATACACTCCAGATTTTAAGCTTCAGTCACGCTGCTATATTCTAGTTAGTCTAAATGTTTAGAGTCGCAATGCCATTTCCTTACAACAGGCCTAATAATTTAGTCATGGCTCAATGTGTATAATACATTGAACACCTTTCGGCTGGAAAAAATTTTAATGAGTTGCCTAGCAGATGATGTAGTCTAGACAGGACTTTGGCAATCCTTCGGTATTAGTAGACGACATCATTCACCCACACAAAGTTCCCTCGTGACAAAGAGGCTAGACTGAAAAAGAGGGTGAACGACGTCGCCTACTAATACAGAAGGATTACCAAGTATTTTATATGCTTTTTTAAAAATTTTAATTAATTTGTTCTGAGGAAAGATCTATGCCCATGTCTTTGTAGGCTCTCAAAAACTGGTGAAATTGACGATGTTAACGTTGCTCTTGAATATTTGCAAGTCGACAGTTGCAGGAAGATCATGTTCAGAGAGGAAATTCCAGAAAGCTGATGTTCTGGGAAGTCAAGACTGAGTGTAGTGGTTGGTGAAGTGGCTGAGGGCAAGCTGAACACAAGATAGATGACGAGAGAAGAGATGAGTGAGTCGGTAGTGTTCAAGTGGAGGTAACACAAGACCAAAATGGAAGCCTTCGATTATAGCTATGTTCGAGCAAGGCTAACCTGGGACTAAACAACAACAAATGTTCCACCAACTTTGAAATAATTCAGCTTTCTAGCGAGAAATGATGTCGTTTAGCTTCAAGACAGCCTTGATTGACTAAACTTATGACCAAAGGCTCTGCCATGATCATTTCATCTTTTTCAGGAGTATCTATGTGATCTAATGTGTCTTTACTTTTTTTTATGACAGTAGATTGCGATTTTAGAGAAGTTTGGTTGCTATTTCTAACAACCTCTAAGTAATCGTACTAGTGAACGACTGCGCCGAAGTTTCTTTGCTGGTTTGAGAAATGATGTGATTAGCGTTGTGAATGCAATGTGAGATGTAAATTCCATTCGCTAAGAACAGACGTTCACCACCTACAACTTAGATATAACTTCTTGTCTTGTCTTCTATTATAATCCTATTCAAATCTTTTAACGTTATTATATCTACAACAAATGACCGGTTAAATATTATTATCATCATTTCTTTTTTCTCTTTTTTTTTTAATCTGGAAGGATGAACGGTGAAGTAGATCTTTACAGCATTTGAATTCAATACGTAAAAAGGCATTATTACCGCAAGCTCTAATGATTGTCAAACTAATGATTTCCCCAAACTGAAGAGGGTGAAACAGATTTACTACAGAAAATATTAGGGTTCATATACTACCTGCCTGTGGTTAGTGGCATAGCTAGTGTGTGTGTGCTGCCTCAGGCAGCCCTTGAGCCCCCATCCCTATACAGACTTATACAGCAGACCCAAAAGTGCAGCCCCCATAAAAACGTCGCCCAGGGCGGACCTCTCCACCTTAGCTAATTCTTCGATTTAAAGGGTAGAATGTTGTCGCTTTGCTCAGCCGAAGAACAAAAGCTCGAGATAGACTATTCCCTCCACATGACAATTGACTTAAACAAACTCTTTTACAAACTTTCATATGGATAAATTGTGACCGACACAGACCATCGCTAGTTTCTTAGGCTACTGGATTTTACCTAATTGGAAACAGCTGACGGTTTTTTGAAACCTTATAAAAATGAATGAATACACAACCATTGTAGACCAGTTATATCACTGGTCATACTAAATAGTCTTACAGCACAGCACTCCAAACAATAATCCGGAATTTCTAAGTTCCAGTACTTACTGTTGACCCTAACAGCCGTTACCATTCCCTTTCCCCATTGAGATGTGTAACACGCATTCGGGGGCTTGACCCAGACCTCTTCGCCCACTCGTACAAACGCATCCTCTCTCTCCACCAGCTGTTGAGGTACTGTGCTCGGGTCTTGCCATTCGTACCTATAGATTGCCCTGTGTGGCACTGACTCTTCATCCTGTCCCACCCGAGGAGACATGTTGTACCAAAACACTGCCTCCATTGGGGAAATGTGCCTCCTTTCCGCCATGGCCTTGATTGTGAGATTGTGTCTCTCGACAATCCCGTTTCCGCTGGGCCTGTATGCCGCTCTGAAGAAGCAGTTTATCTGCCACTTGTCCAGCATTTCCCTCAACACCTCCAAGCAAAATGGCATGCTGTTGTCCAACAGCACTTCGTCCACGGGGCCTCGCTCCAAAAATATCTCCCTCAGTGTTTGTGCAATTTCCTCCATGGTCCCAGTCATCAATTCCCTCCATATCACCATCCGTCCCTGCCCACAGTCAACCATTGAAAGGTATGTTCCCTGTCGGTAGTGGGTCACGTCCACCGCTAATCGCTTCCAGTTGTGCTCTACCGGGATGCTGCCCGTCTCGTGCACACCCAGAGCGGGGTCAATAGACTGGCATCTGTCACAACCTCCGACCACTCTCCGAACACTCTGTCTGCTAACGTCGGAGTCTATTTTCCTGGCAGGGAACAGGGTCCTATCCACTCTCATGTGGTGCATGGCTTGCAGCCCTCTCAATTCCGAGTCGCTCAGCTGACACACTGCAGCTTTTCTGTGTCCTCTGGCACCTCCAGCCAGACTTTCTTCACCCTGGTTAGGATGCCTGCCCTATTTTTCTCCGAGGGTACGAAGACTACGCTTAACTTCAAGCCGAACTTGTTAGACAGCTCTCCCAGAGTTCCCAGGTGGTGCTTTATCAACATTTCTGCTGCTCCTCTTGTTCACACCCTCTTCTCACTTGTAACCACTGATCTCACCCATCCGAGTACAATGGCTGAGTCGGTGCGAATTTCTATAGTGCGTAGTCCCCACCTCAGGGCGAGATTCACTCCTCTCAGCACAGCGTCCAGTTTGGCCACGTTGATGTGGTTGCAGTCCTCCTTCTTCCTGAGCCAGGCTGCATCCTTGACCTCGACACCTATTTCCAGAGTGACCCCTAGTGCTATGCTACTGGCATCACACCATACAGTCCCACTCTCTGACTTGGGGACGTACCAGCATCCTTTTACTGAGTCATCTGCCTTTACCCTCCCCACGGTCTCCTGCATCATGGCCACTGTCCTTTCTCCTACCCTGTCACCCCAGCTCACCCCATCTGCTTGTCTCTTGGCGTAGCTGCAAGCTGTACGAAGCCACCCTGCGATCGGATAGTGGTCCACCAATTTGCCACACATTGAAAAAAGCTCCCGTCTGTTCATGTCAGGGCCCAATTCTGGGACTTCATTACCCCTCCGAAATACTAATGTGCCCTTCCTGTCTCTTTGCAGCTTGAGTCCTAGTGCGACTCCTCCTTCCATTGCCTCAGGTGGCTTCGCAGTCAACCTGAACCTTGCCAAGTGGCTTGAGACCTCTGTTGCTGACATTATGGTCTCGTCCACCAAGATGTCATCAATATAGGAATTGGTGGCCCTCTTCACCTTGTCTGCTTTTCCCAAAATGGCCTTGAGGACCATCGCCATGATCTTCAGTGCAGAGTTCAACCCGCAGCCAAGCCTGGTCAGGCAGTATGTCTAGCTCTTATACTTGACCAGCTGGTACTTCCACAGCTTCTTATCTACTGAAGCTGTAGATACGCCAACTTTAAGTCGACAATTGGAGAGGCCCCCATCATTTGTCTCCACTCTCACAAGATTTCCCCGCAGATGTCCGTGACCTCACCGCCTGTGTGGCATGATACGTGTTCATTAAGTTCACAAAAATCCAACACCAGCCTGACCTTGTTCTTCGTAGGCTGCACCACTGCCATCAACGGCAGTACTCCACACTTCACCTCCTCCTTCCAGGGTATCATTATACCCTCCTCGATCCCTCTCTGCACCTCTCCCTTGAACTCGCCTCTGCTCCTGTTGCACACTCATGGCGCATGACGTCTTCGTGCTACCAAACGTCACCCTGACTTCACTCACTGTAACGCCTCCAAAATGGATAATCATATCCATGCCCATCACTACATTGATTCCATCCACCACATGGTCAATCACAATCGTCTAGAGCTTTATTTTCCTACCCCGTACCACCATCTCCACCATACTGCTACCTCTGCGTCTAATCTCCCTGCTGTCGACTGCCCTTATACTGCTCATCCTACTCCACTTTTGAACCATCACCGCAGTCATTAGCGTTGTTGTGTAGCCCGCGTCCATGAGGGCCCGTGATGGCTTCACCCCCACCAGAACTTCCACTATAGGCAACGACTACAAGGGCACCTCTACTCTTTTCCAGGGGGAGCCACCAGCGCAATAGCCCTCCTTGAACCATTTCCCTGGTCGCAGTTGTTGGCTATATGGCCTGGCCGTTTACATTGGTAGCAGATGATGTCTGGCCTCGGCTCTCTACAATTTCTTGCCATGTGCAGACCCTGGCACCTGAAGCATTGTCCTCTGAATGCGTGCGGATGATTCTTCACACTGGCTGTTCTCGTTTCATCGTTTGTTGTCATCTGTTATCGACTGCCATGGACCTCCACCGCTGCCAACGCTGAAACATTCCACGTCGCTCACTGCATAATTACCCCGGGCCTGGGCGATCAGCTCACTCATCCCCATTTCCCTGTTGCCAGGCAATTGTTGCAGCTTTATTGAGACGTCCTCAGGAGACACATTCATGAACACCATCCATACTGCATTTTCGTGGTCTTCTGCGAATCCAGCTAGCATAGCCAACCACTGTAACTCCGCGGCAAACACATTGACTTGCTCTCTGGCCCACCTCACTTTGCCCATCTTGGCAAACGCCACATAATGCCCCCTCGGTGTATGCCTCCTTAAGGTGCCGTTCTATTCTATCCGCCTTCAGTTGTTCGGTATTGTCCATCATCTCGAGGTATAATGCCAGTGCATCTCCCTCGAGGTGCAGAGCGATTAGTCTAGCTACATTCTCGATCCCTTGCAGTATGGCAATTAGTTTCATCTTTTTCAGCCAGGTGATCACATCCCCATCGCTGTGAAAAGGTTTTATTGCCTCACTACCCATCCTTAGTTTAGCCGCCATCGCCCTAGCAAGATCGTAAAACTTAATGAAACCAAAACAAACAAAAAAAAAACAGTACCGAAAGATGGGACAAGGTCTTTAAGCTCCTTAGATGCTTGTAACTGGAATGAGGGGTTTTTCACTCCTGCTTGGGTCGCTCTGCCGTCACGTGCGTTCACCGGTTCTGCTCTTTGCTGTTCACCTCCAATCGTTGTCTCACATCCATTCGCATTGAGGACTGCTGTCTGAAAAGGCAAGCTGACGCTGCTCACCCTGCCCAGTTCGTCCCCTCACTTCCAGTCATGCATCCCCCAACTTCCGGCACTCTCCCCTGACCGCAGGCAATCCCACAATACTAAGTTTGGAATGAAAATATTCTACAAACAATGATGTAATATCTTAAAATATCCCTTGAGTAGTAGAATATATTTATTCCTGTCAGGGAATCTTCCAAATAATTCAAAGTCATTAGGTGAATGCTGCAGCTGGTGCATCCTCAATTTTGGTTCTTGGTTTACCAGAGATTCCAATGCAGCATTATGTGTATGCGTCAAGTGTTTGTACACAATATTGTGTTCCTTGAACAAGACAAGATGTTAATAAGCTTTTAAATTTCTGCAACTGGCATTTTAGTTTTCATCATGTTGTTCTTTAAAATTTTTCACGTCTTAACATCTGCTGTTCTTCACACTAGCAACTGACTAGGTAGAAACCAACAAGATTATTCACTATCTTTCCAAGAACAACTTTGGTCACCTTTTTAAATTCAATACCTCTACCATTTGTAAAAAAAAATTTTTTAAAAAACAGCACAATACCCATGACTTTCAGAAACATATATTTCACATTTAGAATTGTTGAAGCATGGAATAAACTACTCACGTCAGTTGTTAGCAGCCAGGACATGGCATCCTTCAAAAATTCCACGCTTCCTGAAATTCATCAACACTACTACTGATGTATCTATGCACATCTCATAACTCTCTTCAAGTTCACTTTTCTATCTTTTTGTGTTTTATTCTGTGTACTGTACACATTTATCAAGCTTTCATTGCTGTCTTTCTTTACTTGACTTATATATCTATTTTCTGATTGTCCTTTTTTAAACATTTTCTGATGAGAAGTAATGCACCTGAGCACTATATACAATAAGTTCAATGAAAAATGAACATTAAATGATGGTGATGATATGTGTATATATATATATTTATATATATATTAATCGAAGTGTACAGTATTATATATCCATTACAGCCAATCTTATCATTCGGTTTCATGCTAGGTGTTCAACGGAGTGTTAGGTAACAGCCTGATTATGTAACTCTACACTCTTCAGAGATGGCAGTTATGGAATGAAATATGGCGACTGCTCTTTTTATTTTTTTTCTGATAATTTTTCCACTTTAATGATTAGAAGTTTATAAGTTATTGGGTGTTTACAGAGCAGTTGCCATATTTCATTCCATAACTGCCATCTCTGAAGAGTGTAGGTTACATAATCAAACTGTTACCTAACACTCCCTTGAATCCCTAGTACGAAACCGATTGGTAAGATTGGCTGTAATGGATCTATAATACTGTACACTTCAATTAATATACCCACTCTATTGACAAATATACGAGTGCATTGTTTTTCTGACTTATGGATTCTTAGACAGTATATATATATATATATATATATATATATGTAGGAACTCACTTTCCAGCATAGCTGTGATTTGAACCAGAATCCAGACAGTTGTTGTTCGGAGACAAGAAGTCTGACATTTCATCTCATTATCTCTAGGCTGGGAGATGGATTAGATTGAAGTGACCTTGGAGACCCCATCAGGCTATCCGGAGGTCAAATCAGAGAATCCTTTGTCTCGAGTGACCTACATTATTATCATAAATAAGTCCAGCACACCACAGAAATAACAGTTTGCCCGCAACTCAGACACAGATTGCCTCAACAGGTATTCAGAATCTCTTCCGATAGAACTCCACTCAGCGACCTGTTCTTTTGCCTCTATCACACACACACAGCTTCCAACACACACTGAGAGCTTTCAAATATCATTGTTTATATCTTCCTTGAACTACTAACCTATTACTACTACTAATACAGAATTGTATTACTGACCACTGCAGACAAATCCTTGTTATATATTATCTCATCTCTCTTCTTCGATATTGTGTTATTACACCGTACTATGCTGTACCTACGCAGTAGATCTCGTTGTTAGATCTACCCACAACTACATTTAGCAGCCCCGGGAGATGGCATCAGCCACTCATCATCTTACAGGCCATTACACTGGTGAACCTGATGTAGATTCACAACTACATTTAACAGCCTCAACACTATCCATTGGAACACTACACCAGCTATACAATGCCAAGTCTAATATCTAATGCTGCTACACACACACACACACACACACACATATATATAATCCTTCGAGTGCTTTGTTTACTTTAGACGATCTTCGATCACTTC
>JAOPUL010003388.1:85880965-85894576 GCA_027564515.1 Octopus rubescens
ACTTTACGTTCTGAGTTCAAATGCCGCCGGGGTCGACTTTACCTTTCATCCTTCCGAGGTCGATAAAGTGAGTACCAATCACGAACTGGGGTCGATAAAATCGACTACTCCCCTCCCCCAAAAGTTCAGGCCTTCGTGCCTATAGTAGAAAAGATATATTGGAATACTAGCATTCTAAAAGTGTATCGGTATACTAATAGTCTGTAGATATAATTGTATAATATAGCTGGTATACTAACAGTCACAACAGTCTCTAGGTATATTGGTATACAGATAGTCTATAGATATATTAGTTGAGCTATTGGTATACTAACATTCTATTGTTGTATTTGTGTGATAATGATGTAAGGGCATAATGGAATAAGAGACTACTATGTTGGTGTATTAACATTCTGTGGGTATATTGGTATATTAAGAATCTGTTGATATATTGGCACAGTATATTGATATTTTAACATTCTATAGATATATTAGTATGCTAATACTATGTAGATATAATGATAGAAAATATTGGTATTCTACTAATGTATTGGTATAATGGTAGAATACATTTGTATACTAAGTCATTCATATAATGGTACAGTATTGGTTTACTAACTTTCTATAGACATAAAGATAAAATAAGAATGTTATATTAACATTCTATAGCTATAATATGTTGATATACTAATACTTTGTCGGTATATTGCTGTACTAATATTATGTAGCTGTAAAGATATAGTGGTATGCTAACATTTTGTAGGTGTAATAGTTTAGTATTTTGCCATACTAATATTCTATAGGTATAATACTATTATATAACATTATTACTCCAAAATGGAAATTGTTCATGTAAGTTTCAATCTATTTTCAAATTCCCTTAACAAACATAAAAAAATTTTAAAAAGCTGATTTTCCATGCTCCAATTTGTTTTCTAGACCATTCCATCGTCGAAAAGGCTGGACTGACACAGTGAGAAGGAGGCGTTGGTATAGGTGAGTCTTTTTTTTTTCTTTATAATATAAAATGATTAAGATTTTAAATATAAATTATACATGTCATTTACAAACATGGCCTAAGACAGCAAAACTGGAACAGATTTTTCCATGAGAGTCAAACCATATATGATACCATGCTATCAGTAGTGACTGTACCACTACTGATAATACCAAATAGATTCTGCCAAATTTAATGTCATCTTAGAACTCATAAACGTTTTACTGGATAAACTGATAGTATTACCTCCCCTTGTTTCACACTTGGATTATAGAAAACTTTGTAGCCATTTTTGTCTTAGGACATGCTTGTAAATATCATGTATATATATAAATCAGCAAGGGAGATTGTGAAATCTCAAAATAGAAAACACTTAGTAGTGCTCAGGTGAATAGAACTTAGATTCCAATTTCTTAACTGGGGATAAAGTCAATAAGTTAAGAGTGGCAAAAAGTTAAGAACAGATGAGCAGATTTGGATGCAGATAATTAAATGAATAGGCAATTCCAATGAATGGAAAGTAAATATACAAATATATATTCTAAAGACAAGGCAAAATCTGTGAAATTTTGAGATCTGTGTTAAGCATACAAAACCGGATTTAAAACTTTGGAAGAAGAAGAAGAAGATATACAATTAGAGTACACTTACTCAGATAACAGGAGTTCATTTATCAAAGACAGGAGGTGTAGTAATTCCCAAGAACAGGAGGTGTAGTAATTCCGACAGCTGTTTCACAGGGCTTGGAGATTTCTCTTAATACCAGGAGATGTGTTTCACCAATAAGATTTGCCACAGGTTTATGGAGACAAATCTGCACACGAGAATGTTAACCTCCATTATTATCAAGGTGGTGAGACCGAAATCTGACATTTCAGATCAAGATGTATGGAGTTTTATAGGTGTAGTGAGGTATAGTGAGAGGTAATGCTATATCAGTGGTAGGAGGATATATATATCTCAGATACCATCCTCACTTTTACTAATCCCCTCAATACCCTGTTCAATCACCCACATCATTGTGATTTGACCATCTTACCTAATCTCTCTTACCTTGCTCCAACACACCCTCCCACACACACACACACTCCCATTGAGTCACCTATTCCTACCACTACTACTTGCTTGCCTGACACTACACCCCACTCTACCTATATAATTCCCTGCCTCATGATCTGATACGTTTGATTTCGATCTCTCCACCCTGATGATAGGAGGCCAACACTTCTAATCTACATTTGTTTCCACAACTCATTGCAAATTGTTTTGGTGACCTACATCTACCAACATTATGAAGGATCTCCGAGCCGGACTTGTAACACCTCCCTTCTTAGTTTTTGAGTCTATATAATCTGAGTAAGTTTGCTCTACCAATATGTATATAAATGTGTATATATTTATACTTGAAAATTTACAGTCTTTGCCTTCTCTTTTGAATGTATGCATTTATATGTATATTCTGCTTATCAATCCCATGGAATTTTATCTGCTTATTTGCATCATTGTCTCCATATCTGGTCATTTGAATTCACCTTATAGCCACTCTTTACCCTGCTGACTTGGTCCTCGGTAAAGATCTCAGAGTGTAAATTCAAATCATCTGAGCGCTACTAAGTGTTTTTTATATTGAGATTCTCTCGATCTCTTTTGCTGATTCTACATATATATATGTGTGTGTGTGTAGGGGTTCGCTTTTCCCAGCGCAGTTGTGATTCAAAACCGAATCCACACAACTGTTGAGAATGAAGTGACCTCTTGGACCTTTTGCAGTTATCCAGAGGTCAGGACGGAAATAGCGAAGAAATTCCTTTGTTCTCAAGTAACATATAATGGTTAGCAAACTTATAAATAGACAGCAAAATATCAAATCTCCCGAATAGTCTCTAGCCGCTGGCTAAGGTGCTTTGGACAAAATGGAAAGGGAACAACGCAAAGCTCTACTGCTCTAACAGCACACACACACACAGCTTCCAAAACACACACACACACACACACACACACACTGAGAGCTTGCGAGTATTATTGTTGTCTTCCTATTTTAACTAACTGCTGCTACTAACTCGGTCCATGTATCATCATCACAAATAAACCTTTGTAACTATCATTCTGGTGTCTGAACTTGTACTTAACATTTGACTCTCACCATTGCAATTGGGGTCTCCACGTAGATCTTACAACTACATTTGGTGACCCCAAAGATACATACTGTGGCCGCTACACTGGTGACCCCTCATCACTACATTTGGCTATCGCTACAAATATATTGTCACCATTGTTTTTACATCAGTTTTTTCCATACTGGCACAGATTGGATGAGACTTCCTGAGGAACTTTCCTGACACTAACCCTTACTTTGTTTTCAGTTATGATACTTTATTCTACTGGTATTTGCACATAGAAACTACTGAGCTGTCAGACATATCACTTATGTGGGGCATAAACAAATGCCACCACTGCCTAAGCAGTATCAATGCAAAGACACACACAAGCTCACACTCACATGTGTAAGTGTGTGTGTGTGTGTGTGTATACTGTACAGGCTTCTGTACAGTTTCCATCTACCAAATATCACTCACAGCATTGGTCAATCCAAGGCTGTAGTAGAAGATACTTGTCCAAGGCGTCATGTGGTGGGATCAACCCTGAAACCACACAGCCATGCCTGAACTTATATACATATACGAGGTGGTATCAGAAAGTTCCAGACTAGTTATGTTTAATAAAAAATAACTTATTTACCTAAGTTTTAACATGATCTCCTTTGAAATAGTCACGTTGTACAGCAATACACTGGTCCCAGCATTCCTGCCACTTTTGGAATCCGGAATGGAAGTTGTTTTCTGTAAGCAAGTTGAGGACCTTTTGCGATTTACTCTGGATTTCAACAATGGTGTTAAAACGGCGACCTTTGAGCTGGAAGGAGAACTTGGTGACAGGGTGCATTGTCATCGTGAAGAATCCAATATCTGGTTGCTTTTGCCAAATGTCCTCCCTCAAACGCCTCAAAACGTCACAGTAGAACTCTTGATTGATGGTCTGTCCCTGGGGTATGAATTCTCAATGCACAATACCACGGATGTCAAAAAAATCGATGAGCATGCTCTTGATTGAGTGTAAAAAAAGCAGTGATGGATCACTGGGTGTAAATAGATGAAGTTTGTTGTCAAAATTACACCAGTCATAATTATACCATCTTTTCTTTTTAGATAGTGTAACCCTATACATTTTTGAAAGATGGCAGGATATGATTTAGTGGCGATTTAGCTGCTATTTCTAGCTTGCAAAGCGACTATATAGCAGATAGTGAAATTGTTTCTGGTTTCCAGGGTCAAAATATATACATTGTAGACTACAGCCACGCCACTAGAATACAGTCTCAGTTAGTCAACATAGAATAGATTTACTATTCTGTACATTTCATATTGATTGCAGCCAACTAACTGGCCATACTGGGGCACTACCATCAGGGTAACTCATATAGATATTTTTAGAACAAATCATTGTTTAGTGTTTTGTTGTTATTATTGTTTTCATTCGGAGAATGTTCAAGTTTATCTTTTATGATATAAACCATTATTCCATTATCCAAACCACACCATTGTAATATAAGGTTCAGTACACAGCTTCATCTCCTACACTACACACTGTAATATAATGTTTAGATGTTTAGTATACACTGTCTCACTACCCTAACATTACTGTACTATAATGTTTAATACCCCATTATTTTACTACCCACACTACACTACTATTATAATGTCCAGTACACATTGTACAGTACTCACACTACACCACTGTAATGTACTGTGCAGTACATGCTGTTTCACTATCCATAGAACATCATTGTGTTATAATGTTCATTAAAAACTGTTTCACTACCCTCACTATACTACAGTGTTTATCTACTCATACTACTCCACTATATTGTTATGTTCAGTTCACATGGTTTCACTGCTTCATATTATTATCACACAACACATACCATTATCACACAATATCATATTATTACCACATCACACATGTTATCATACTACAAGATTATCACACAACATCACAGCATACCCTTACCATACCACTCCACTCCTTACCATTAACATAAGGGTGTTGTCAGATATCCTTATTTGAGAAAGAATTTGTCCCTACAAGTTGAGTAAAATCCCAAGTCCTGCATTAATAGCATCATGTGCCATCCTCACCCACAGACAAAGATTAGTTTATTAACTTTTATCAGTGACAAAAGAACTATTAAATCTTTTAGTTCTATTTCTTTAACATCAACACAACTTAATTAAGGGAAACTTACAATTCTTAATTCTACAGTTCAGAAAATGTGACCAGTGCAGTTGCATTGTCTTGAATGTCAGTATTAGGTTATAAGAGAATGATCCAGTTATGAACTATTACTGACCTTATTTTGACCAACTACCCTAAACCTAACCCTCTATTAAAGTTCTTCTAATTTCAACAGGCACTGCCACAACACTATTTGTGATGTCCTGATAGGAACAGTCACACATAAGAAATTAAGTTCTCTGTTTAACAAACCCACATCTTAATCATTCAACTTTTTCTGTGCCAACATTTCCATGAAGTTAAATAATAAGTACCAGTATTAATTATAATAATTGTGACTTTGTAGACTTTGAGCATATCAAAACTACTCCGGAATTAAATGAAAACTATCTTACTT
Source organism: Octopus rubescens (assembly GCA_027564515.1). NCBI lineage: Eukaryota > Metazoa > Mollusca > Cephalopoda > Octopoda > Octopodidae > Octopus > Octopus rubescens. The sequence continues at coordinate 85,886,632 of JAOPUL010003388.1, forward strand.
ACTTTGGCATTATATTTTATTTTATGTCTGAAATATATTTTGTGTCCTGATTTGAGATTTTGAAAACTTGTTGAGTCCCAGCATAGGATTTTGAAAATCTGGTAACCCTGTACAATTACCATACTCCCCCACCACACACACAACATTCCACATCATTCACATGACCTCATTACACCATTATATACCACACCATATCATAGTCACCATACTGTTACCACACCACACACACACATTATCACTGATAACAAGAAACTTTATTAAACGCACACACACTCTCTTATACACATGCGTATGTGGTCACACTCAAATTTGTTTCTTTTATTGTTATCAGGAAATGTAAAATCTCAACACGTGGTCCCTGGCTTGAGATTGGACCCACAAAATTACTGGATATATCTATTCAAGTAGCTGACCTCCATCTAACAGACAATCAGTCCCTTTACTCACAGCCTGTTGCTGTATGGGCAGTTGGCTGGAACGGAGATGTACTTTGTCGTCGAGGGGTTACCCCAAGTACACCACAGGTAACACAATATTGTCCTTTTCCATCTGTCTTGTTTTTTCTTTACACTTCAGTCCAGAGAAGAAAGCTAGTGTCAATGACATATGCAGGTTCTTCTTTTCATGCTAGTTAAATTGTTGTTCAGCAGACCTGTGGTCAAATGTGTTCCAGTCATGACTATCTCATTTCGCCCAAATTTAAATCTGGAACTACATGACCTGATGAAGTCTCTACAATTCCATAGGAAAAATAAAAAAACAAGTTTAGTCTTAAAGCCAAAACAATACTTTAATACAAGTTGCTTATCTATGGATTTGTTATATAAAAAATTCATTGTTTTTCTCAATATTGATGCACTTGCAATTGACCCCTGGTATTAAAAAAATTCTGTCACTAATACATAGACTCTTACTAGTGAAGCTGATCTAGTTCTTGTTCAGTTTGAACTTCTACGAATGTTTACTTGTAAAAGACAAATATTGGCAGGGGATATGGGGATGTGTTCTAGAAGACTTTCAGGTTGATGGCAGTTGAATGTTTAGGCAAAGTGTTTAATGCATAGTTTGGAGTTAAAATGAAGCAGGGATTATGATGGAAGAGGTGGATGCAATGGGTGGACTTGGACAATGGTAGTATACAAGTTAATAGCTCAGAGAAGCAGAGACCATTATAGTAGTAATTGAAGAATCAAAGAGAAGAAATGACAGATCTTCATCAACATTGCTGTTCCATGCTGGCATGGGTTGGATGGTTTGACAGGATCCAATGGGTTCAAGGACTGCATCATGCTCTAGTGTCTGCTTTGTCGGGGTTTCTATGGTTGGATGCCCTTCCTAATACCAACGACTTTACAGCTTGTACAAGGTGCTTTTTTCATACCATCGGCATTAGTGAGTTTGTTATGCAACTTGCAAGATCATGGAACATGGGGACAGTAGGTATGCTAGGAGATGGGGGGGATTAAAGTATGAGAGAAGAGAGGGGGAAGAGTATGTTCTTGTTGTAGAAGAGCTACATGGCTACTCACATTTAGAAGAGAGGATAACAATGAATAGTAAGAGTTGCAAATAATAGTGATGAAGTGTCCAGGTTCTTCCCCACCCCTCAAGGTACAAGTGAAGTTGAAGTGAGTGGAGACAGAGGAACTAGGAGTGGTACAAGAGATGGAGGAAAGAGAGGGGCAGTAGGTAACAAGTGTAAAAATTGGGTAGGTTGAAGGGTAGATATAGGGAGTGGGGGAAGATCAGCGAAGTATGAGTTGGGGAAGGTAGACTGATGCAGAAGAGAGTGGGGAACAGCAAGAGGATAGTAATGCGGATACAGTTGACAGGAGAAGGACAAAAGAAAGATGACATGTGATTGGGTGGGCTGCAGGAGGGGGAGAGAGAAACAGACATAGTGCATGAGGAGAGAAAATTTGGTAGTTCAGTGGGTGGGGGGATGATCAATGTAACATGTGGATGGAGACAACAATATTAATGGATGAGCAAGAGAAAAATAAAGTGATAGCAAAGATGAGCTGCACTGAGAGAGAGATGATGACTGGAGGGGGTGGGGTGATATGGGGAGGAGATTCGGTGAGTTACCTATTCGTGCATATATGTACACACTGTGTTTCCAGAAGTCAGTTTCGCCAAGGTGGGTGGGACTTCTCGAGAACTACATATTGCCTATCAGCCCAGTCTGTTGTCATCTCCTCCTTAAGGCTCAGGGTCCTGAGGTCCACCTTCACAGCTTAAGAGAAAACACTTGCCTAAGGTGCCATGCAGTGAGACTGAACCCAAAACCACATCGTTGCAAAATGAGCTTCTTACTCACACAGCTGCCTTATGAATTGAATTTTTGCTAAACTGTGATGTCCCTACTATTAAAGTATTAGTTTACTTCTCCTTTCCTTTCCTATGTGGTGTATACTGTAATTAAGATACCTTCTTTCCTTTTTCTGTGATGTATTCTAGTATTTTAAGAGCCTGCTTTCTTTTCTAGTTGTTATTTATCCCTAGGTGAATCCTGATCAAGCAGACCTATATGGTCGAAAAAAAAGTTCTAGCCATGTTTTAGGCATTCTTTCTTTATCAATATAGTAAGATATGATGTGGGAGAGATTTGATTGCTATTTCTAATAGATCAAGCAACCATGTGAGGCTCTCTCTTTGGCTTGTTCTCCCTAGTTTCTCTGTAAATGTCTACATGTGTATGTGAAGTCTGTTTCTCCATGAAAGTGTATAGGGATCATTGTTTGTTTTCAGTTCTCTATATTTTTTGTTGATTAACCCCAAATCAGTCCTGATCCAGCGGGCTTATGTTCAAAGATATCCCAGCTATGACTATACTGTTTTTTCAGATAATGCATCTCTGATTATATTATCCAATGTGTCTTTCTTTCCTTAATATGGTATGGCATGATTTCAGAGGGATTTGGCTGCTATTTCCAGCTGGTCTGATGACCACATAGATACTTCCTATTTTGGCTTTCATATAAATATAATCATCATCATTTAGCGTCTGTTTTCCATGCTGGCTTGGCTTAGACGGTTTGACTGGAGACTGGCAAGCTGCACCAGACTCCAGTCTATTTTTGGCTTGGGAGCTGCATCAGACATCAGTCCGTTTTAACTTGGTTTCTATGGCTGAATGTCCTTCATAACACCAACCACTCCAGAGAGTGTACCAGGTGCCTTTAATGTGTCACCAGCATGGTTGTTTTTAACGTGTCACTGGCATGATATATATATATATATATATAGTTTTACAAGACAAGGCATAAATAATGGTCATTACATATTTTTTCTTTATATAAGTAAATTGGACTTACAGCTGTTTCCAGTAGTCATTATAGGTTCATTATTGATAGGTTTACTCAATCGGCCCATTGATTGGTTGAGAAAAATTGAACAACGTAGAAAATTAATTTACAGTTTTAATGTTTTAGCAAAGAAACTCTGCTTTCACTAATTCATAACTCCTCTGAAACAAATTATTTTGAATCCACATTTACAGATTCAAAATAATTTGTTTCAATGAGCTATGAATTAGTGAAAGTAAAATTTCTTTGCTAAAATATTAAATCTATAACATACAAACTATTATACCCTGTTTGTTCTTCCACCTTGTCTTTGTGGGTTTTTTTTTGGTATTTTTGGACCATATATATATACATACATTTATGTGTATGTGTATACATATACTTAAAAAACAGAGAGTAAGAGAAAGATTTTGGGCACTAGAGTATGATTTTGAGCAAATTTATTCACCACATAGAGGCTTCTTCATTGTTTCAAATTCTCTGTGATGTTTACATATACATTTAAGGATCCCAAATACTGTGTAACTTACAGCTGTTCAGTTAGCTTGTAGCACCAATACCAATGTCAGTTAGAAGGCAATTGAGAAGCACTTCAGTTTCTGTTCTCTGGAATCTCCATAGAAACATGGAAGTCTTCAATTGTACCTTAATCCATATACCCATGCAACAGATTATTAGATATGTAACATTATGAACACTTTATCTAAATTACATAATAAGAGTATGTGTTTCTCAGTTTGTGTTAATTTATATTTCAGGGTGCTTATTGGCAACATATACCCACAGCCACTGACCAGCCATTCCAAGCTATATCTGTGGGAGGAGAGTTCCGAGTGTGGGCTATTGCCAAAGATGGTTCAGCATGGTTTCGTTGTGGAGTTTCTCTCAATAATCCAGCAGGTAAACATTTTATTGCCTTCACTACTACCAGCTATATTTAATACTTCATCATCAGCATCATTATCTGATTAATGGTTTAGTCAGATTTGCAGTAGGCTGTCTATGCCAATATCTTCATCCTGTGACATCTCACCAGAAGACCCAACATTACTAACTATTGCTTTCCATATTTCCCTTTATATACCATAAACTTACCCACCATCCTACATCAACCTCATATATCAGGTTCTCAAATATCCATTGCCCATGTCTTACTGCTATACAATATCACACCTTCTACACTCACTCTATATAGTTTACATTACAATGTATATTATCAATAGAAATAGTACTTGCTACAGACACTCTATATCATATAGTCTGACTTGCAAAGTCAACAGAAACAGTATTTGAATTCCAAACAACACACACCACAATGCATTCTACCATCTGCACCCTTTGACTAAGGCATAAAAAAATATATAAAAAACACCTAAGTTATACAAAGTCTGATCAAAAAGTATCGGCACTTTTGCTATGGTAACGGAGCTAAAAGACGCAGGGTGAAGCCGCTTGGCACTGATTGAACACACTAAGTTGTAACGTTCTTACTCACTTCCATTGTTTATAGTAATGCTTGGAAGTAAAGTGTGTAGAGTGTGGTCATCTCAAAAAGAAGATCAGATTTCAGCTGCGCAGGATCTCCTTGATTATGTTGAGGAAGATGAAAACGTTTTGAAAATGATCATAACAGGTGATGAATCATGGGTCTATGGCTATCAACCCGAAGCCAAGGCAAAAATCAAATCCCACTTGAAAGGAACAAAATTTCAAGATGTCGAGGAAATCCAAAAAAATGCAACAAGGCAGCTGTTCGCTATCCGAAAAAAGAAGTTCCAGGAATGCTTTCAATGGAAACAACGCTGGATAAAGTGTGTGGCTTCAGAAGGGGACTACTTCAAAGGCGATAAAATGCCAAATTGATATGTGTTGTAGTTTTCTTTTTATAGCACCAGTCCCAATACATTTTGATCAGACCTCATATTTCCTTCCTTCATTTATTTATAGGTAACTGCTGGTTCCACGTCATTCCTCCTCCACCATGTGATCATGTTCTTCACCAAATCTCTGTTGGCGTCACAAGTGTATGGGCTGCTGATATCCAAAGTAACCTCTGGTTTCGCAATGACATAACACCAATATTTCCTGAGGGAACATGTTGGACTAAAATTGCTAGTCAGGTACGGAGAGTGTCTGTTGGACCAAAAGACCAGGTAAGACATTTACAAGAATACACAAGTCTACAAAATTTGTTCTGATATTAAGTGGTTGAATAATGTCTGTACTGTATATTGAAGTTATTAGTTCAGTGTCTAAACATAATATTTATGTATTTCATGGTTTACAATCAAATGCTATAGTGAATAAACTACTGACAACATGGTTATAAGTTCAGATCTCACTACATTCATTGCATTGTGTAATGAAGGTCAAGATACTTAATTCTGTTTACTCTAACTTACCTGACTGAACAAACAGGTTTCTCCATTTCCTACCTCTCAGTTCAGTAGTTAGCAGTAGGAAATAACATCCATTCAGCTGCAAAAACAATTGCTTCAGCACCTAACTAAAGAGGGAGCATTTACACAGTGTAATTTAGATAGTTTAGTGTAGTTTCAGTAAACTGTTGGCAGCAGAAGTACAGTTCATCTTCAGTGTAGACTGCACCATAGCTTCAATTAAGACAACATTGTGTTGGCATCAGAGATATGGTGTATCTTCAAGAGACTACACTGATTCTTGTTGAGATATGGTGTATTTTCAGTAAACACTAACTTCACTGTTTACAATTTATATTTTTTATAATTTATTTAAATTTAATGAACTTTCCTCATCAAGACATTAAAATTAAATCTTTATAACACCAGTAATTACAACAGTTTACCAAAGGCATTGTCAGTGGTTAAAAAGCTTGCTTTACAACCATGTTGTTTCGGGTTCAGTTCCACTGCTTGGCACCTTGGGGAAGTGTCTTCTACTATATAGTCTCAGGCCAACCAATGCCTTGTGAGTGAATTTGGTAGGCAGAAACTGTATGGAAGCCTGTTGTATATATGTGTGTCTTTGTGTTTGTCACCCTACCACTTGACAACTAGTGCTGGTTTGTTTATATCCCTATAACTTTGTGATTCAGCAAAAGATTGATAGAATAAGTACCAGACTTAAAATAAGTACTGGGGTTGATTTGTTTAACTAAACCCTTCAAGGCAGTGACCCAACATGCAGTCCAATGATTGAAATGAGTAAAAGAGAGAAAAGTAAAATAGCTGAGGGTAAATAGTGAGGCAGTCCTCTCCTACTCTCTAGTTTCACAAACTATTTCTGACTGTCTCTTTCTCTATCTCAAACACACACATTTAATAACTACATGATAACATCAGAAAGGATAATTGCAAATCTAAAATATTTTCTCTGTGATTTTTCTATTACTAAATCTATGAGTTTTTCTTTGACTTCAGTTGTGGGTAGTTGTTGAAGCTGGTTTTATGAAATCTGTGACTGAAGGAGGAAGTGTTTACCAAAGATTAGGAATCACTGCTGAATGTCCAACTGGAACAGGATGGCAAAAGGTTATTGGAGTAAGTAAAATTATTTTCATAAAATCAACATATTTGTATCGTTTCTGTTGTTAGTGTTGTTGTTGTTTACCCCAAGACAGTCCTAACTGATCAAAGCATTCAGCTATGACCAATCCTGACCTACTCTTTGACATTGTAAGTCTAAGGCTACATTATAAAATGTGTCCCTTCCTTTACAAAACAGTAGGATGTAATTTGAGAAAAATTTGGTTTCTATTTCTGAAGGTCAAATGGCCATGCAGAAGCTCCTTTGTTGATTCCTTATTATTTCCATTTCACACAAGACTATGGTAGAAGGCACTTACACTATGTGCTGTGCAGTGAGATTAAACCCTAAACATAAAATACATTTGTTTCTCCAAAGTTACTGTGATTAAAATAAGAACTAAAATAAAATACCTTAACCCTTTAGCATTCAGATTACTCTGTCAAATATAATGCTTATTTATTCACATTGTTTTGAATTACTCGTGTATTATCTTGTAGCATTGAGATTTCAATGATGTATATTTTTAGAATGACATTGTAGGGTAAGTGTGGGAAGTCAGATCCGGCCAGTTTGAACATAAAACAGGTAGAATGTTTTGGCCAGATATGGCCGGTTTAAATGTTAAACCAATGCAGAAGCCTCTATGTGGCTGTTCAACCTGCTAGAAATAGAAGTCAAATCTCTCTCAAGATTTTTTGTCTTCTTTAAAAAGGATAGGCCTATATTGAATAATATAGTCTGAGATAAACTTTGGACAGGATGATCATGGCTGGAATGGGCCAATGTGGGTTTAAACAACAACTAATAGATACTGTTGTCTTATTCTTGTTCCCTTTCAGCATGTTTACATTGAATTTTTCCCTTCCAAATTTCAAACTTCTATCAGAATTACAGGAATAATTCTGCTATGATAATCAGTTCTGGCAGCATAATCTCCTACAAATGGTTTCATAAATAAGTTCATAAAGATGGAATAGTTAGAACAAAGCCTCAATGGACAGTTACTTAAATTTGAGTCTTATTATTGAAATACCCCTAATCCTGATCCTGACATTTAGCTATCTTCACACACACACACACACACACACACACACACACACACACACACACACACACACACACACACACAC
>JAOPUL010003388.1:85898897-85909613 GCA_027564515.1 Octopus rubescens
GACACATTAAAGCTCCAACATCTGGCAACTGACTTGGTAGACACCCACAAGATTATCCACCATCTTTCCAATAACAACCTTGGGTACCTTTTTGAATTCCATGTCTAACACTTGTGGACATGCTTACAAAATCAAAAAACAACAGCACTCATGGCTTTTGGAAACATTTTTCATGCTCAGAATTGTTGAAGCATGTTATAAACTACTCGCAGCAGTTGTTGGCTGTCAGGTCATTTCAAAACTTCTATGCTTCCCAAAATTCGCCAACAGTACAACCAATGTCTCCCACCAACTTTTTTTTCTACAAAAACTAATTCACTGTTCACTTCCTGTATATTATTCTGTACTGCTCATGCACTTTTGGTTACTCCTTATGAGTTGTAGTGTACCTGAGCATTGAATACAATAAGTTCATTATTATTATTATTATATTGTTCAGTACATACTATTTCACTTAAAATGCTACTGCTAAGTGAACAAGAACATTGCATTGCTAACACCATAAAGTATCATATCTGAGTGGGTAACACTGCTATAAATGAGAGCATGACTAACAAATGTTCCCAGGTGTCTTGCATTAATCCATCCCTAGTTGTTAATGAGAGGAAGTAAGGTTATGCTTGGCAATCACCATGTGTCTGCAGTATTCCTATATATTTAACTTTATATATTGTTTTATGTAGAAAGTATGATTATTTCTTGGATTTTAATTCAATTCTGCTTGTATTTTACAGGGTGGCTGGCAACACGTTTCCATAAGAGGCTGCATGGAAGATATGATAGTTCCTGCTATTTCAATTTGATAGTCAGGTGTCCCAGCACTGTATTATAAATGTGTGTGTTTGCATATGTGTGCGTGCGTGTGTGGGTATATATATATATATATATATTCTTGAATGTTTCTATTTTTAAAATATTGGAAAAAACAATTTACATAATGCATAAATGCAGAGTGGATGTATTTATAAAAAAAACAATGAAGTCTCTACAAAATTTATCAAAGAAAATAAAACTAATTTTGTAAGTTATTGTTATATATATATATATATATAACAATGACTTACACAACTAGTTTTATTTCCTTTGATAAATATATATATATATATATATATATATATATATCCTGTCTGGTTTCTCTCTGTATAATTGGTCACTGCTGTGCAATGGCCAGTGGAAATAACTGCTCCAAAGATAGTAATGGATTATTTAAAAAAAAAAATATATCATTTTAGAGAGAAAACAATGAACTTTTTTTTAAATCTAAACTTTTGTCCATGACATAAAATAACTGCACAATATATTTATCTTTTAAATTAATCCATTTTTGGGAAAAGGAAAAAAAAATCTTTGCTCTTAGACATATCTGTAATATTCACACTTTTTAATGCTCACTCAAGGTTTTCTATAGTATTATTATAAGCACCTTTTTATCAACAGACACTAATAAAGACAAACCAGTTCAGGACATTTTGTTCTGAGCAAACCTGATTTTAGCTAAAAACATAAATTTTTAGGAAATAGGTTGGCTACAGATGTTTTAAAATATTTTTGCCTGTTTTTTTAATAGTTAGCTCTTCGCTTCATACCATTTCTAAATATTCATTCTACCTGACTTGTTAAAAGATTGATTCATATTTCCATGGACATTATCATTTCTCATCTTGATATATTACTATTCCAATATACACATTTCTGCAAATTCCTGTCTACACAGGGTTTCTTTTTTATGAATGATAATTTGCTTTTGTTGTTGTTGTTTTTGTTTATGTTGGCCTTAATTGAATAGATCCATGATCAAAGGCCTTCCAACCATGGTCATCTTGTCTTTTATTTCTATGTAGTGTTCGTATAGCTACATTATCAATGTGCTCTTTTAAAAAAAAACAGGGTGTTGGTTGAAGATTTAACTGCTATTTCTAGCAGGTCAAACAATGATGTAGAGGCTCCCCATCAGCTTAGTTTTTAACAAAACGAAAACAAAAGATCTCTTCAGTAATAGATTTGTAAAATACTTTTGAGTTGACAGAATTCACTACTGTTAAACTCAACTTGGATGTACCCCAGATCATACACCCTTTCCTACATTAACTGTATATTTATTTCTCATGTTTACACATTCATATTTTTAAGCTAAATATTTGACTGAACTACATATGGATCCAAAGTTTTTAAAATCAGCTATAGGTATCCCATTGTTTCTTCTGAGTTGAACATTTTATTCTTCATTTACACTGTTTACTTATCTGTCAGGAAGAATAGATACCAGATCAATGTGGGAATGTAACCTGCAAGAAACTGGCATTTGCTGCAGGGGAAGATTTATTTTTATTTGCTTCATATTATGAAACCTGTGGGGTTCCCTGCTGTAAGGGGAGAGTGCTGGAAGTTGGGGACACGTGACTGGAAACGGTAGGATGAGTGACGTCACAGTCCTGATGCTAGCAGTCGTGGCCGAGTGAAGTCGTGTGGCGTGAATGCAGACTGTTACAGTAAAGTTGGATGTACCATACGTGGATGGTGGAACGACTCGGCCCTCAGTGAGTTGAAGGCAAGAGTTAAGTCCAATCGCATCTGGTTAAACTAAATTCTGGTACACAAAGAGGATTTTCATATCTTTAGAGGCATTTACATCTTTTTAGAAACACTCTTATACAGATGATACTACCCTACATCCTGCCTCACTTTCCATCCACAGGCTTCTTCCACACACACCCTGGAAATTTCTGTGCAGGAATAATCATCATCTGTAAAACACAGCCACATTACACATATCAAGAAAACTTACCAATAGCAACACATAACCAGAACCATTAGAGTTTTCTTTCAAATATTAGGTTTTAACAATTTCTAGATATTTTTCATTAGAATTATTAAATTACAAAAGCTGTGCTTTTTTTTTTTTATCAGAAGTAGAGATATTTAAGGCTTGAACAGTTGCTGGCCCTCTAACCCTTAGCCTGTCCTGTGTATCATGTGAAACAGGATATATTTCCCTGGTGTCCGTGCATCATATATGATACACATTCCCAATTTTTTCAACCACCACAGTAACTTGAGACTTATGAAAAGAAAGCTTTATATTATTCAGTACATATGCAACAAGGGCCACCTGAAAGTCTGAAAAGAAGCATGGATGTTTAGAACAAATTTATGAAAATGCTTTGGTCAGGCAAAGGGTTATGCATTACACATTTGGGGTTGGGTACCCATTAAATACTTTTATATTCTAAACTATCTTCAATGGAAGCAAGCATGGCCGGATGGTTTACAAGTTTGCTCCACAGCCACATTATTCCAGGTTCCATGTAGTAACATGGTACTGAGGGTGTTTTTTTTTTTATTATAGCCTTGCAGACCTATCATGCTGGTGATATGTTAAAAACACTCGTGCCAATGGCACGTTAAAAACATCCATGCCAGTGACACATTAAAGGCACCCGGTACACTCTCTGAAGCAGTGCATCAATATATTGAGTTATATATATATTCTCATGCCGGTGACACGTTAAAAACACCCATGCCTGTGACATGTTAAAAGCACCTGGTACCCTCTCTGGAGTGGTTGGTGTTAGGAAGGGTATCCAACCGTAGAAACTATGCCAAAACGGACAGGAGTCTGGTGCAGCTGCCCGGCTTGCCAGTCTCCAGTCAAACCGTCTAACACATGCCAGCATGGAAAATGGATGCTAAATGATGATTGATCAATGTCATTACGAATAACATTCGGTAGAAACTGTGCATAAGAATGTCATATATATGTGTGTGTCTTTTACTAATGTATGTATGCATAAGATGTAAACATCAATGAGAAAAGCAATAAACCAGTGCCTTTGAACAGAAATACCTTGTGATATTTGTTCTGCTTCATCATCATCCTCCTTTAACGTCTGTTTTCCATGCTGGCATGGGTTGGACGGTTTGACCGGAACTGGCAAGCTGGGGGGTTGCACAGGTTCCAGTCTGATTTGGCTTGGTTTCTACGGTTGAATGCCTTTCCAAACACCAACCACTTTACAGTTTGTGCTGGGTGCTTTTAACGTGCCACCGGCACTGGATGCTCAGCGCTAGTACTCACGTGCCACCAGCACTGAATTCTTAGCGCTAGTGCTTTTATGTGGCACCAGCACGCAGGTGATTATTAGTCAGACAAACATATATACCAGGGACAGATGGACACAAGGCCTGGAGCCAGCCGGGCATATAGACCAGGGGCGCCTGACATAAAGACTGAGGACAGACAGACATATAGACCAGATGTGCACCCACATCTGGGGGATACTGGTGTGAAGAAGGGATAAAATTATCCTCAGACTAAAGACCTGGCTTAAAAGCTTGCAACAGAGTGCTATATAGCAGTCAAATCCAGCATGGAAAAATTGATATGGCAAGACTTCACTCTCACTTCATCAAGACAACTCTGCTCTGCTCTTCTGAATTCACCAACTGTGTTATTTTCATTGTTGCACCTGTTTCACTCCCTTCCTTTACGTCGATTGATTTTTATAGTGTACTATTTACTCTAATCCGTCCACCTCAACACTACACTCCTCTGTAATCCCCATGCCACATGTTTTCTCTCAAATTATTGATATTCAGCAGTTCAGACGGAACAGTAACTACACCAGCCTCACCTGTTTCCTTAGTCTTGTCTACAAGAAGCCTGCAAATACACCATGGACTGTGTTTTTCTCAAATTACCTTTTTTTTTAAAGTCAGATCTATTTTGAATTAAAAGAAATGCATTATTGTTTAATGACATTGGATCTGTTAATTATTCAAAAAAATAGAAAATGTCATAAACAATATTATAGAGAAAATTATCAATCATTGAAAAACTTTACATTGAAATATTCCACAAAATTCACCTTTTCAATTAATTTCTATTTGTTAGACATCATCTCAACTGAGAAAATTACTTCAATTATGATGGTGTTTTGTTACAACTGAAATTTATTAAAACATTCTGCATAAATGTGTCTATACTGTAGATGAAGTGTCCATTGCTGTCTAGGTTTTATAGCTCTATAGGTTTGGTACTTATAATTCAATCGTTGATTGGGTGGGTAAAATGTTTACTTCCCAACCACATGGTATCAGGTTCAACCTTATGAGTGGATTTGGTAGACGGAAACTGAAAGAAGCCCATGTATGCATGCTTGGGAAAGTGAATGATAATGATTGAATGTTTAATAACTATTTATCCATTGATTAGCTTCAGATGAGCAGACCTATCATGAAAAGTATTCCAGCCATGAACATCTCATCCTTATGTCAGGACTATACTATCCAATACTATTATACCCTTCCATTTCAAATAGTAGTGTAATTTGAGGGAAATTTGGATGCTATTTCCAGCAGGCTGAGAGACCATACAAAGTCTCTATTGTTGGCTGATAGTTACATAGTTGTTATAGTTTCCTCGATTGGAGTTGACCTGGGGCTAAAACATTCAGTCCCTGATCAATGTTCTTTTTTGTTAGGGTATAGTGTGATGAGGGAAACATAGCTGCTATTTCTAGCAGGCCAAGAGACGATGTAGAAATGCTCTCTTTGACTTGATAGTTGATTGGCATTAGATGATATGGTGGAAGATGCACTAAACATCATTAATTACTTTCAAACCCAGTCTTCATTGCGGATTGTCAAGTGTTACCATGTCTAACAGTTACCAACATAAGATGTTAACAGACCAACAAACCCACTCCGAGATAAATAAAAACTTTAATCTCAATGTTTTCCATGCAAGCAGTTTAGAAGGGTCTGTATTGATCCCTTGTAGACTAAGAGGATATAAAAATAAGCGCAGGCGTGGCTGTATGGTAAGAAGCTTGCTTCCCAACTACATGGTTCCGGGTTCAGTCCCACTGCGTGGCACCTTGGACAAAATGTCTTTTGCTATAGCCTTGGGCCAACCAAAGCCTTGTGAGTGTATTTGGTAGACAGAAACTGAAAGAAGCCAGTCATATGTGTGTGTGTGTCTTTGTCCCCCACCACCGCTTGACAACCAGTGATGGCTTGTTACGTCCCCGTAACTTAGTGGTTTGACAAAAGAGACTGATAGAATAAGTACCAGGCTTTAAAAAATAAGTACTGGGGTTGAATTGTTCGACTAAAAATTCTTCAAGGTGGTGCTCCAGCATGGCCACAGCTTCAAGACTGAAACAAGTAAAATAGGTAATGACTCACTACCTTGAGGTAAGTAATTGAAAAAAAAAACAACACTTAGGTCTCTATCACCAGATTAAAGCAGCAAGATGGCATAAATAGTAAGTTGCTAAGCTAAATGTATTAGAGAATTGCTTTTTTTGTTCCTCTACGTTGCCAGGATCAACTCTGCTTCATCTGTCCAAGCCTAACAAAGTATTAGTAATCTACCAACTCGCTTCAACTGACTATATATTCACACCCCTACAGATATTGATCTTGTAATTAATCAAGTAAAATCAGAATATAAGAAATAATTTCTAGAAAAAAGTGATTTCTAAGTTCAATATAAAACCCTGAAATTTTAAGGGAGTAAAATAGTATATAAAAATTAACCTCAATATTTTACTGGTACTTTTGACTCCACACAGGTAAAAAGCAAAGCTAAACTCAGAGCATAACGAGACATAACTAAACTAGTTATCAACAAAAATTAATTTTTGTTTTGTTTTAAGACATTTATAGTCAATTAAGTGAACAAGGTTTTTGTCATTTCACATTCAATTCCCCTGAGAAAGTTGTCTTACAATTCCAAGTTCCCGACATATGAAAATATTACTATTTACATCTTTTCTGAGCCACAGAGCAGAAGCTTAGTGAGTGAAGATGAAACTCAGTTTCAATTCTTGGTAAAAGTCAATTCACTTCAACATTAAATGCCCTATAACTATCACAGGTTGTGAATTCAGTATGATTGGTAAATGCATACACACAGCATTCCAGCTGTAATCATTCAATATTTTTTTTAAATAGCTAGGACTATTAAAATAGCAGTGTGTGATTTGCTTGCTGTGAGACACCTATAAAATCTATTTACCAGTCACTAAACATACATTTTTACTAACAGGTTTGAACAAGATTTAATACTTGGTAATGCTATCTATTAAGAAGTTTTGTTTGGTGAGCATTTTGTGACTCAAAAATATCAGAGAGAATTTATAGCAGGTATCAACTTGTGCTACGGTTAAGAGAAACAAAGATGTTTATAAGGAAACTATACTGCTGTAGACAAAATGGTGTTATATAAAGAAATTGTTAACTGCAAATAAGGATTTCGTGTAAATCTGATTATTATCCTGAAGCTAATACAATTATCTGAATATTTGGGAGATCCTGCACAACTGAACACCTTCGGTATAGGTAAACATGTATGTAACAAACCATAACCCCTATAAAATCAAATGAAATATCAGAAGAATAAAACTAGAAATTTCCTGAAACTGAAGATCTAATTCTCCAAATTAAATTTTCAACTAAGCAAAGCAAATATTTCTCATAGTTCCACAAACTAATAATCTGTGACATGAAGTTGGTGGAACCCTGAAAATAAGCCCCCCCAGGAGGTAAGTAAGATCTGTTGTTACTAGATCCCTTACAGGTTCTCCAGACCCAACTAGTAAAATAAATAAAAGTGAATATTTCAGTTGTTTATGCTAAGTCTTGAAGACTGAATGAAAGCCACTAAGTTCTTGGTTATAAGTTCCAGCAAAATGCATTTGCACACACACAAAATCTAATAAAAAAAAAAAACTATAGAGTTATAAAAAATTCATTTTATCAACACATGACTACTACTGGCCTATTGATGTATATATCCTCTACTATTTCTACTGAAATTGTTCATGCTCTTCTGCACTAGCAAACTGTCTATTATCACCATTACTCAAGCTAATCTGATTCACAACCCTTTCTTCTTGTCATGCCTACTGTCTCACAAACAAAACTATACACACACCAATCTCAAAGCTATAGCTATGGGCTGTATCCTGTTTCTTTGTGGACTTTACAGTTAAATGAAATGCATATGTTGAGCTATACTATTAATATTTAACCGGCACAATGAGATAGGAGGAGAGTAGTAACAGGAGACAACACATACATAGAGAATTCTGTATCTCACTAGCACTGTCAAAAAAGAAAATACTGAATATAAATTTTACTACAGGATAGTTGAGTGCAAGATTTAGTACAAAAACGCAGGGGAATCAGATAAACTTTGGTAAGCACATGGCGAGAGATAGATCAATACTTGCAAAAATTGAGATCAGCCCTCAGTGAGCAAAACCCTTCGAACCATGATCATTTTATCTTGTTGGGCATTGCATGTCTAGGACTACATTATACATGCTTCTTGCTTTTTCAAGATGGCAGAGAGTAATTTGATTGGTATTCCTACCAAGTGTGATCTGATCTATTTTGAGCCCAGAGAGCTCTCTGGGCTCAAAATAAATCAGTTCTGCAGGGAGAGGTGATAGCCAAGAACTTGTTAATAACAATAAACAGGCAGTTCTCTTAAGACTGAGATATGCTTTGTTTCTACTAAACTTGATTTCTTTATTCAATTCAGAGTTCATTAAACAAATATTAAATTATTAGTAGTTATTCCCCCAAAGAGGGAAATTCTACATTATTATTTCTTGCAGACTACCAATTTCTCACTCAAATCACATCCTACTGCCCTTCAAAAGAAAAAAATATCGCATGGACATATTTGATGGTGCAGTCAGAGAAATGTCTGAAAAGATTAGATCACACCTGGAATACTTAATCTGCTTAATCAGGACTGATTTGGAGGCTAAACAAGTTATTTTATCAAGTCCTGAGGGATAAAGACCAAATTGATTTAAACTTAACATCATACAAATCTAGTACATTTTCCCCCCATTTCTTTCAAACATTACTCAAAAGAAAGTCATATTCTCCAAAAATTGTCTGTTATGTTACCAAATGGACAGGTACCTTAGGAACTATACAAAAGAAATGAGATCTCGTTTAAAAGAAACTAAAATATTCTGTTATTGAAAAACGTAAAGAAGTAGACTGTGTAAACAAATGTTTTGGATCTGGTTGAAGACAGTCCCTAAATGGAACCCTATATCACTTTTATGGGAGAATTTGGTGAAAAATCACAACTTGGAATGGATGAGTACATCAAACATTTAGAAAGATCTCCAATTTAAAAAAAAACAAATACATTATTTCAAAATTCAAGCACAAAAAAGAACAAAATTTTCATAGAAATAATTCCACAAAAAGACTGAAAAAGTGCATGACTTTGTGATGGATGGTAAACTTAATTGGAAAAAAATTCTGGATATAGAAAACTTTCTAAAGGATTAGCATATAGCAATTGGCAAAGAGTTTGCCAAAAATTATCTTTTACAGATAAAAGCAGTATGAATACAGAATATTAATCCCCAAGCCAAGCTTAACACGACAAAATGAAAATACTGCTATTTTAACACCAGGAAAGCGCCCCTTCCAGCTGGTTAGTCAGTGCGTCCCACGCTCCTGTGCATTGCAAAGGCGAAGGAACTCCTGTCACAACTCGGTTCAGAGATCACCATTACAACATTACAAGTTTATTTTTGAAGTGTGATATGGATAAAATAATTTCTGATAGATATGATGATTATACATATATATTTGCTTTTATCAGCAGAAACTTTTCTAGACCCAATTTCTCGGTTCGGGGCAATAAAGACTTTTGATCGTGAAATTCATGAAAGCAAAGAAAATATCGTAAGGTTTATCTGTAAGTGAGACTTTAATAAAACATTTCTCATGATTAATATTACGAAACGGATTACAAGAAAAATATTGGAAGAAATTAGGTCTTTGTAATCGTGATTTCAATCTTTATGGTTCATAATTGTAATCTCTCAGAATTTCTCAGACAATTCTACATTTCCACTGTTCTGTGCTATTCCTATTTCCCCGACAGAAGAGTAGAAAGCATTACTAAATTGTTCTACCAAGAATTAATACAACTTTTGAATATCTTCAATTGTAACACATGCATTGCTTTGCAAATCCTAAAAGTATGGTGGTCAAAAAACAAATCTTTCATAATTGCTTATGATGCAAAGTGGTAGTCGATAGAAAATAAAAATAAAAACATACGAAAAGGTGACAGAAAGATACGAAAATCAAATAGAATGCAATCAAAGCCTATAGGACTAGAATACCAGATTTAATTTCAGAAAAAAAAGAAGCTAATTATATTTTAGTCAATAAAAATATGCATGAATGACAAAAGGAAGGAACTAAAATTCTAACAAAGCAAGCGCTTAAAATGTGTTGACGATAAAGACAAATATGTTATAAAAGAAGTATAAAATATAATCCAAATTGAAAGGGAATAAACAATTTGTGAATGTGTGGTTACAGCTGAAATAACCGCTGTTCTATTAATGTAAAACACTAAGAATGATTCTCTTAAGAAATCTCTAAATTGTTTGTTGACCTATATCCTAAGCTCATATCCTAATTTCATAACATATCGTCGTTTTACGCATTCGAAATCTAAATCGCAGTTACGCTGTGAAATATATTAAATGATAATAATGCTATTACGTTTATTTGTTATTATTATTATTATTGTAAGGGCGGCGAGATGGCAGAGTGGTTATCGCGCCGGGAGAGAAATGCTTAGCGCCGGGGTCGACTTTGCCTTTCATCCTTCCGGGGTCGATAAAGTGAGTACCAGTTACGAACTGGGGTCGATGTAAT
>JAOPUL010003388.1:85911836-85922805 GCA_027564515.1 Octopus rubescens
ACACACACACACACACACACACACACAAACACACCCACACACCCACACACACACACACACACACACACACACACACATGCAAATATAAAAAATATAAGAGTTATTCATTTTAGCTTTTCCAAATAAGTTTCATAGTAAATTAAGTAAAAAATGAAGCTAACTCTAAAAATATTTGCGTTCTTTTCCTCTTGCAAATGAATAAATAGAAGAAAGTATTTGAGAGAATTGCATATTGGCTGCAGAAATGGCAAAAGTAGAAAAACTATTATTAGTTATACAAGTTAGACTGAGACACACTTAAGGGAAGTGAATTGCGCCATTGAGAATTGAACGTTTGTATCAGGGACTTTATTTTTTGATATGTGTCCTGATATTCAAATGAGTCGGTCAACTTTGGTTTCTCATAAATACAGTGTTTCCTCTCTTCTAGTATTTTTATTTGTACATCAGTTAATAATGTCAAAAATAAAAAAGACACTATTCGGAAGATATTTGTAACTTTCAACAACTTTTATCACTTTCACTCTCGCCCTCTTTATCTATCGTTAGAAATGATCTGACTTTCTAATCTAATCTAATCCAATCCAATCCATCCATCCATCCATCCATCCATCCATCCATCCATCCATCCATCCATCCATCCATCCACTCTTCTATTATGTCTGTTCGATCAGTGCTGACCTGGAGTGACATAATACATCCTTCTGAGCTATAAAACTCTTCAATTTAGATTTAAGCATCATATGCATAAATGTTAGAAATGAGTATAGGACTCTCGGTAACCTGTTCAAGATACATTTGCTCACGTTAGGGATCGGATGTAATGTCTCGACGGAGAAATGAGAAACCGTTGATCAAATAGCACATAGTTAAAAACTTTTGGTATACAAAACGTAATATGTACAATTATAAATACACAATTCAGAAAACAAAAGGAGAATCAATTGCTATACCTCTCCACCCATATCCCTTCATATGCAGAAATAATAAAAAATGGGCAAACATTCAGTAATTCCTACCAAAACAAACTCAAGTACCTTAAAACAATCGCACACAATATGAACGGAACAACAGAAAATAGACCGTTAAACCAAAGAAAATGGTATAAATTTACTAAAAACAAACCAACATACCGAAGAAGATGGTATAACAATAATACTAGATATATCAAGAACTAGGAACACTCCTTTCAAAAGACCCTCCCCCTTCAATCTTTTCTAGAAAGCAGGACTTCCAAACGAAAACAAAAGAAAACACTAATTATACAAAGGTTCAAAGAAATACTGAAGTAATATATTTATCACAACGAAATTTCATGAAAAATGAAATATAAATATTGGAATATCGAATTAAATTCTCACCAACTCCACAACCTGACACAACAGATTTTATAAAAGATATCGAAGAATTTTGTAGAAAACGTCACCCACAGGAGTTCTTCTATAAGAAGATTTACGAAGACCTAACACTTCTAAAAAAGAAAGAGCCAGATTAAAACCTCCAATGAACAGGAAAAGATCTGAAAAGATCAGAAAAATGAAACGTTCCAGGAAATCTTATAAAATCAAACATTACAAATGAAAAACAAAAAAAAAAAACTCAGTAGAATGTCTACGGAAAGAGTCCTCTATAGTCATTAAAAAGGCTAACATAGGAGGAGCCATTGTAATAATGGACAAAACCCATTACAAGGAAATGGTCCTTGAACAATTAAATGACCAACATTTCTACATAAAAATTAGAAACCAATGCAGATATATAATGAACAAAATTGGAAAATTACAGAAACATTCGAAAACAATTTAACGGAAAAGGAGTTGGATTATCGAGAAAACAAGTAAGTTTTATGGATTACCGAAAAAATTCATAAATCTAAAGATTGATAACAACCATAGAAGTCCTTTGATCTAAATAGGTCATAAGATTTCCAAAACCACCGGATTTAAACTCTCGCTTAATTGTTGCATGATCAACATCAAAAACCCAACTATTAAGCAATTTACTGGACTTCATTTTGAATTCATTAAGAAAATTGGTTCCTAGTTTCATGGATATCCTAAATCACTTTCCAAAAGAGAATAATTAGAGAGACGATCCAGGTTACTTTTGATGTAATTAGCCGTTACACAAATATTCCCCATGGATTAAGATTGGGAACAGTAGAATTCTAGATAGACAAATACATAGAATCCAGGAGAGATACTCATAAGAATTCATTCCAGAAGGATTACGATTTGTGCCAGAAAACAACTACTTTTATTGATAACCAATATTACCTTCGTATAAAAGGGACATGAAAGTTGTCCCCACGTTTGCAACACTCGGATTAAGATCCTTTGAAGAACATGTCGATGCCCAATTTAGGACTCCTTTTGATAGGAATTTGCAATCATATTTAAAAGAACAGTGGCATAGATCCCAATCTCTCTATCTTACGGATAAACCATCACAATGGGAGTAAAGACAAAAACAAAAACAAAAACAAATATTCCTGTTGTATTCAGCCATAATCCTAGAAACCATAACATCTTGCATCCAGTCAAACCATGCTTTCCAATTCTACACCAATCATCAAATCTCAGAAAAATAATTAAAGAATCCTAAATTATCAACAGTCGAAGATAACCACCAAATTTTAAAAGACTCTTGATATTCACATCAGAAGAAGAAATAACGAAAACAGAAAATGTGAAGACCTTCGGTGGGACGTGCGAATGAATTGAACAGAGCAAAAATCCCAAATTTCAAGAATGGGAAGGAACTGAAGGTTAACGCAAATATGAATTGCAAAACAAATGAAAAACATCATTTACTGCATCGCATGCCAACAATGCAATAAGAATTATATCAACCAAACACACACGCGCACACACACACACACGCACACACACACGCACACACACACACACACACACACACACACCCACACACACACACACAAATGCATACAGACATTCATTCAAAAACAAATACATTACTATGAACACACATCCAGAGTTAGACCATCACCGACAGAAATGTCACCACTCATAATATCACCACAGGTTCATGTTATGACAGATAGGAAAGAAAATAGAAAAAAAATTTACTTTCACAGATATTTTAAAACCTTTTTCTCTAAATATTTTTTATTTATTGAAAAAAAAAAGTTCCATTTGCAAGGAGAAAGATATACAATCTGATGGAGGTCTTTGAAGAGTTGCATGACATTTTGGCCATGTCAGATT
The DNA here is from genome assembly GCA_027564515.1 of Octopus rubescens. Taxonomy (NCBI): domain Eukaryota; kingdom Metazoa; phylum Mollusca; class Cephalopoda; order Octopoda; family Octopodidae; genus Octopus; species Octopus rubescens. The sequence goes on from JAOPUL010003388.1 coordinate 85,915,064, forward strand.
GTATCACAGAGGTTTGTGGCTTATTTGGAAGTCAAGATGATACAGTTGACATGAGAAGAAACATAAACATACACATGCATGAAAGAGAGAGGGAGTGGACTTAAATTTTTGTAATGAATTAGAAGTTCTTTTGAAAACTGATGAATCTGAATTTAAAACTGATGAATTAGAATTTAGAGTTAATGGTGAGGAGATGGAGACTATAATTGACCTTAAACTAAGGATAAAATAACACTGTCCTTTGCCCTATAATCATCAAAACCTGGAAGAAACCATTGTCTAGTTGTAGGGTATGTCAGGATTCACAAGTACCCAGTAAGGTAATTCCTGAATCACCAATACCCAGTTGTGAGCTAAATCACATGTGCTCAGTAGTTGACTGAATAATAAGCGCCCAGTAATAAGATAATTTAGGATCTACAAAACTCTAGCAATGGGTTGAGTTTTTGGTAGGTTAATATGAAGCAACATGCAGTCAAATAGGAATATACAGTATATGTATATACATAGTGCATGTATGTATGTACACAACATATATGTACATATGTGCATACAGTTATTGACAGGTAGCAGGCAATTTAGAGAAAATTTTACAGAGATTAAATGACAAAGGAATTGGAAATTACTCTAAAAAATTCCTTCTTCCAAGAGGATGATATCATTCAACTTGTGTTGAAAAAACACAGCATCAGCATTCATGCTGATGTTAAATGTGTGAGGTTGATGGAAATTCTGAAAGATAATGAAGAGAAGCCAAGTAGCCATGCAGCCGTTAGGTATTTACAGGCAAAGCTTATAGCACATTAAAGTGTATCTCAACAGCCAGGATTTCATCAGTTTTCATAAAATCAGATTGAGAATTCCTCCACTTTCAGAAAAAAAGATAGAATTTTTTTTAAAATGATGGGCAGGATATTTTTTGATAAGTTGATGTAAAAATCAAAAATATAAAGTGGAAATTTGACAAACATTGACATAGCTGGCAAAATATCAAAATGAATTGCATATTTATAGTGGAGAATAACTATAAATAAATAACACCAGAATGACCATTATATACATACAAATGTTGGGGCTACAAACGTTCTTCTGTCCATAACACACATAAAATGCTGCCATGAAATGTTTAACAATGGTAGAAAACAAGAAAAGTTAAACAGCAGAACACAATGCCTGCACCAATCAGAACTCCACAAACTGAAGTAATCAAAAATACTCCTGAACAGATTCAGTTACGCAACAAACAATTTTTACTCAAAAAGGAGTAAAATAAAAAGATAGCTGCTGTCAAATAAAACAGTGAGACTGTCTCCATTTGAAAGTTTTGCAGCATGGCTTACAATAATATTAATGCACTGCACAATATAATTAGTAATTCACTAAGAAGGAAAGCAGTTGTAAGCTTTTTACTCAACATCACCATCCAATTTTGTGTTTTCTTCTCAAAAATTAATTTCACACATAATTAGAAGGTTTAGATCATAAGAAATAAAGTGGGAAAAAAAATATTTGAATTTCTCTCTTTCAGCATTTTGTTTTTACTAACATCTACAAATATCCAGCCATTAAATTTACAATTAATGAAATTAACAAATTAGATGAACAATAAGGGCCAGTAGGTCCAGGGACAGATTTTGTCACTCCATCCATTTGAGAAAAGAAAAGTTTCAACATTATTGCATTGAAAAAGAAAAAAATATTTGTGGTAGAGAGAGTTGAGCAATATGGAGACCATAAATGAAAATGGTGTTGTAATTTAAGTTGTAATAGTATGCTTAATGATCATTTATAGGGATAACTTCTTTTAAAGGATCAATATATTTGAAACAATATACTGAAAAAAAAAAAAAAATTCAACTACAGATTTTTTTTTAGAAATACCTACCTGTTAAATGGTGTATGTGTTTGAGAACATTTTCTTATAGAAATTCTAATAAATAGAACTATTTAGTTCGTAAGCAGTATATTTTAGAATATTTCAAAATTTCTCTGGGATTTAAAAAAAAAACTTTTGGAAATAAAACATACTTCATTAAGTTTATCTTTAAAAAAAAATCAAATCAATTGTAATAGAGCAATTTGGGGGATCTATATACACAAAAATTCAGTGTTTCTATATAAGACCTTACAGCATGTCAAGACCTCTTGCTCTTTGTAAGGTATTAAGTTTTCTTAAAACTATTCTCTCTTTCTTCAATAATTCATATCCATTCAAGTTATTTCATTCATCTATCTTTCACTTTCTTCTTAAAATTTCATTTCTCTGATTCTATAAATTGATTACAAAAGATAGTACTAGTGGAAGGAAACCAAAGTTAGTGTATCAGAATGTTTGATCCACAACCATTTTAAAGAAAGAATAAGAAAAATAGAACTGATGAAAAATAAGACAATAGCCACAAATTGAAGCTGGAACAACAAGAATAGGAGAGTTCAGCTGGACTGCAATGGTGTAGCAGATTACCAATTTTTCTTGTGTTCATCCATACTTACTCCCCCAGGCCCATAGGCTACAACAAGTAACAGTCCACCAACAACAGATAGAGTTTGGAAAAAGTCATATTTTAGAAAATCCCGCATTGGCCTATAATCTGGAATATTCCACCAAGCATTGAAATAAAAATTCAGTGCTGTCAGCCAAATAACAAGTGCCAATGCAGACAGTTTAGTCTTGTAACCAACAGCAACCAATAAAATGAGACCAGTGCCCACCAAATTCTCAATTATTTGAAACAGGTTCAAGTCAAAACGTAGAAGTGTAAGAAACATAAGAACTAACAAAATTCGGCCACTGAGTTGCATATATTGCTTAGGGTTATTTTCTCCTAGGCTTGGTAAACCAGCAAAAAGACTGCGACCTTCCGCTTTAGATTCTGCTAGCAACAATAACACTCCACCAGCGAGAGCCAAATTTCTGAAAAGAGATAAATGAAGGGATTTTTAGAATAGCAAAAAATAGCATCTATGAGAACTAATGAAAACAAAACAACTCATTCATTCATGTCAAAAACAGCAGTTAAGCAATGCAGTTGGAAATATAACTAAACTAACAACCACTTTCGACATTTTTTTAATAATAAATTCACATTAGCCATTCCATTCAGTATTTTATCTGTTGGCAGATGTAGACATTTATTCAAAATCATTAACTTAATTAAACTATAGTTTAAAATACTTCAATATTTTTAATTACAAATAAATTACTTCAAATCAAAATGTCTCACCTGAGTAAAAATTTCAAATCCCACAGAATGCTATATGCCACAGTCTGTAACATAAATAAAACACACATTAGAAACTACAATGTTTAATTAAATTAATCATTCTCCAACAGATAAATAAAACAAAATTAAATAACTAAGCTTTCTTTTTTTTTTTTTTTTTTTAACACAAAACATTTCTGTGAAGGTTATCAGAAAAATACAAGAGAAATGTCATTAATGGAAGTGTGATAAGTTTACAATTTTAATACTCAAAATATATACAATGTTTCATTCCAATAATTTTGGAGAAAACAGGTCACTAGAATTGATAAACTAAAGATGGTCTGTGTTGGCAAGAATCAAACTTGAAATAAGACCCTAAAAGCTTTTTATTGTACCAACAATTCAAGCAGAACCTTCTCACAAAAGACCCTGCCTGTAATATCACTATATTAACCCAGAATACAATAACAGATACCATTTCAGTCATCATAATTTAATGTCTGCTTACCATGTTGACATGGGTCGGATGGTTTGACAGGGAACCAACGAGCTGTAGGACTGCGTCAAGCCCCAATGTCATCTTTGGCATGGTTTCTATGGCTGAATGCCCTTCCTAGCACCAACCACTTTCCAGAGTGTACTGGGTGCCTTTATCTTTGTAGGCAATCCTGGACAAGTAACGTTGATGCAGTTGATGCTCAAAGTTACAAGTTGTGCCACTCAGCCTGAAGTAACAAGCTATGTATCAACGAATCTAAGACAAAACATGACTGAACTCAGCAACTAGCAAAAGAACTCTTCTTCTATAAAACCTTGTAGTTGAGTACGGTACCATAAGGTAGTGTGTATGGGTGGCTAAGTGTTGTGTTGTACACAACCATGATGAGAATTAATACTTAACAAATCTTCCCCAAACTGCTTCAGATTCTATGATACAAAATTGCTCATTTTCAAATGCTTACCTTTAAATAAATTAAAACTTTCCATTATATATTACTATACCTTTTAAGATGTGTCATTAATACCAGCTTCATAATGAGAAAACTAGTTATTTTTCTAAATCACACCAAATTCTTATTTTCACAAATTAATGGAAACATACAGGCAGTGTATTTCATCATGAATGTTCACAAAAGTGCATTCATCTAAAACATTGATTCTATACCACACTTATCTAGACTCTCTCCAAGCTACGCCATACCATGTCAGTTTCATAGTGTCTAATAGCCACAAGACTCCAAATTAAACACTTTGTCCATTTCTTACTCTCTCCACATATCTTCCTTAATCCCAAACCTGTACAAGTTCAAACTGACTATCAACCACTTTAACCTCACTCAATTATCATTAAGCCAACGTCTCAGAGAGACTTTGGCTAAGAAAAACTATGGGCAGTTCCCTTTCCATTTAAGTGTTGCCAGTGAAGTTGGAATGTAACCAGAATGTGTTTAAGAGCAGATTTCACTGTAGTAACTGCAATATAAAGTGTGAAGACAGAGCATAGCAAAAGGAAAGAAATTTACAATTATGGCTGGTGACACGTTAAAAACACCCGCGCCAGTGACACATTAAAAACACCTGCGCCGGTGGCATGTTAAAAACACCCGGTACACTATCTGGAGTGGTTGGTGTTAGGAAAGGCATCCAGCTGTAGAAACCAAGCCAAAACAGACTGGAGTCTGGTGCAGCTCCCCTGCTTGCCAGTTTCCAGTCAAACCATCTAACCCATGCTAGCATGGAAAACGGACGCTAAATGATGATGAATGAGTGAGGCTTCATTATTGGATTGAAGATTGGACTCAATGGAATGCTGTAGTAGTTTGTGAACCCATACCAGTTGAATAAATAGACCCATCTTCAAAACCAGTGGGTGGGGGTGAGGGCAGCATTGGACAACAGAGACCCTGAGTTACAAAAAGACAAGGTGATCATAGGTCTAACTGATCAGAGCTAATCTGGAGCTAAACAATCGATTCTTGCAATAATGGATACACTGTAAAGAAGTTTAGCATAAATTTCACAAATATGGCCAACATTCCACCAACCCACTTGTAAATAGAAAGCTCACTGAAAATCTCATAGCATGAACAGTATTGGTTGATTAACACCAACATAGGTATTTAAAGTTACAGAAGTTATATTAAATCCTTTTAAAATCTTTAGTTTGAAAATTAATTGAAACAATCATAAAAAGTTAATGAGATATTATTTACCTGTATAAAGATGATACCAAACAATATACCACAAGCAGCAGATACCTTCTGTCTACTTAATATCATTATACAACCTCCTAGCTGTCCAACTAAGTTAAAAACAACAAAGAATGCTGCTAACAGCCAACCACAGCCCCAGGTGGAGTTCATGTAGTCTTGCTGTTCAGTCCATTGACTCCACATACGAATTCCATCTTCTAAGAAGGTGCTAATCAAACAGAATCGGGCAACATGAGGTAAAAAGAATTTGCTATTTCGGAGGATCTGAAAAGAGAAAATAAAAAATGTATTAAGGTGTTATTGAATGTAATGTAAGCAAATGGTAATGGATGAGAATGTGGGAGGGTATTGGTTTAAAGTAATTAAGAAGAAGCAAACATTTTATATCAAACTAGGAACTTAAGTTAAACATTACTTTTTCTGAATAGAAATGATTACCTTAATACTTGAGATAAATACATTTCAATATTTTAATTTTAACAAACCTTAATCTTGAACACAATAATTAGAAATGAAAAGTAAACAACACCATTATTGTCATGAGATGTACAGAGACATGTGGGTTGTCAGAATCAGAACCTAAAATATTTAGTGTGGTAATGTTATATGGGTAGTAATGTTGAAATCACAAAGATACACAGTGTTGTAGTAATGAGCGAGTGGCAATATTCAAATCACAGAGATACACAGCAGACATATAATGTGGCAGGAATGTGTAGACTTTGATACTGAAATCATAGATACAGTGTGTGGTAGGGATGAATGGGCCATGGTAACAAAATCATGTAATAAACTATTGACAGTTGAGAAAATTATTAATTTATGATAGAAAACCACAACTTTTATATTCTGGAAACCGATGTGTTCCCTAATATGTAAATGTAGCTAACATCTTTGATCTCACAAAGTAGTGACAAGTAGTAACAGCCTGGAAAAATCATAGAAATTAAAATATCAAGAGCCTACTGAAAAGTTTTCTGTTGCTGGTCAGCCACAATCAGCCCCATATTATTTAACATACACACATGCACACAGTGAACCAAATAATGATTTTGTAGGTATTTCTAAATACAAAATCTTTCTCACTTGTATCAGGTTGTCTGGAAAGTTCTTAGCATTTTTTAAGCACAATAAAGGATAAGAGATTTTAAACATACTCTCATCTTTATTCATTGAAGTGATTTCCATTGTTTTCTATGACCTTAGTCCACCTAACAGACAATTTAAATATTCTATCGGCATAAAACTCAGTTGCTTTTGAGGAAAAGAAGTCATCTAAGTGAGTTTTGACACCATCTAAATTATTAAATGATTTTCCTTCTAGAGAGTTCTGCAGAGACAAAACCAAATGATAGTCAGATGACGCAATGCCAGGGGAGTATGATGAATGGGGAAAGAGATCCCACTCAAGTTCATGCAACTTTCTGCGGGTGGCCAAAGACACGTGGTTGGGCATTGCCCTGGTGGAATACAACCCTTTTCCTGTTGGAGAGTGCTGGCCTCAATTCCTTGATCTTTTGATTCAAATATGTTTGCTGATGGCAGTACACATAAGAATTGATGGTCTGATTTTGTGGGAGTAGCTCATCGTAAATAATGCCTTTGAAATCCCACTAGACACAAAGCATGACATTTTTGGATGAATATTCTGCTTTGGAAGCTTTTTTGGAGGATCTTCATGCAAACTCCAAGATCTTTTTCTCACTATATTATCATAAACAAATCCTTTTTCCTCTCCAGTTACCTGTTGTTTCAGGGAAGGCTTATTTTCATTGAGTTTCAGAAGCATATCACAGATGGAATACCAGTCCATGCAGTTTTGTTCTGACAGTTTGCAAGCCACCCAAACATCATAGTGGGAAACATACCCAATTTTTCATAAGTGTTCGTGAATGGTACTTTTGGAAACTTCCAACTTCTCTGCAAGTTCTCTTGTTGTAATATTCGAGTTTTCTTCAATGGTTACCTTCAAAATATAGTCATCTAAAGTTGAGGATCTTCCACAGTGACAGTCATCTTCCAAGCTGAACACATCATGTCTAAATTTTGCAAACCCTCTTCGAACAGTTGATTCACCTATAGCATCTTCATCATAAACTCCACAAATGATTTTACACAGTTCTGCAGCATTTTTACCTTTTTTTAAAGAAGAAAAGCATTACGTGGTGAATATGCACCTTTTGGTTATCTATTTCAAATGGTAATTAGGACTGAAATGAGTAAAATATATGCTGATTTTTAACGTAGAACTTAGCTGATAGGCTTCAATACTGCAAGCAATTCTGAAATATGAGTCATACTAAGATTAGGATTGTTGCATGAA
>JAOPUL010003388.1:85922905-85934854 GCA_027564515.1 Octopus rubescens
CTCTCTCTCTCTCTCTCTCTCTCTCTCTCTCTCTATATATATATATATATATATATATATATATATATGTATATATCAGAGTAGTGATCAATTGGATGAGAACTTCAACTCCATCCTCTCCATCCAGAGTTTATACCTCAGCATTGAAAGTTAGTTCTAAGAACTTTCCTTATTGAGTTGTTATTGAGGTAGAAAGACTTTACATAATTCCTTTTGTCTTCCTTATTTGATTTCATTTATTCTGTAATTTGTATCTGTATATTCTATTCTATATATCAAGTTGTCCGGAAAGTTCTTAGCGTTTTTTAAGCACAATAATGGATAAGAAATTTTAAACATAGTGTCATCTTTATTTATTAAAGTAATTTCCATTGTTTTCTATGACCTTAGTCCACCTAGCAGGCAATTCAAATATTCTATCAGCGTAAAACTCAGTTGCTTTTGGGGAAAAGAAATCACCTAAGTAGGTGTTGACAACATCTAAATCATTAAATGATTTTCCTTTTAGAGAGTTCTGCAGAGACAAAAACACATGTTAGTCAGATGGTGCAATGCCAGGAGAATATGGTGGATGGGGGGGGGGGGAGATTCCACCCAACTTTGGGCAGGTAGCCAAAGACACATGTAGTCAGGCATTGTCCTGGTGGAACACAACCCCTTTCCTGTTGGAGAGCGCTGGTCCCAAATACCTTGATCTTTTGATTCAAATTTGCTAGCTGACGGCAGTACACACCAGAATTGATGGTTTGATTTTGTGATAGTAGCCCATAGTAAATAATGCCTTTGAAATCCCACCAGACACAAAGAATGACTTTTTTTAATGAATATTCTGCTTTGGAAGCTGTTTTGAAGGTTCCTCACACATAATCTAGGATCTTTTTCCGACTATATTAGCGTAAACAATCCATTTTTTATCTCCCGTTACCAGTTGTTTCAGGAACGGCTTATTTTCATTGTGTTTCAGAAGCATATCACAGATGAAATACCGGTGCATGCTGTTTTGCTCTGACAGTTTGTGAGAAACATACTCAATTTTCACTAAGTGTTCGTGAACGGTACTTTTGGAAGCTTCCAACTTCTCTGCAAGTTCTCTAGTCGCAATATTCGAGTTTCCGTCAATGGTTACCTTCAAAATATCGTCATCTAAAGTTGAAGGTTTTCCACAGCGATTGTCATCTTCCAAACTGGACTCACCACGTCTTAATTTTGCAAACCATCTTCGAACAGTTGATTCACCTACAGCATCTTTACTATAAACTCCACAAATGATTTTACACGTTTCCATAGCATTTTCACCGTTTTTGAAGAAGAACAGCATTACGTGGTGAATATGCAACTTTTGGTTATCCATTTCAAAAGAATATTAAGGCTGAAAGGAGTAAAATATATGCTGACTTTTAATGTGGAACTTAGTTGATAGACTTCAATACTGCAAGCAATTTTAAGATATGAGACTTACTAAGATTAGGATTGTTGCATGAAGGGCTTAAAGACACAAATCCTGAAATCACTCAGAACTTTCCGGACAACCTGATATTATGGTGCTTCATTATTCTCAATTTAAAGGGTCCACATATCATGAAATTGATAAATATATTAAGCGTATGGTTTAGATTTAAGTTGTATATTTCATTATTTCACCACAGTTTAAGATATCTTTAACTCAAACATTTAAAAAAAAAAAAAAGAAATTAATTTTTCTTTTTTGACTCCAGCTATGAATGAATGACAATTTTTCCAAGAGAGATAGCAATCAATACTTCCTTTGTTGAAACATATACCTCTCTATGTAGTCGATTTACAATATTCTAAAGCTCAGATTAATGTAATTATACTCTCTTCCAATTAACCCTTTGAAGCCTACTAATGTTTCTACACTAAATCATTTTTTATGAGATGGCCATAGTTGACAGACTGAAACTAGTAAAAAAGTAAATGAGAATAAGTGTTATCTAATATTCTCCAAAAATATCTAAATCTCAGAAAATAAAAAAGTATATATATTCTTAAATAGATAATCCCTTTCTTTCTTATACAATTATGGTAGGCAATAGATCAGTCCATATATTTTATAAAGGTTTAAAACGTAATTGACATTCTTTTAACTTTTTTTATTGCATTTTTTGTTACTTAAGAGAAAAGTCAGCATTTGTAACCATTTAGGCCTAAATCTAGTCATGGATTTTGGACACCTGGTTTATATACCACACACCTCTTAGCAAACAGAATTATATAATGCAATGACAACAAGTAATTCAAACATTACCTCTGTGCACTGACAGCTGTCTATGTTCAACCACTTATTTTAAAATGTAACATTTATACAGTGAGAACACCAAGGTAAAACCACTTGTCTTCTAGAGAAAGTTTGTTCTATCTGAAGTGGCTGATTATAAACTAGTTTTGGCTAGTTTCAGCAAATTGATCATATGTTTGCAACATCTATCTTAATATTACTAAAAGTCTAGGGATGTTTGTTTGTAACCAAACTAGCTCAGAAGCTGTATATTCTATCTTAATTTTTTTTACATACTTCATTCATGAAGTGCAGTGTGAAGTTTGAAGATATTTCGAGATTTCTTTATTAGTGTAAACAGTTGAACAAAAATTACTGAAAACAAGGGAAAAAAATGTTCAATAAGTCCCACATGTAAAAGGAAGAAATACATTAAAGAGAGAGGATGAGGGGGTAACGTTATATCAACACACACACGTACTATAAAAATAATTTCTCTTTAAATTACAATGTGTTTGTGTTGTTTGTACGGAAAACTAAGTAAACTTCACTATATATTTAATTCATTATTTTTTCTGTAAATTCTATTCTGACATTAAATGCGTCAACTTCCGGTACTTTACTGGGCAATGCCAGTTAGCAAATCTCTCTCTCTCTATATATATATATATATACACACACACACAGACGCGCGTCTATATCTTTTTTATGTTCTATCTGTCATTAGATTGAGGTCATGCTGGGGCACCACTTTGAAGAACTTTCAGTCGAATGAATTGACCCAAATACTTCTTTTTTCCTAAACATTGTACTTATTCTATCGGTCTCTTTTGCCGAACCGATAATTTACAGCAACTTCAACAAACAACACCAGTTGTCAAGCAGTAGTGAGGGACAAAAACAGACACAAAGACATATATATATATATATGACGGGCTTCTTTCAGTTTCCATCTCCCAAATCCACTCAGATGGTTTTGGCCAGTCCAAAGCTATAGTAGAAGACACTTGCCGAAGGTGCCATACAGTGGGACTGAACCCGGAACCATGTGGTTGGGAAGCAAGCTTCTTGCCACGCCTGCGCCTTTATATATATATACACACACACGTGTGCGTGAGTGTGTGTGTATTTGTGTTTATCCTCACCTCTCATAGTTTCAGGCGTAAATAATTAGAAGATGGATTGTTTACGTCACAGTAACTTTAGTGGTTCAGTGAAACACACGGTTTATTAAGTAGAATATTTCAAAATAAATAAGTACTGGAGGCGATTTGTTTGACTAAAATCCTTCCCGAGGGTGCCCCAGCATGGCCGTAGTCCAATGAACGAAACAACTAAAAGAAACGTAAAAGATATGGTGAACATTGATAATTCACCTTATCAGTATTAAGAATATCCAAATAGTAAATATTGAATATATTTTCAGAGTGAAGACATGGATGTGTTTACCTATCTATAATTACACATTCATTAACAGAAACTAACTTTACATTACATTTCTATAGAATCATAGATCGTAGTTTAGAGAATGGTGAAGAATAAGCTCGTTGATTTATCGTTATTAATTAAATCTGGGCATAACTACAGATGTGTGCCCCATCGAATTCGTTTCTTCATAACTTTCTGAAAAATACTTATCTCTTACTAGCATTTTTCAGAAATATATTTTAGATGGTGCAGATTGGGGTTATATCGGAATTTGTTGTGAAATGTTTTTCGTAAGGGTGTAGAGGAGTTTCGATTTGTTTCCTTATAACTCTCTGAACATCGAATATTTTTTAATAGAATTTCCCACATTCGATGTGAAAACAAAATTTGAGGCAGTGTCCGATAATTCACAAACCTCGACTTTATTTCTTCACACATTTTGATGAAGCGTGTAAAATTATCGCCCCAATTGTCTTTTCCACACATCCAATTCAGTAAAAATCGCAATGTTCTCCATTTGAAAGGCATTTGTTGAAAATTTCATTGAAAACAGCCATTTTTCACACGTGTGTAGTTTTGTCTAAATCTGTTTAATTATTGATTTTAGACAAAGTAGTGAAGAATAGAATTAATATCAATGTCCGATTAGCAACTCTAAAATGTTTTACATTATCCATGTCTAACTACTTTTACTAAAATATATCTATTATTATATCTTACCTGTTATGCTACATAAATCTGTGTTTATAGTGAAATATCTTGAATTACACCAAATGTCTGTTTCATGACGCCATTGAACAGGAAGCAAACTTTCACCGCAAAAATTATAAAAACAGACTCGGAAAAAAACAAATAATGAAATGTACTTAGTTTCTGCTTATAAGCACCGAGGAAAATACATGGGTATTGTTCTATTTTTTAAATATTAACTTGAAATATGCAAAATGACATTTTCAAATGTACTAGAATCATTAAAATGTTATGGTACTTAATGTATTATTGAAACAAATATGTAAACATATTTTTTAAAAAAATATATTATTGAAACATATACTCAAATTTTTTTTAAAAATCAATGTATTTGTGTACAATTTTATTTTATTAGCTGCAATGAAAGTTAAGATTGGGATAATCGTATTTTTTTTTTCAACTGAATCGCTTCTTTATGTATTTTTGGGGTGTATGTTTTATGTGTAAGCATCTTATTGAATGTCTATTGAAGAGGCAACATGTCAACAATGTATTCAAGTACTGTATCAAAAGGGAGATAACCTCATGCAATTTTTTCATGGGGGTACGTTAACCATTTTTGAGAAAATAATCCTATATATTTTCTAGGAGCTTATATAAACAGAAACAAAGTACATTTCCGTCATTTGTGTTTCCGAGTCTGGAGTCTTGAAACAGATATTTGGTGTAATTCAAGATATTTCACTCTAAACACAGATTTAACAGGTAACAGGTAGCATAGATTGTAGTAAAAGTAATTGGATATGAGCAATGTGTAATCTTTTATTGTTGCTAGTCAGACATCCATGTCTTTCCTCTGAAAATCTATTCAATATTTACTATTTGGATATTCTTAATATTGATAAGGTGAATTATCAATGTTCACCATATCTTTTATGTTTCTTCATTGGACTACGGCCATGCTGGGGCATCGTCGGGAAGGGTTTTAGTCAAACAAATCGATCCCAGTACTTATTTATTTTGAAATATGTTACTTAATCTATCGGTGTGTTTTGCTGAACCACTAAAGTTACTGTGACGTAAACAATCCATCTTCGCATTATTTACGCCTCAGACTATGAGAGGTGACGACAAGAACAAATGCACGCGTGCACACACATATTTTATACAACAGATATCCGCAAGCCCCTGTATCCACTCAGACATGTGTGTGCCTGTAACCCTGGATTTTCAGGAATAACACATTTCAATTTAGAAGTATTAGTCTATACGTAAAAGTCAGGACGAGGAAATATTATTTTCCAATGTTAAGTATTTTCACTTCCATATAATTACTGTATCCTTCTGAGGTTCACGGACTTCTGTCACTTACACATTATTGCAGCCTTAAAGTAAATCTTTCAGTGATTTGCAATAACTTGACATCAACGATCTCATTAGATTAGGGTTTTCAAAGATTATCAATATATTCAATTAGTAAATCTATCTTCTTAGCCTATAATAACTTCTTGTACGGACAAACATACTTTATATAAATATATATATATATATGATCGGTAGTGCATCGGAGAAAATGGTGTTTTGCATTCTGAGTCCAAATCCTGCTCGGATCAACTTTTCCTTTGTACTTGCTTCGGCAGTACATATACTAAAATTGAAACGTTACAGAGATTATTAGCATGGCCCCTGCACAAGGATGACAGGGAAATTCGTGCATTTTCAATAGGTGCAGGTGTGCCTGTGTGTTAAGAAGCTAGCTTCCCAACCACATGGTTCCGGGTTCAGTCCCACTGCGTGGCACCTACGACAAGTGTCTTCTACTATAGCCTTGGACCAACCAAAGCGTTGTGAGTGGATTTGGGAGATGGAAACTGAAAGAAGCCTATCATACATATATATCATTGTGTCTGTGTTTGTCCCGCACCACTGCTTGACAACCGGTGTTGTCTTTGTTTACGTCCCCGTAACTTTGGGATTTGGCAAAATGCACCCGATAGAATAAGTACAATGCTTAAAGAAACAATAAGTACTTGTATTACTTCATTTGACTTTAAAGTTCTTCAAGGCTGTGCCCCAGCACGGCCGCAGTCTAATGAGAAACAGATAAAAGATATATATGTATATGTATATATATATATGTGTGTGTGTTTATATATACATATATATATATGTGTGTGTGTGTATATATATATACATATATATATATGTATATGTATGTATATATATCTATGTATATATGTATGTATATATACTTATATATATGTATGAATATATATATATATATGTGTACACACACACACACACACACAAACAGCTATCTGCAATACAAATCCATATAGGAAAAATGTAGGTGTCACTAACTTGACAGAGGGTGCTACAGGCACCGTGATTGCTAGAATTTAGAGTTAAAACTCTTATATCTGTGTAGGAAGCGCAAACTATATATACTGGCAAGGCTGATAACTGCTGCCCACAAATTTAACTGTTCCATAGAAGCGATGGAGGCACTCTGTTGACAAGTCCCATAGGACAAAACATGTTCAGGGTTCTAGCTTCACTCATGGGCTGTTATCCACCTTGCCAGTATATATAATTTGCGCTTTCTACACAGATATCAGAGTTTTAACTCTTATTTCTAACAATCACGGTACATATACATATATACAAAAATATGTACATGTATGTTTGTGTATAAATATATATATATATATATGTATACACACACACACATATGACCTTCTGGGAGTAGTCCTTTCCTGCCAGGGTTTGCCCACACTCTCCAGCAGTTTCACATAGCTGTCTGATTTGTGTCAAAGGCCCTTGTCCTGCAGATGCTTGCCATGACTTTGTAGTGTCCATTGCATCTATCCATGTCACATCTTACAGCCTTTACATTGTTCAAAGAGCATTGAGCAGCAGTAATGATGTTGACATTTCGATACCTGGCAGGAATCATCATGATACAAGTAACTCTTTTGCAATACTCAGATGGCTTCCACTCTTCCATGTCATCTAACTTTTTCTCAACTACTACTACAATCATTATGCTCTCCAATGCCATTGGCTGTTAGTCAATAAACCAAGCTCTTTCTCAGAAAAAAAGACAAAGAAATCATCAAATTTAGCCCAAACACTCTAGGTATATGTATACTCTGGATTGAGTAGCTTTTTCACAGACTTTTAACTCCTCTCCATTTTATTATTCTACACCAGCTAGATTAATTATGATTTCTACAGACAAAGAAGATGAAGATCTTGGTTTTCTTACTTTCTTTTCTATCTTCTAGTTCCAGTTTTATCATCAACCTTCTTTGTCTTTTTCTTCCAAGTTATTTCTCATCTGTTCTCATAGACCAGCATCCTGGTTTTCATATAGGTCTAACAGTATGCACTGAGGCTGAAAAATTGCTTGGAGACACACATGGCATATTATATAAACCTATCAAAGTTTTGTACCCCTACAGCATGAAACTATTAATAGCTCTTTTTTTTTTTAATTTATTAAATTTTAAAAAGATTTTAATTTTTTTAATTATTAAATATATTAAATGATATATGTGTGTGGGTGTCGTACTTGTTTATACTTTTGCCTTGATGTTATGTGATGGTTGTAAACGAGAATTGCACACAAGCAAGGCTTCTGTAACAAGCATGTCTGGTGATGGGGAAATAATACCTTCCCTGTAAACAGGTGAGGGTTGACAACAGGAGATACCTATAGAAAAGCCGGCTATAGAATCTATGCTTCAACATATTCTGCCTCATCCATACAAGCATGGAAAAGTGGATGTTAAATGATGATGATGATGATATCACAGCAATAACTGATTAAAATGAGTTAACTTTAATCAGGTGATATTGTCTTAATCAGGTGATATTGTCTTAATCAGGTGATATTGTCTTACAAAAATATATATATATTGTAATGATGATCCAGTTTCAAATCTTACAGTATATGGAATGTTTGCATTTTCCCATCCAAACACTTTAAATTAATATATCATTCCATATTACAATCAATATACTCATTTAGAAAATTATCTTCTTAACATGTCAACATGACAGTATACTTATATATCATGATATATGTGTATATGCAAATGTAAAAGTGAAGTGAGTATATATCTACATTATTATTTCTTCGGGTAAATGTTTATTTCTACAGCTTATCTCTATAAGAAATATACTAAATTTTATACTGTTGTATTATATGTATCCCCTGTATTTTATACTATTGTTTTTCTACTATTTCAGAGATTGGCACCAATCATATCCATCATCAATATTATTCTCTTGTTTAAAGACTCAAGGAAAATGTTATACAGAACAGATATAAATCTTTAGCAAATTACAGCCAAATATTTTTTATCAACTGAGATAGCAATAATTCTTTTCTTGACTGTCTGCAATGTGAACAAGATGACTTTGCATTTGAATTAACCTTGGACAGATTTAAAAAGGAGTTTACAACTCAATACAGATATTGACAAAAATCACGGTAGTAGAAATATTTAATAGAAAAAAATATAGAAATATAAAGAAGATAAACATCTCTATATTGTCATGTGAAAAGAAATGGAATGGAAGATGAATAATGTGTGAATAAATTTAAATTTAAAACACAGTTTAAAAGTATTGATTTCACTAGTGACATGAATAAAGAGGAAGGGAAAACATCACACAACTGTGATATTTGTGGGAAACTATTCTCTAACAGTCATACATTAATAAAACACAAATACACTCACACAGGAGAGAAACAATATTGTTGTGATATCTGTGGTAAATCATTCTCTCAGAATCATAAATTAACTAAACACAAACGTATTCATACAGGAGAGAAACCATATCAATGTGAAATCTGTGGAAAATCATTCACTGAATCTCATCACTTAACTGGACACAAACATATTCATACAGGGGAGAAACCATATTGTTGTGATGTTTGTGGTAAATCATTCTCTGGAAGTAGTAACCTAGCTAGTCATAAACGTATTCACACAGGAGAGAAACCGTATTGCTGTAATATTTGTGGTAAATCATTCTCTGTAAGTAGCAGCTTAGCTAATCACAAACGTATTCACACAGGAGAGAAACCTTATCAATGTGATATCTGTGACAACTCATTCTCTCAAAGTCGTGAATTAACAATTCACATGCGTATTCACACGGGTGAGAATCCATATCGATGTGATATCTGTGATAAATCATTTTCTCGAAATGGACACCTAACTGAACACAAACGTATTCATACAGGTAAGAAACCGTATTGCTGTAATATCTGTGGCAAATCATTCTTTCGATGTGGTGATTTAACTATTCACGTGCGTATTCACACAGGAGAGAAACCATATCATTGTAACATTTGTAGCAAATCATTCCCTGTAAAGAATTCCTTAACTAAACACAATCGTATGCACACAGGAGAGAAACCGTATCATTGTAATATCTGTGGTAAATCATTTTCTCAAAATCATCACCTAACTGAACACAAACGAAGTCATACAGGAGAGAAACCATATCATTGTGGTATCTGTGGCAAATCATTCTCTGAAAGTGGTAAGTTAACTAGACACAAATATATTCACACAGGAGAGAAACCATATCAGTGTGATGTTTGTGACAAATCATTCTCTCAAAGGAGTCACTTGAGAAAACATATAGATATTCATATACTACAGTAACTGTATCAATGTGAACATTCAGGTTGTCAAGGATAGTTTCAATAAATGATGAATTTATCTTGTATGGTATTTAATATAACTTTATTTGCCTTTATTGTCCAAATTCATGCTACTGCTTGCTCTTATTTTACTTAGCTCTTTTGTATTGTATATATGTCAGCATGCTGTAAGTCTTTGACAGCATCCCTCAGTCTCACATTTGGTGGTTGCTGCTGAATCTAAGGCTAGGTGGGTGATGGCTGATGAGAACCATCCAAGCCATGTGGTGCTTTCAGTAATGTGTTTAGCAATGAATTTAGTTTGCAGAAAGGAGCTCGCCAGGGCTCAATTCTGAGCCCCTTCTTATTTTTCATAGTCCTCGATGCTATGATTGCCCATGGGAGCTTCTTTATGCTGATGACCTTGTTCTTATAGCTGAATCTACAGTAGAATTAAAGAAGAAATTCCAGGTGTAGAAGCAAAGCCTGGAATCAAAAGGCTCTAGATTTAACTGAGTAAAGACCAAAGCTCTAGTAATCAGGAAAGCAGACAAATTACTAATCCCTTCAGAGAAATGGCTGTGCTTGATATGTTGAAAAGGTGTAGGTAGAAATTGCAAGCTGTGGACACATAAGAGATGCCATGAAATTACAGGAACATTAACAGATAAAGTAGTCTTTGTGTGTGGCAGATGTGCAGGAAGAGTAAACACTAAGAAACACACAGGAAATAGATTTCCTGAAATGCCCAGGAGGATCCTTAGAGATAGTAGATAGTTTCTATTATGTAGGTGACCTATTAGCAGAGGAGGAGGATGCTCTGAAAGCATAGTTGCTGGAACAAGTACTGGCTGAGGAAAGTTCAAAGAGCTATTACTTTTGTTGGTAACAAAGGACATCTTCTGAGTGAAAAGCTGATTGTATGAAGCTTTAAATTCTGTTGCCAACCAAAGCTCTCTCTCTCTCTCTCTCTCTCTCTCTCTCCTCTCCCTCTCTCTCTCTCTCTCTCCTCTCCCTCTCCCCCTCTCTCTCTCTCTCTGAGTGAAAGGAAGATTGTATGATGCATGTGTATGAACTGCAATGCTACATGGTAGTGAGACACGATACCTGAATGCAGAGGATATGCAGATACTAGAGAGGAACAAAGCTGGTATGCCCCGCTGGATGTGCAGCGTCAGTTTACATGTGCAACAGAGCATTAGTGTATTGAGTGAAAAGTTAGGAATAATATGCTGTATGCAAGAGATCACTTAAAGTGGAGGGAAGTTGTGGGAGAAGAAGACCAAGGAAGACATGGGATGAAGTATTGAAGCTCGATCTCAAAATACTGAGCCTGAGGAAGGAGATGACAGAGGACCGAGATATGTGGCGCATTGCTGTACTCAAAAAGACCCTAAATCATTAAAACCATAGTGCCATGTAAAAAGCATTGGTGTTGGTGCTGGTGCCATATAGAAGGCACTGGCGATGGTGCCTCATAAAAAGTGCCTGGTACACTCTGTAAAGTGGTTAGCCTTAAGAAGGGCATCCAGCTGTAGAAACCAAGCAAAAACAGACTATGGAACCAGGTGAGGCACCTGGCCCTTCCAGTTCCTATCAAACCTTTCAAACCATAACAGCATGGAAAACGGACGTTAAATGATGATGATGATGATGATATATAATGTATATAAATATATTTATGCATGTTTTCCTTGAAATATGTTCAAGTGACAAGTCCTTTTGAATTCCTGGGGTTTGTAAATATGCGATTCAGTTAGTGTGAGCATATATGTAGGTGTATGCACTCCCACTTATGTTCTGTGTGAATATAGCACTTTAGTACTAAGGGTGGGTTTTGTGTGTGTGTGTGTGCGCATCCATCCATCCATCCATACATACATACATACATACATACATACATACATACATACATACATACATACATACATAC
>JAOPUL010003388.1:85950196-85965052 GCA_027564515.1 Octopus rubescens
ACACACACACACACACACACACACACACACACACACACACACACACACACACACACACACACACACACACATACTTATACACACTTATGTATACATCTATAATTATACACACTCATGCACTCACATATTTATAATTATAGACACATATGTATAATTATACTTATACATTCATACAATTATATATACAATTATACTTGCATACATATATATAATTGTACACACACATTCATATGTATGGTTTAAATTGAAATGTGAGGTGAGTTTATATAATGATAAGGCAATGAGTAACTAATATACTCAATAAATCAATAAATTTGTTCAATCAATTATTAAGTAGTCTGGGTGAGAGAAATTTGTTCAGTGTATTGATACTCTGAAGTGTGTGAGTGTTGGTGGTGGTGAGGTTGTTGATGTTGGTGTTGGCGTTATAATGTAGAACAATCTTAACAACTCTTATTAATATTATAAGAGTTCATATAACAATATTTACCTATCATCTGTGTTGTTCTATTTCAGGATTGCTTAGTTAGTGGTTTGGGAATTAAACCTCTAACAGATTATATATCATCTCTGTCTGTCTGTCTCTCTCTTTGTTCACTATTTAATACGATTGATGATGTCATAGACAGATTGAACTCTACCCTCCCTCTACACATGATCACACGAATCTCAGCACATCACACCTTTTATCATTGCCATCACTCTCCACCTCTCTCCACCATATACCTTAGTTATTAATCGCCCCACCACCACCACCACAACCACACACACATACACATATTATACCCCAATTGCTAGTCTACCCTCCACCTCCACTAACCCTAGTTGCCACTTTACATACCCCACTCCCCTTATGTAGATGGTTCCACTTAATTGCATACCTGAGGGTTTGAAATTTTCATGCAATTAACTGGAGTATGTAATTAGCTAAATTTACATATTCTTTCACTTGTTTCAGTCATTGGACTTTGGCCATGCTGCAACACTATCTTGCAGGGTTAGTCAAACAAATTGAATTAGTACTGATTTTAAATTTGGTACTTATTTAGTAGGTCCCTTTTACTGAGTTTCTTAATTATGGGGTTTTAAACAAACCAACACCAGTTGTCCAGCAGTTGGAGGATACACACACACCCACACACAGACATATATGTATGACACGATTCTCAAAGTTTTCATCTACCAAAGTTCACTCAAAAGGCATTTGTTGGCTTGGGGTTATTGCAAAGATTCTAATATAAGGTGACATGCAGTGGAACTGAACCAAAAACCATGTGGTTGTGAAACAAACTTCTTAAGCACACAGCCTGCTAGTGCTTATAGTAAGCTACAAATCACAAGATTTCAATACACCATTCAAAGATATTGTGATTAATCTACATATGCAAGGATTATATAGCAAAACCACAATAAATATTTCTTTTATCATTTATTTACAGTATGTGTTGTGTACATATAATTTACTTCTGTTCTACACAATCCAAGCAATATTTTTATTTATATATGTTGGTATGACAATATTTGACCTAACAATACTTCAATTTTATTTTATATTCTTCAATTACCTAAGCTTCTAGGCACTGAGCTGGCAGAATCGTTAACATACTGTCAAAATGCTTAGTGGTATTTTGTCCATCTTTATGATCTAAGTTCAAATTCTACCAGGGTTGATTTTGCCTTTCATCCTTTCGAGGTTGATAAAATAAGTACCAGTTGAACACTGGGGTCCATTTAATCAACTTAAACCCTCCCTAAGCCTGATGGCCCTGTACCAAAATTTGAAACCAAATACCTGAGCTTCAACTATAGAATTGTGCTGTGAGCCTTATGTGTAGATTTGATTGATGGAAAATGAAAAGAAACAAAGAAGCCAAGTGTGTGTGTGTATGTGCACATGTACGCATGTACGCATACACACACACACACACACACACACACACACACACACACACACACACACACACACATATATTTGGGGTCTACGAAAGCCACTCATTGTGAGAGGTGTTTTTATTGTCAATTATCCTGTCAACATATTATCTGCTCGCTTTACATCTTTGAAGACTTGTCAAATAAAGATACCTTTCTTGGTAAACAGATTAGCATCAGCAACAGGTAGAACAGCTGGGTGTAAAACAATGCCTTAATATGTGTCTAACTCATTCATCATCCTTTATCTGTTTTTCCATGCAGGCATTCTACCATAAAAAAAATAGACGGAAACATGAATAGATATATGTATGTATAAGTATGTATATGTATGTATGCATGTAAGATTCCTTTTCCCTTTTTAATTTAGAGTTAATTTGGGTGAGTCACCTGCTTAGTAGCAGGGTTGTAAAGGAAAGTATCTTGTTTTATTCATCATCCTTTAAATCTTAAGAAAGTTTTGCCAATTTTTATTGTCCCACATATCATAATCATTTGTAGCATATGAATTAAGGAATTACATTCTCTTCTCTGAAAACCTAAGTTCAGCTATACTTTGCTTTAGTTGGATTGGTATGTATCTTGTTGCTTCAATAATAATAAGGGGAAAAAAACTGAGAATGTATTTCCTCATCAATGAACCACAGACATTTTCTTTCTCTTGTATTTTTCTTACCTCATTCATGCCCAGAATTAAACTGATTTCCATGACAGCATATATTTTTTCTTGTAGTCCCAGACAACAATATCTGGTGGTGGGGGTGTTTTAACATGGTGGCTGTTTAAACTTTTAAGTTAAACCAAAATTCTTTTGATCCATTGTTCTCAACATTGTCTGTTGGTAATTTCCTTTTTCTTATTCTGTTCCAGACTCTTCTGACCAATACAATATGCCTTGTGGAAAGATAATAACAAAAGATATTATTGGCAATAACATGATTGATTTATTAGTGTCTTTACTTTTAGTTTTGCACAGCCTATATTGTATGTTTTTGTTCTTGAATTGCATAGAGGTAGTCTTCAAATTGTGATGTCATTAACCTGTTTGTACTCCATGCAAATCTTTTGATATGGTTTATTCCTTCTATAGCATATGCCTTTTGTGTCAAGTACCCATGCATTATGTTCTCAGTGAGCTAGTCCATTTTTTCCTTATTTTGTTCTTCTGATAAATAGAATATACTAATGCTCCTTGGGACGATCTTCATCAGCTCTTATTTCACGCCTCT
Organism: Octopus rubescens; assembly: GCA_027564515.1. Classification (NCBI taxonomy): domain Eukaryota; kingdom Metazoa; phylum Mollusca; class Cephalopoda; order Octopoda; family Octopodidae; genus Octopus; species Octopus rubescens. The sequence continues at coordinate 85,953,355 of JAOPUL010003388.1, forward strand.
TCTCAGGTTCATTAGGTACCCTAATGATATAGCTTTCATACTCATAAACGTGGGCAAGATGGTTGCTGGCCTCTTTCCACTACTGCAGATGCTTCAGTGTCACAACAGAGGCTTCATATGATATCAGTACAAATTTAAGACCACAGTCACCATCCTTGCATGGAAAGTATAGCCTGTCTGTATCTCCACTGATATTGCAATTTCCAGCAACACTGACGAGCAGCTGGTGTGCATGGAAGTTTGGGATTTGGCACTAGATATGAAGAGAGAACAAGGCCCCTGGAGCTCTGTGATACAAATGACTTACTGGTATGCAACATTAACTTCAGGAAACCAGTCAGCTATCTAATTACTTATCAATCTTGAGGGCATTCAAACGAGATTGACTACATTCTCACCAGAAACAGGAAGACAGATGCTTTTAAATACAAAGTCCTTTCCCAGTGAGGAATGTATTCCTCAACATAAATTAGTGATTAGTGACTTCAGACTTAGGGCTAGATGGACACAGAGACACAACCCAAGCTTGGGAAGCTTGGCAACAGGTTTATCTAGCAAAAGTAGAAGCAGAAAGGGAGAGGTTTACCAATATCTTACAGCATAAAGATCAGAGACTTGAGGTGTTCCAGATCATTAGACAGTGTGTCAGAGAGAATCAATGTATAATGGTATGCTTGTACTTAGTGACTCTGAAAAGAAAGAGGTGTAGAAGTGTTACTATGTAAAGTTATTATATGTGGAGATGAATGGGAGTAAAAGAGCCTCCCCTATGTAAACCCAACAGAGGGACCAACTATTCGAGTTGACAGCAATCATGCAAAGACTAAAGAGGAATGAAATTAGTATTCTCCACTGGATGTGTAATGTCAGTGCACATTTGCAACAGAGCACTAGTGTATTGAGAGAGAAGTTAGGTGTAAGAGGAAATAGATGCAGTGTGCAAGAGAGAAGACTGCACTGGTTTTGTCATGTGATGCATATGGATGTGGATAGTTGCATCAAGAAGTGCGGATCACTTACAGTGGATGGAACTTGAGAAAGAGGAAGACCCAGGAAGACATTGGACGATCTATTGAAGGGTGTTTCAAGACACTGATCCTTACAAAGGAGATGGCAAAGGACCGAGACATCTGGCACCTTGTTGTACTCCAGAAGACCCATCCATCACAACAGAATTGATATCCTAATGGTAATGCTTGTCCATAAGGTAATGCTTGTCCATAAGGGGCTCTGCCCCATCCCCACCTCCACCTCCATTCTCTCTGACTTGTCTACCTTTTATCCCCCACACTTCATCCTCTAACACCCATCACTTCTCTATCACTTGAAAGAAGAATAACCACATTCTACAATCCCCTACTTTGTCAGTTGCCTTCCTCCCCACCCCACCCGCAAACCACTTCCATTTCCCATTATCTTCCTCTGCTAATTGTCTCCCCCAATCACTGCCTTCTTGCTTCTGTGTTATTTCCCCATCATTAACATCTCACTTAACTGCTATCCCCATCAATGCTGTCACATATCTACCGCAACCCTTTCCCCTGAGCTTCTTCTATATTTCAGTCCATCATTTGCTACAGGTACCTCTTTCCTGCCCACTCACCCAGTCCAAACCTCTATATCACTTCGCATTATTCTTGCCACCCCCAATGTCCCTTGAGGGTATGTCTCAACACATCTTTGCCACCATCTCTCTCACTGTTGCTCTCTTTATTCTACTCTCTCACTCATCCACTTTATTTATATTACTCTCTAATTTGCTCTCCTTTTGCTTCCAACTGGGCTAATAATGTATCTACTCTACAACAAGACACCTATCTTTGTCCCTCTTTACCTTTAATCTCTCAACTGGCACAAAGCCACCACCATCCCACTTCAATACTAGTTTGCCCTCCCAGCCGAGGAGTTTGTCTTGCAAGTTGCTTAGAGACCCTGTCGGTATGGGTACTACGTAAAAAGCACCCAGTACACTCTGCAGAGTGGTTTGCATTAGGAAGGTCATCCTGCTACAGAAACCATGCCAAAACAGGCAATGGAGTTTGTGTGATTCCTTTCCTTACTAGCTCCAATCAAACCATTCAGCCCATGCCAGCATGCAAGACATACATTAACTGATGATGATGATGATGATGATGTAAATATATATATTGATTCTAGCTATAGCTAAACAAATATACTTGTGTTGTGTGTGTATGAATATATACATATATATATATATATATATATATATAGATACATACATATACATATATCTTTTATCTTTTACTTGTTTCAGTCACCAGACTGCGGCCATGCTGGGGCACCACCTTGAATCTTTAGTTAAATTAATTGACCCCAGTACTTTTTTTAAAGCCTGGTACTTATTCTTTCGATTTCTTTTGTCAAACTGCTAAGTTATGGGGATGTAAACACACCAACACCAGTTGTCAAGCAGTGGTTGGGGACAAACACAGTCACAAGGACACACACACATAGATATATACATACATAATACATATATATATATATATATATATATACACACAATAGGCTTCTTGCCGTTTCTATTTACCAAATCCACTCACAAGGCTTTGGTTGGCCTGAGGCTATAGTAGAAGACACTTGCCAAAGGTGCCACGCAGTGGGACTGAACCTGGAACCATGGGGTTGGGAAGCAAGCTTCTTACCACACAGCCATGCATGCGCCTTGAATTCAAAATTCGTTTTCTTCTTTGATTCCTTTTGTGCATAAATTTTGATGGCTCCATGAGTTACACATTTTCTATCTTAATGATTTCCTAGTACCAATTCATCAATTTCTTTTCTAATTATGGTCATATGTGAAGCTGCTGCTGCCAGTATACCTTGTTTAGTACATTCTGTGAAGATCGTTTAATAGCTTTCTCAAGTATCTCTCAGGTTCCCCCAAAATACCAAATTCTCTTGCTGCTAAACAGTTATTTGTTATCTCAAACAGCTTCAATAACTTTTAGTTCGAATGCAGCCATATAGTTTTTTTTGTTTTTGTTGCTAAGAGACATTTTCTCACAAAATGATGTAGAATTTTAACACTAAGACTTCCTAACTGTATTCCATAAGTGCTATATAGGAAATGAGAATAAATATCAGCTGTCCTGCCAAATATGATAGTGACCTGACTTTGTCTTGACTTTTATATAGTCACCTTGATCACAGTAACATGCTTTTCATCACTTATCTGACAACACTGGTTAAACTTCTTCACATGTTTACATTCACAGACTGTAGACTGACGAAGCATTGTGTACTGGTAAATACCACCCATTCAGAGCTATAGTAATTATAGTGAATTACATGGCTAAATACATTTGTTTTAGCTTGTGTAAGAAAGGAGATTTAATTTGTATCACATTAATTTGTATCATACTAGTATAGTAATTGTTAGTTCTTCTTTGATAATGAACTTGAGAAATCCGTAACCTAATGTTTGTGTGAACTGTACAGCAAAACACACAATAATGTGGGAAAGATTAATTTTCTTACTGTAACATTTATACATAGGAGAATCCTCTGACTAGCAAATGTTGATTTATTGTCTGTGAAAAACTAGTCAGCTTTTATATGGGGCACAGGGTGGTTACCTTTCATGTGCAATTGACTTTTGTGTATATGCAATACCAGACAAAGTTGTGGATTTGAATAAAACTTAAGGACAGAAATCAATAAAAAGAAAAAAAATATTGTTTTTTTTGATATCTATAAATGTAATTGCAGATCTGTGCTTCTAGATTAAAGCTAGGTTTTCTAATATATCATTCTGTTTTCCACCAAGGTCAATTTTACCTTTCATTCTTTTGGAGTCGATAAAATAAGTACCAGTTGAGTATTGGGGTCGATTTAATTGACTTAACTCCACTCCCTGAAACTACTGGTCTTGTGCAAAAATTTGAAAGCAATATATCATTCTGTTATTAGGTTTTTCTTATTGACTTTCTTCTTTGATCTTATTTTAACTGGAGCTACAAATTTAAATTAAAATTTGTTTTTGTTTGAATTTATCACTGATTAAAATGTAAACAATCTCCACTGAATTTCAATTGCTGCAAGGAGTCAGAATTGACGAAGATGTGGACATTATAGTCTAAGTTCTTGAGTCAAAGGGAGTAGGGGTCTTTATGTAGTTGTTTGATCTACAAAAATGGTAACCAAATCTCCCTCAGACCACACTCTTCTGTCTTAAATAAGCAAAAGACACATTGAATAACGTAGTCTGTCATATCCCTGAAGAGACAGGATCGTTTCAGGTATAATGACTTTAATCAGACTTTAACACTCAATTAAAGTATAATGACTTTAACACTCAATTAAAAGTATAATGACTTTAGCACTCAATTAAAGTATAATGACTTTAGCACTCAATTAAAGTATAATGACTTTAACACTCAATTAAAGTATAATGACTTTAACACTCAATTAAAAGTATAATGACTTTAACACTCAATTAAAGTATAATGACTTTAATTCATAAGGGTCAATGTGAGACTAAACAAGAACAAGAAAAATAAAAATAACAACAACATCCTGAGTTCAAATCTTGCTGAGGTCAACTATGGTTTTTATCATACTGAGGAAAACCAAGAACTACCGAAACATTGTGGTCAGTCATTATAATCAACTACAGCCTTGTCCCTAAATACCTGGACTTACACTAATGTGGGAAACAATATTGTTTTTTTCAGCATTGTCATGTTCTTCCCATATCACATATTTCTGGCAATTTCATCTATCTATTAAATCTATTCAGGATATCCTTTAATCCTAGTTATACATCATCATCATCATCATCATCATCATCATCATCATCATCATCCTTTAATGTCCTTTTTCCATGCTAGCATGGGTGGGACGGTACCACAGGAGCTGGCTAAGCCGGAGCCTGCACCAGACTCCTGTGGTTTTGTTTTGGCAGGATTTTACAGCTGGATGCCCTTCCTAACACCAACCACATCAGATATATATATAAAGAGAGAGAGAGAAGGGATATAACAATCAGTGACCAGATTTAGCATCATCATATGGCTTTGGGATGCTTTTAGCAGAATACAGTTGCAATCATTTAAGCCAGATCTCTGATCTGAGGATAACTTCTGGCCTTCCCACCACCAGACTCCAAGGCTGGCTCTAAAAACACTTTCATCCTTTAACCAAACCATAACAAGTTTATAAATATAATAATGGTTTCTAATTTTGGCACAAGACCAGCAGTTTAGGGGGAAAGGGGTTACTCAATTACATTGACCCCAGTGCTCAACTCGTACTTATTTTATCAACCCCTGAAAGGATGAAAGGCAAAGTCAACCTTGGTGGAATTTGAATTCAGAATGTCAAGAACCAAAAAGAATGCCACTAAGCATTTTGTCCAACATGCTAATGATTCTGCTAGTAATTCAATTTAATAACACACATTTCTTCTTCAGTAGAGAAAAAAAGACATTTGTGTGTGTGTGTACTTTTCCATTTATGAATAACTAATTCCATTCTAAGAACGTCAACACCTCAAATAATTGATTACTCTATGTTTAATATGGCTTTAGTTCCATAATTTATCAACTATTCCAAATTCTTGACTTCGTAGTTTTCAAAATATCAGATTCTGACAAGACATAAATCCAATTGTAAAATAGAATTTTCTTATTAACTATATCTATCAACTGTCCATAGCCCACATATCTAAAAACATCACCAAAATGTATTCCTGCTGCAGTGATGGGGATTGCATTAGCCTCACTGTAGCTACTACCTGTTGATTTATTTAGTAAATACAAATTTAGATTAGTCCTACTTATTTCAAGAATCCTGAGCCTATATATACATCTGCTGCCATTCATACTTATTTCGCTACATGTGTTATCTTCTACTAGTTCACACCTCATGCTCAAGTCACTCATCCTCTCATCTCTTACAAGCAAAGTCTGTATCTATATTTCTTTTTCTTAGTTCAAATCAGTTAAGATTACTCCTTTAGGTTCACATCAACTCTTTCGGCGTTCTATTTCTTGCTCAACACATATGTCCTATATAGCTAACTTTTTATGCAGACTCGTTTCAATTAAAAGTTTTCTGTTGTACTAAATGAATATAGGTAGCAAATTACAAAGATGTTTAATTTGTCATCTAAAAGATTACAGGTGATTAAGGTACAAATATATTGACTCAAAACTTCGTGTCTAATATTAATCCTTTTATACAAAAGACAAAGCGTGGATGGGGGGGAAACACTTTTAATATGGCATTTTAAATAGAAAGTAGTTAAGTTCAATATATTTTTCACATATTCACCAAACTTGTGTCTGAAGTGTTGCATTAATGTAGAACGAAGTCGCGCGCGCACCGAGTTAAAAGATTAAAAAAATCTATATATAAAGTTTCCCACCAGATTAACCAATGTCTAACAGACAAATCAGGTATTGGAGACAGAACAATCAACACCCACTGAAACCGCAAGTTTTATAACTGTTTTTCTGTCAAACCACAAACACTTTAAGAAGATCTGTTACATATATATATATATATATACACACACACATATACAATTCGACGGTTGTGTTGAAGAGGAACCATTTACTTGATAACATTGCTAGGGAACGGATGCAGTTGAGCTCAATAACAAATATCTGTTGAATTCTTTCTGCGCTAGACCTAACAGTTTTTACTGGAGCAACGAAAAATACTCTTTCGCTGCTTCGATACTGCGGAACTGATGTTCTCGTATTACTTGACTAAATTTCAAGAGTTCCTCTTTTAAGAAACACATACGATAAATCGAAACAAAAATATATTAAACATGAACTGTTTCCAGCATGTGAAAAGTTAACGTTAGAGTGTATTAGTAACTCCAAGGGTAGCAGGCAGAGAAATCATCATAGATCTGAAAAGAACTACGGAGGTGGGGGGGAATATTTATTACAAAGATGGGTTTCTAAAGTCGAAATAAATGTGTCAAATGGCAAAACTGTAGCTGCCTGTGCAATGATATCGTATACATTTACAGTATACTTAGAGGTATATCTCAAGAAAATTTCTATGTATTTACTATGATATTGTAAATAATAAAACAGGAATTCTTTCATATTCTCTGCAAACAGTAAGGACTGGATAGGGTTCTAGATTTGTATCGTACAAGAGAGGCCGGTTAGCTTGGAATTTTAGTGATTGGGTGTTAACTGTTAGAAATGAATTTTCTAATTAATTGTATGGAGGAAGACACGAAAAGAAAACAGGACCAATGCAATTAATTTAGAAAATCAATTATATTTAAAGTTTGATTCATTGAATTTACAAAAACTAAAACTTGACTACAAGTTTTAACAAAAGGTCTTTAAGCTCAAGTGTCGTTCTTAACAAAACACAGCGGATGGTAGAGGCGAGATATTTACTGGTAAAGGATCCCCTGCTGCAACGTGGACATTCAACATTCAAGGAGAATAAAATTGGAATGAGGTATGTGTAGCCCAATTTAATTGATGGACTGGTGATTTCTAACGCAACTCTACACATTTTGAAGGATAGGTGTACTTTAAACGATCGGTATAACTTGTACTTATTTTCTCCACTCAAGAGGGTTATTAATAAAAACAGGTAGATCTACAATGTAAACTTAAGAATCTATAGAGAAAACAAAATTAGAATATACTAATTACTAAATTACAAGAAAACGAAGGCGAATTTCAAGGAGAGTTTTTTTTTAATATCCAACATATTGAGTTGGCGCACGCACGCACGCACACACACACATGCATGTCCGTTAACTAGGAAATGGATTTCGTATATTCGTAGTAAATTGATGTAAATGTAATATGAAGAGGATAGGCCGCGAATTACACGGAAGTATTAATCTAAAGGATTCCAGAGAAGTGTTTCCAAAGTTACTACACATCACTTAAGATTTCATCCCGAACAGACGAGTAAGGGACATATGGAACACTCCTCAGAAATGTGTATACTTCTAAACGGAGCCTAAATATCCTTCACTAGGCGGGGTTGATTCGTTGGCAGCTTTGTAAAATTGATGGGCGGTGAATGTTGATAAGAAGCATCATCATCATAATTAACAGACGGACACCTATTGCGAACAAGACAGTCAACGATAGAGCTCCTAAGAGGTCGCACAACCTGCTAGAAATAGCAGCCAAATCTACTTTCGATTAAACTCATCACCATGGGAAAGGGACACATTGGATAATGTATTCTTGGAAACGCAACGCATAGTAGGACGGGATAGTCATAAGTGGCCTGCTTTTCATTATGTTTGCTCACTTAGACTGATTTGGGATTTAACAATAAAACAAAACAAACTAATGTTTTGCCAGCGTATGTTATATTAATACACAAACCACTTCTGCAGCTTACAGTGGGTAAAGATATCAGATTTTAAAGAAAGGACAGCTCTAAAGGACGAGAATAGAACAGCTTCAAATAGTTAGTCAAAAACTATAATGGTAACAACTGTTATAAGTAACTCATTAACTAAAGTGACACATCACAATGTAAATATGTGAAAAATGTTCAAAGTTGGAAACTGTTAAATCAACGAATAAGAAGATTAAAATGTAAATACTTATATAATGGTTGAGAATATATCATGCAGTAAGACATGTTGTAGATGACAAGAAAAGATGCTAAAGTGTGTTAAAGTTGATAGTTGAGGTGGTAAAAGTTCATTAATAACAAGAAAGTGTCAATGAAAAATTCCACACTCACCAGGTCCACCACATCCTCAGCTTTATCCATTAATTCCTGCTGTCGCGGCATGTTGAGGATAAAACTGTAGCGGTCCTGACAGCCAGTTAGAGGTTGAGTGAGATGACAGACCTCTCTACAGTTGTGACAGTAGTATGAGAAAGAAAGATGTAGTGGAGAGGAGGTGTAGTCAGCAGGAGAGTAGCTGGAGAGGTTTCATAAAGCCACGTCTTCCAGCATGGATGACAACAGGAAATTATACCTATTTATTTCCCCTTCAACAACCCGGCAAGTCTAACAAGTAGCTCAGTCGAATGAACTGTATATTTTTTCATTTTCCTAACCACACACATTTTATCTTCTCTACCACAAAACAATTACATATTAAAATTAAAATATTTTGGTTTCATTTCTAAATTGTAATTCAGTTTTCTTATTGTTATTTTACTAAAATATAGTGATACGTTAGTGGGAGTAAGATGTAACCCTAGAATAGCATGCCACGTCTTCTGTGTACAGAGCCTCATTTTGATATAATATAATGTCGACTACTATGACGTCACTAAACCGGAAGTGTAGACAACCAGACTAAAGAAGACAGCAGAATGGCAGTTCCTATTTCTATCAATCTCAATGCAATTAAGAAAGATTTAACAGAAGCTTTAGGTGATAGCATTAACGCGTAAGTATCAGACTGTTTTTTTAAATATATTGATGTAGTATCTTAGCAAAGATTTTAGTATATCATTTGTAAGGTGGTGGTTGTCAAGTATTGTAAACTGCATTAGTTGTCATGTAGTTCTAATGTCTCATATACATACACACTCCCTCTCAGTTTATTGACTTATACAGCTTACATATTTACATGCTAATAACTTTCTATTTATACAATTGTACCTACACACATTATCCCACTCTCTCTCTCTTCGTGTGTTAACTATATCTCTAAAGTTTACATACTGATAGCTTTCTTATATATAAAATGAGGGATCTAGCGTCAGTTTCGGCGAAAGTATTGCAATTGTTCGATCAACAAAACTACTTATTGAATTATAATATAATGAACTAGTACCATTAATGACAGTTGTACCCGTAAGGCAAAGCTCATGCAGAATGTGACACAGCTTGGCCCAGGTACAATTCATTGAATGGGCTTCTACACATTTTTCGTCTAATTTCATAATTTTGCTAACAAAACTATGGTCGATAACATACGTCCAAGTGTCGTGCAGTGAGATCAAGCTCTGGAGCCTGTGATTGCAAAGCGAAATTCTTAACCATTTAGTTATATACAGTCACACAGAAAAATACATACATATAGACTACAGTTTGTGGTATAGCAGCTTGCTACAAGTGTCTAAATACATCACTGTGTCAACAGCATCATTCATTTCATCTCAATTCATTGATGAGTGCAGTCGATCATAAAGCCTATGAACGAAACCGTAGGTATTACAACCCTAATCAAACAGAACTATGCTGAAAGACGTTCCAGCCATGAGCATCCTGTCTTGTATTATACTGGTCTACTGTGCAATGTGACTTTCCTTTTTGAAATGATGGAATGTGATTTGACAGCTATTTTCGGATGTCGAGTGACCGCGTAGAATCTCCTTCATTAGCTCGTAATGTAATCCATTTTAACACATCACATACACATTGACATGCACACACACGTAATTTATGTGTGGCTGCTTCAAGGATCGGAAGCTACGAGACATTCGGAGTAGTGAAAGATTAAATAATTAGCTTCGGGTGAATAAATAAAACTCTACTATATGTATTTAGTACTCTTTCTTCCGTTTGTTCATCCAAGCGTAAATCCGACCGTCAACTTTAATCGTTGCATAGATGAGCGTATACCTTGGCACTTATTTGCTCACGTTTTAATAAGTATCCTTCACCTGCTATTATCAGTGGTGTGAGAAATGAAGGTGATCAAATCCTGACCAGTTGTTAAATAACTCTGAAACCAGTTGGTTCGAACCTCATCCCAAGATGACGAAAATGCCGTCGTAGGAATAATTTGACAGCAAGACTAAATATGTATGGATATAAATCCATATATTTATTCATATTTCATACTGTATTGATATTCATATATATATATATATGTGTGTGTGTGTGTGTATATATATATATATATATATACATACACATACATACAGTTTCCTCGTTGAGTTTCCTGTAGGGGTAGTGCTTACCCGTGTTCAGGTCTAAGGTGACGTCCAGGAAGAATAAATCAACCTGCAGATTCACGCAATTCAACATCGTAGGCTACTACCTTTCTATATCAAAACCTTTCCTCCTGAAGGCCTAAATTTTGACAAACAGTTCACTATCATAAGTGATCTCGATGTCAGAATCGTTATGAACACCAGAAAGTCAATCCTGGTTCACTACTCCCCCTTCTGGGTGAAGAAAGAAGGTGATCCACTGTTCGATGTTTTTATGGGGATCTACAACGGGGCTGAGATCGCCGACCTTGTTGGGTTATTCATCTTGGATAACCTCAAGAAACGCACACATCCACACAGGTCGGCCCTCTACAGGGACGATGGCCTGGCAATCTCAAGCCATATGAACGGCCACACCATGGACAAGTTCAGGAAAGACTTAATAAAAATATTCAAGGAATTTGGCCTGTCCATAACAGTTACCACCAACTTGACCACAGCTGACTTCCAGGACGTCACCTTAGTCCTGAACATGGGTAAGCACTACCCCTACAGGAAACCCAATGCGGAAACAGTATACATCCACAGGAGCTCGAACACCCACAACCCCCGCCATATATATACACTGATGATGATTCTCAGCTTATTACTAATAATGATTTTAATGAATTCTAGCATTAAATGAATGCTAGCATCCCTATTATAATACTAGTATAATCCTTACTGTATACCTACTTTGCAGCCCTCTGTGTGTGTATGTATATCATCATCATCATCATTTAACGTCTGTTTTTCCATGCTGGCATGGGTTAGACGGTTTGACT
>JAOPUL010003388.1:85984689-85995504 GCA_027564515.1 Octopus rubescens
GAAAATCGCCGGTGTACACCCTGATCAGGCACATGATCGAAGGAAATGGAGAGACAAGATAACATCGGCGGACCCTGCGATATAATGCAGGACAAACCCAAGGAAGAAGAAGATGATCATCATTTAGCATCCATTTTCCACGCTGGCATGCGTTTGACTGGAAGTGGTGAGCTAGAGACCTATACCAGGCTCCAGTCTTGTTTGGCTTGGTTTCTACAGCTGGATGTCCTTTCTAATGCCAACCACTCCAAGAGTTATGGGATGCCTTTTACATGTCATCGGCACCGGCAATGACTACGATTTCACTTGGCTTGACATGTCTTCTCAAGCGCAGCAAATTGCCAAAGGTCTCGACCACTTGTCACCACCTCTGTGAGACTGAACATCTGAAGATCATGCTTCACTACCTTGTTCCATGTCTTCCTGGGTCTCCCGCTTCCACAAGTTCCCTCCACAGTTAAAGATCGGCACGTCTTTACGCAGCTTCCACGTCCATATGTATCACATGACCATACCAGTGTAGTTTTCTCTCTTCCACACCACATCTGATACCCCTTTCCTCTCAAGACGCTTACAGTCTGTCGTACGTGCACACTGATATTGCACATCCAGCTAAGCATACTAGCTTCATTTCTTTCTAGCATTCACATGTCCTCTGCATGCACAGCCCATGTTTCACTGCCATGTAGCATGGCAGTTTGCACACAGGCCTCATACAATCTGTCTTTCACTCTGAGGGAAAAGCCCTTTGTTACCAAAAAGGTAGAAGCTCTCTGAACTTTGCACAGCTAATTCTTATTCTGGCAGCTACGCTCTCAGAGCATCCACCTCCACTGCTGACTTGGTCACCTAGATAACGGAAGCTATCTACTACTTCTAAGTTTCCCCCAGGCATTTCATGGAGTCTATTTTTTGTACATTTCTAATGTTTATTGTACCTATACACCTGCCACACACAAAGACTACTTTCTCCTTAGACAGACAGATATAGCCACAAAAATCATGCCAAAACAGACATTGGATCTCAGTGTAGTCCTCCAGCTCATTGAAACCTGAAAACCCCTCCAATCCATGCCAGCATGGAAGACAGAAGTTAAATGCTGATAATGATGATGATGATGATGAGGCTCAGATGTGTCTGTCTGATCAGGAACTCCACTTCACAACCACTTAATTTCATGTTCAGTCCCACTGTATGGCACCTTGGGCAAGTGCTTTCTACTATAGCCCCAGGCCAGCCAAAGCCTTGTGAGTAAACTTGGTAGATGGAAACTGAAAGAAGCCCACTGTGTGTGTTTTTGTGTATTCTTGTCTTGACTTTGTGCTATAGTTTTAAACAAGGATCATGGTCATAAAAGCAATATTGTTCATTTCCAATCGTCCATGAAAACATGTCAGAGCTTGGAGAAATAATACTTTGCTTGGAAACAGTGAGGGTTGGCAACTTGAAGGACATCCAGCTGTAGCAGTATCTGCCTCAGCAAATTTCATCTGATCTATGCAAGTATGGAAAAATGGGTGTTAAAACAATGATGATATATATTATGTATTTACTTACATGCACAAACACCCACACAAGCATTTTATTTTATTTTGTAAGGTTTTTCTTCTCGAGAAGCAACATTACCAGATATTTCCATGGTTCATGGTCGTATGTATGTTTGTGCCTGGGAGAATGGCCTTGATGATGTGGCTGAGAATGCTGTAAAGTTTGTTATGACAGCAGTAGAAGTAAGTATCTTTTTATTGATATCCTTTTTTTCAGAAGTTTTTTTTTTTTTATTATACATGAGCTAGGTTGTAACTTTTCAACTATATTGAAACACCATAATAAAGCACATATGTGTGTTACATTGAAACTGTACTACTATATATCTTTGTCTAATAAGTGAAACTTCACAGCCCTGATAGGTGGGACTACACTATTTCTCACCTCTGTTGATACAAACAAATTATCAAAAATAAGAATGTCAGACATTGGATTTAATTTAAACAAGCTGCTTCAATAAATGTTCTCCATATCAGTCAAAAAGTGTCTCAAAAATAAACTGTCAACTTCTGGTTTTTGTAACCATGATGGAAAAATATTAAAGCTTTAGTCTATCATCTTGACACATACCAGTACTACATTATCTTTCTCTCTTGATGTCACTACTTCTGTAGAGTATAGAAGATAGCAGCAATGAATTGTGTGAGATGTTGGAAAAGAATAATATTCTTAATATTTGCAGGTGTAATGGTATATGACTGTGAGGTTAAGCTGTTGTGTCGTGCTGATGAGCAAGACACCTAAATCTGCTTGCTCCAGTTTACCTAACTGAATATGAGACAGGTTTTACTCTTACTTCACAGTTGAGAGGTTAACACTGGGGAGGGAGGAGAGTCACTCAACAATTAAAAACAATTTCTCTAACAATTAAACCGTTCCAATCTTGGAAGGGTTGACATAAAATAGTCTAACAACAAAAGAGTTATAGAAATAGTGAGGGAAAGGCAAAAGTTCTTTCTCTTTAGAAATTTTTTATAGTAATTTTACTATCATAACTGATTAAACATTGGTTTAAAGACAAGGGTCAAACTTGCTGCCTGTGAAGTATACATTCTGATACTATTGTTAGACTGTCTTACTTATATTTTACTCTAATAATATCTGTCATGTCTCACTCTTTGAAACTAAACAGTTTTTGTATGGAATCAAAATAAAAATCAGTTTTATTTTGAGTCAAATATCTGTGGTTTCAGCTCTTCCAATGTTTACCATTGTACAGTCTGGAGTCAATGTTATGGTGATGATGGATCCTCCATCAGTTTCAATGATTAGCATTCTGTTGTTCAATCAACTGAACTACCTACTCATTAAATTTGTGTAAGTGACTGAGTATTCTACACACATGTACTATTAATTTAATTGTCAGGTCAAATCAGCCTATCAAAACAATGATACAATATATTATAAAGTTGGATGTTTAATTATAGATATAATCCATCCAATGGGCTTCCACACATTTTTTTGTCTACATAATTTCACTTATAAGGCTTGAGTTAACTTGAGGCTATAGTAAAAGACACATGCCCAAGATGCTATACAGTGCCATTGAACCTGAGGCCTCGTGATTGCAAAGCAAACTTCAATACCACTCAGCCATGCCTGCATCTTCAAATGTACAGTGCCAATATAAAATAAGCTATTAACAAGTTCTGATGGTCTGTAGTTTTAATGTTTGCTTTAAATTTAAATAACATCAGTGAAGGTGAAAAGAATTAAATTCTGTTAATGTTAATCACCTGGTTAATCTTTATTCTTCAGAGTCAACTTAAAGACATCATCGTGAAGGTGTTAGGGCGTAAAAGTGGTTATAAACTCAGAGAAAAACGTTTTAAATATTCCATAGGTTATGATGTTCCTAATCCATACTTACGCCGATCCCAGCTGAAAACAAACTATTTCCGTGAAAGGTAATTGTCTTATTTTAATATCATTTCTACAATTGTTTAATCATATCCTTACTAGAACTCTCATTTAGTATCTTTAATCGGATATCTATATGCAATAAACCAGTAATTGGCTCATTGGAAAACTAACCAAAAATCTTGATAAATTTAATCTAACTCTAAAGCTTTAAAATAAATTATTCACATTTACTACAGTAATGTTCCTAAACATTTTCTCTTTATTGAAACAATTATTGTTCTCAGCCTAATTTGATATATTTTATACTACTGTTTAAATAATTTCTTCTAATAATATTGCTGTATTTATTGTAATCATATATTGATATTGGTGAGGATGCATGACCTAGTGGTTAGTGTGTTGCATTTACAATCGCAAAATCGTGATTTCAATTTCAGAACTGAGTGGTGCGTTGTGCTCTTGAGCAAAACACTTCATCTCACATTGCTCTATGATCACTTCAACACTTTATGTGTGGTATGCCATGCACCTGTTTAGGCAACATCAATTTGACTGAAGGTGTGAGCTACTGTGCAGCACAAACATTTGATTACTATAAACAAATCATTTATCCAAGTTGTTCAGTAAGAAATTACAGAACTGCATTTTTCAGACTGCAAGAGACTAACATCATATTGATATTGACCTATTATACTTTGGCAGTGATGCAACAGAAATATCTGGCGGTGGAATGCAGATGCCAACCATTCGATTGTCAGAAGAAGCAGCAGAATTAGAAGCTATACAACAACTTTCTTCAGTATCAGTAAATGAAGAGATGCAGAATGACAAAGGACCTATAACATTATTTCATCTTTTAGATGCATTACAAGTAAGGCCTTGTTATTATTATTATCAGTTTTATCATTTACATTTGCCTTGAAGAGTAATGTGGCAAGTATAATATTCTGTACTTGCCAATATTGCATTCACTTTAAAACCTTCAAGTTTTTAAGTAAATACAATGCTCAATAATACAATGTATTATGTATACAATACATTGTCTTGTATACACAATAATATTGATGTGTGACTGCAAATTAATTAGTAACATGACTAGTCTGACCCATGCAAGCATGGAAAAGAAGACATTAAAACAATGATGAACTACGTTAACTGTATATAATGAGTTTCAGTGTATACAAATGGTAGGAATGATGTAGCAAAAAATGTTCATTCACCTGTATTCTTGCAAACCTGTGACATGATTGCTTCCAAATGGTTCATAGTATCACATGGTCCATGGTCTTAGTATCACAACTCATTCCATCATAACTGGAGGTTACATTTATGGATTTTGAGTGGGTTGTTTTTTACACTATTGTATGAGTGAACAATGTCAATTATACGTGCATATTAGTATATCAGTAATATCCTGACATGGCCTTGCAGCTCGCCAGATCCTGTCAGACCGTCCAAACAATGCCAGCATGGAAAGTGGACGTTAAATGATGATGATGAATTAAAGTCATTAGCTGGATAATATTGTTTTGAATGGTTGAGCTGAAGTAAACCCATGAGAAGTTGGAATTTTGGTAAGTTGGCAAGACATGAGTAAAGATGTTTCCAAGAAGGAAAAGAATAATTTTATCATTTATTTCATCCAATTTTTCTGTGAAAAATTCTTAATAACTGATATTAGACATTATAAGTACCAATTTGAGACAGAAATAATTAACAGGGTCATTTAAATTTTTGTCTCAAATTGGTGCTTATTATGTTTAATATCATTAACATTAAAAATGTTAGTTAAATTCATAACCTTAGTAATTATTTTAGTGAGACACTGCCAGTATGAAACACAACTCAAATTTTATTATATTCTAAAATTGTTGTTTTATTTTATTATTCCAGTTATACAGGAATGTTATCCCATCACACTCAGTTTATGTTCCAGCTGTGGAAAAAACTATACATCAGCTAAGTCATTCCACTCATGAAGAGTTAGAACAAGATGTCATTCACCATCAGGAAGTGAATATCAAACAACAATTGGCTAACCAACAGTACCAATTACAATTAGTTCTCTAATGCTGTAAATTTCTTACCAATCACCACTTTATCCTCTTCATCAGCTGACTCATATCATATCTGTTTCCAATGCAATGACAATTATTATTCTTCATAATCTCAATTGTTAACTCAATTATTGTTGTTCCCTTTCAACAATATGTGGATTTCATGATTTATATATTTAGCTTCTTGCAAACTACCTACCATTCTGAGAACCTGTTTTAATGTTCTGGAGATACTGTGTTTAGACAATTGACATTTACAGTATTTTCATATTCTGGTAATCCTGCAAGTAGTAATTGTTGCTAAAAGAATGTTTTGCAGTAAGTGAAGTGGAGTGAACAGATTTAATGTAGTACAGTGGCTTGAAAATTCTGGTCTTCAGCAACACAACAGTGATGATGATAATAATATTCTGAAGAACTCTAATCACCATTTATGGTCTTTTATTGTAAGAAAACAGATACATATTTTCACTCTTGATAGAGAAAAACATTTCAAAGTATTTGGTGTTAAATCTTCAGTTGATTATGTTTTACAATATTCTTGTCTACGAAAAAAAGATCATTTTCATTTGTAAATGTTTGTATTCTTTGTTTTTTATTTTTTTTTTTACCTTTCTTCTCTCTTCTTAATAAATTAAACTTTATTCTCATATGATAAAGCAAAACAAGAATAACTCTAAAAAGAACTAGCCAGAAATAGTTGTTAATAGTGACTCTTTTAATGTAAAACTGGTTGTGATTTAAAACAGTTGCCTGCTGTAGAACTGCGTTCAACTACATAATGTTTTTGGATAATTTATTTGCCAAGAGTTGTCACCATTTGTATGAAATCATGTGAATATTACACTGTCTGTAAATTTGGTAAATATTTTGACATTATTGGAAATTGTAATTGATACAATTATGAAACTTGTGTGAACAATCTTAAAATATAAAGTTCAATGGATGGAGTTTTTGCAATTGGAATTTTATGAAGAGAAGCTTAAAAAGTTTACTAAATGTTCTCATTGACAGTTTCTATTGAATATTTTGTGTAGAATGCAGATATTGGACAATTAATTGTAATTATTATTGACAACAAATGAAACTACAAATATATAAAATTCTTGTTCAGTGACTCTTTAAAAATGTGATAGATTTAGTAATCCAGTGCATATCAGCTGGGCACATATTTCTTTTATACATTAAGGTCCAGTTTGAGGATATTGCACTCCATTTTATATCTTCCATTTTTTTTTTTTTTTCCTACAAAATGTTTCCAATTTCCTTTTTTAATTGATAGCATCTTCAACTTTTTTTGCTAAAATCCTAAGATTTTGTTGTGAGATTGAAATATTCTTCATTAGCATTTGGTCAAGTTTAAATAGCCCTGAAGTAAAATTTGATCGACTTGTGCAAGGTTTATTCAAAGGGATCAGTATCACTGTTTTCTTAAGGTCTGCAAATCCTTTTTACTTTTGCAGATGACAAATTGGATCCACACAGATTCACAGAAGTAGATGATGCTTTTAAGAAATGGGCGAGAACAATAAATCTGCTCTATTATAATTTTACTAGACCAAAATGAACTCAAAACTATCAATTGTCTAGCCATTTTGATCAAGTACTGTTGATTCTCAAGATAGCTTTCTACCTACCTGACCAATGCAGCTTTTGTGTTGACCAATAACTTGTGTCAGTTTCTTTGCATATTTTAATGGCTTTGGTTTCTCAAACATTTCCCAGTTATTTTGAATAAGTCTTATAGGTCATTCCTTGATTGTGTTGCCACCTGTTGAGCTTCTATTTTAGTTCATGCCCCCATCAACAATATTTTCAACTGATATTTTGTAAGATGGAAGATTGAAGATTTTGATACTTGATAAGGATTAAATTCATAGTCATTTTTTGTGAAACCCGAGTCAATCTTGATCTAACAAGGTATATTCCCTATTGCTATTGTGTAGTGTTTAAGTTTTCATAATTCCAGTTTCAGTTTCTATATTAAACTGCATTCATTTTTATATATGGTTTATACAAACATATCTAGATCTAAATTTTATAAGTTAGGAGGGTCAGTGACCACAACTTTCACTCATGAATTGATGTGGTTGATGTTAAGTTTAAATATCTAGGAAAACAAGAGCAGGAGCGGAATTCCAGAAGGTTACATTTCTGGGGAGAATGATTGGAGAAATTGTTTGGTGGTTTCTGGGAGACGAGACATAGCAGGGATGACATGGGACCAAAGGAGTATGCATCTATCTTGTTTAGAGGAACTGAAGATGTATTAGGAGTGGAAGAACAAACATATCTGTGAGGTGAAAGTTATTGTTAGTGTTTGCTAATCAGGTAGATAACCATTTTTTAAAAATATTAACTAGAATGTCTTGTACATGTAGTAACAGCACTGTATTGGATATGTGAGTAGTACCTTTTGTAGATTGATTGGGGGGGGGGGGGACAAGAATATAGCAAATGTTTTGAATTACAAAAATGTGATACAGTCTTATGTTGGAAGAGCTTTGGAATTAAATATCACATCAGTTCCACATACAATTATTTACAGAAAATTAATTTTAAGCTGCTCTTCATTCCACTTGTGTGCCTTGGAATGATTAAGTTAATAACTTAAGTCCTCTCCTAATTAAAGACGCCTTCTTTCTGGAGAGTTATATATTATTTCTGCCTGCAAGTTTTCTCATGCATCAGCCATCGGTTCTAAGAGTTTAATGTTCCTGTAGTATGTAGGTTGTCAATAACTCAAGCATTTCCTTCACCAGCAATAGGTAACAGGTTAGGTTGGGTATATGCACATGTGCTATATCCACCATTTGTTGGTATTTGCCCAGGTCATCTGGTCCTTGATCTTATTAAGTAAGCAACCTATCCTAAAAAAGTGAGATAAAATCCACTGGTGGTGTGCATCAAGATGTTCAGTTGCTATGTTTTTGGCTTTTACCCTTTGAAGGCATGTTCTCCATAGCCAGAACAAACTGACTGTAATAGAATAATATTCCCCTCTACCCAGACCACTTGTCTCTCTCTTCTCCTCACAATTCATCCTGTGTGTCTCCTCAACACTGCACTAAACACTTTTCCAGTGTTTGTTCCTCAAAACTACGGACCTTGTAGAATTCCATAATCACCCATATTTTCCCTACAGAACTGAACATCAACCCTCTGCTCTTACCAGTATTAAGGAGTCATCATAGACTTCCTTTGACTAAAATATAATGAAAAAATTGTTGTTATTGTCTCTAGATATGGTAGAATATCAGATTAAACTTTACAGTATTTACATTCTGAGTTCAAATTCTTCTAAAAGGTAGCCTTCATGGATAATATAAAATAAATACTAGTCAAGAAATAGAGTTGATTAAAACTTTGTGCATAGAACTCGCTGCTTGTCAGTGAGATACCCAAGAAACACAGGTGCTATTTACTCAATTTGGCAAACAGTTATGGGGCACTCCAAGACTAGCAGAACCAGGGAATGAAGCTCATCTGGATACTTATTATGGAGGGATGATGGTATAAAGGGGCCAAATTCGCAACATTTCATTGATGATAGTGCAGTTGAACTAATGAAAAAAAACTAAACAGTTGATCATGCACTCTATCAGACGTTGATGATAAATATTTGAAGGAACCCAGCAAAATGTGTAAACAGAACTCCCTTTTATAGGTAGAGTTAGAAACTTTTTCTGAACAGTAGATTGAACCCACCATTTTAAATGTAACATAGAAGTCCTATCTCAAATCAGATGAGAATTTAAGATCTGAACCCCAACAAGGAAACTCCATCTAAGTGCTTCGTCCTAGTTATGTTTATATTATTTTATCACCAATTTTATGATTATATGCAAAATATTAATTTAATATCTTTTTGAATTAGCATTAAAACCTTACAATAGCTGTGAAGTTGAGATACTCCATCACTGACTACAAGATAGTACATACCTTAATGACCACTAGCACAGTTTGTGTAAAGCCAGATCCACTGTTGGACTATTCTTCTCTGTCACCCATAAATGGGCTGTTGCCATTGATAACAAAAAAGCTTTTGACCCTGTGTGTTTGTCCCCCACCACCACTTGACAACCAGTGTTGTGGTTACGTCTCCATAACATTGGTTCAGCAAAAGAGACCAATAGTATAAGTAGCAGGCTTTAACAAAAAATAAGTACTGTGGTCGATTCGTTCAACTAAAATTCTTCAAGGCATTACCCCCAGGATGGCTGTAGTCTAATGACTGAAACAAGTGAAAAAAAGTCAGGCATGTGAATTTCTTTTCAAAACTTCCTACGTATGAACTCCACTAGTTTCTAATCCCTTGGATTGGTAACTTCCTGTCAGATCAAACTATTGCTGCATATGTTGATGGAGATCTTTGTCCTCCACTTTCTTCCTTCTACACATCAACTTACTTTACACCATATCCAACAACACCCACTCTTATGCAGATGACACTATCTTTCATTTCACCCTGACATTCCCCAACCATATGTTATCCACTCACAACCAAAACCTACACTGACTCCATGAACAGAGACCTTAAAAGCGTCCTCCATTAGTGATATGCCAATCTTGTCTCTTTCAATAGCAAGAAAATAAAAATGCTACTCCATCATTTTTAACATAATTTGGACCACATCTCAATGACTGGCCTTTCTCTTTAGAGCCAGAAGATACTTCAATCCTCAAAAATTATTGATACTCTTACAGAGTTCAAGAGGAGCTTTAAATTCCACCTATTAATTACTGCCTCTTTCTCCAGGCCCAGCAAGCAAACTAAAAAAGATAAATAAATAGTTTGTTCTTGTTTTAAGTTTGTAAGATGAATTTAAAATAAAGTTTCAAGACTGTCTACTAAACAAATTATACAGATGTTTTAAAGTCACCAGATTTGCTATATGCTTATCTTCAACTTTATACTGAATGCTTGAAGAAAAAAAAGCTCTTCTGGATCGCCTCTTCTTCACACACCCAGTTTCTTCACTGTGCACACACACTGGTTACATGAGAACTCCAACAATTGATGACAAGGCAAGTTGTCTCAAGTTTCTTCCATCACTCTCAAACCATGTACTCCAGGGATAGCTTATATCCTTCCCAAACTCATTTATGGTTGTCTGTCTCTCTCATATATATATATATATAGAGAGAGAGAGAGAGTAATAAATAGAGGAGAGAAACGTTTCTCTATTTATTACTCTATACACTCTTTGTACTCCATATTATTTGTAGAATGATACATGTAGGAGCTTTTTTATGAGTATCACTGAATTCATCATCATCATCATCATCATCATTTAACGTCCGTTTTCCATGCTAGCATGGGTGGGACGGTACCACAGGAGCTGG
>JAOPUL010003388.1:85995604-86005604 GCA_027564515.1 Octopus rubescens
ATGTATGTATGTATGTATGTATGTATGTATGTATGTATGTATGTATGTATGTATGTATGTATGTATGTATGTTCTTCATACACAAAAGTTTGCATATCACATGCTGGTAGGAGATTGCACTAGCATGCCCATGTGTGCAAGGCACACATGAACAACTGGAATTTCCTTCCAGATGATCAGTTTCAATGCAATGTCTGTCGAAAGACCTGCCAAGTCATGAGGAGGGTTGAAGTGGCACTTGAACATTCATAATAAACAAGCAGAAAATGGAGCCAATGCTAAAATGAGACATTGTTGCAGTATATGTGACCATCTCTGTAAACACCTTTCAGGGTTCAAAAGTCATTTAAGAAACTCATGCTAGGAAAGTGCAATTTATAGGTACAAGAAAGGGTCAAGCTTTGCAAAAAGCAGACAACCATCATACATGTGTGTGTGTGTGTGTGTGTGTGTGTGTGTGTGTGTGTGTGTGTGTGTCTATATCTGTGTGTGTGTGTGTATATATCTGTGTGTGTGTGTGTATATGTATTTGTGTGTGTATGTAGTTGTGTGTATAATTGTATATGTCTGTACTTATGTGTGATGTATGTATGTGTGATCACATATATGCATGTATTCATGTGTGGGTGTATTTGTATGTGTGTGTGTGTGTGTGGAATTCTATGTGTGTATGTATATGTGTGTGTGTTTGTGTGAGTGTGTTTTTGCATGTGTGTGTGTTTATGCTTGTGTGTGCATGTGTGTATGTGTCTGAATGCATGTGTGTGTGTGTAAATTCATGTCTATATGTATGCGTGTGCACATGTGTGTGTCAGTGTGAATATTTACATTCTAAGTGAAGGTGCATGGCTTAGTGGTTAGGGTATTCAGCTCTGGATCATAAGGTTGTAAGTTCAAAAACCGGTGGTGCGTTGTGTCCTTGAGCAAGTCACTTTAATTCACATTGCTCCAGTCCACTCAACTGGCAAAAATAAGTTGTACCTGTAATTCAAAGGGCCAGCCTTGTCACATTCTGTATCACACTGAATCTCCCTGAGACAGACATGCGTACATTAAGGGTACGCATGTCTGTGGAATGCTCAGCCACTTTCACGTTAATTTCACAAGTAGGCTGTTCCATTGATCAGATCAACTGGAACCCTCGTCGTTCTAACCAACGGAGTACCAGTTATTTACATTCTACATGCTTTGCATGAAAAACTACTGAACTACAATTAGTGAAGTTTGCTGTTATTTCCCAGTCAACAAATCATCTGCTGGCTCTGCACTTTATGAAGATGTGTGGAATAAGAGAGCCTTTACTTGAAAAAAAACATATAAGGATTAGCAATGAAAAGTATATATGGATGTAAAACAGTGTCTCAATATATATTCATCTAATGCATGCTGGCATGTAAAAGCAGATGTAAAATGAATGAAAGATCTTCCTTGAATGTTGAAATGTTATCTGAAACAGAATAACAAATGGCCACATATAATGTTATATTTTAGAGTCTTCTGTACCCTAATAGAGGACAAGACCACCCATGTACGTTGATATTATGGCAGTTGTTTTCAATTTCAGTTTTGATCACATGTGAATCACAAGTTTATCATGTGTGCAGACCCTACTTTTTGTTCATGTGATAATCACTAAAATCTTCTATCCACAAAGGTCCTAAATACAGTGGCTTTTAGCGCGAAAATGCAGAGGGAATTTGGATTTCATTGAATCAGGAAGCATGGAATTTTTTTAAGGATGTAGTGTCTCGACAGCTAACAACTGATGCGGGTAGTTTATTCCATGCTTCAGTAATTCTGAGTGTGTAAAAATGTTTACAAAAGTCATGGGTGCTGAGTTGTTTTTTTGATTTTGTAAGCATGCCCACAAGTGCTTAGACATATGGAATTCAAAAAGGTGCTTTTTATTATTTGCATTGTTTATATTTAACAAAAATCTATTCATTCTGTGATCTTGGTTCAAAGCTTTGATTTAAAATTCAACGTGCGGAATTAAATAGTTGCAGCACAGCATAATTCCTTTTAGGTTTATACAATAAGTATTTAAAAGTGGGGAAAATTGTCATAGAAATTTCATTGAATAGACAGACATGTTATAGTTTAAGTTCTTAAAACTACCTTGTTGAAATATAAGCTTCTTAGAAATGTTATCTCATTTGTCGTTAAAGCTAGAAAAGGGGACGGGGTGTGAAAGTTTAAAAGTAATTCCCTATGTCGCTAAGCAAGAAGTACAATTTTTAATTTCAACCAAGGGTACATTTCTTTTCTTAAATTTTTCTTGTACACCAATCGTATTGCAAACAAAGAAAGAAAAAAAATATTATTGAAGGGAGATAATTCTCAAAAGTTTCAAATGTAAAGAGTTAATTCCCTTCAATTTGTTCGAAAATTATCTTGTGCACCCTAATGCTGTAGTTTTGCTGATGTACATTGGTTTAAGGATCATAGATTATAATTCTATAAAGAGAGGGGGGAGGGGGTCTTATCCATCCCGATAAGTATTCCATTAATTTCCACTGTGTCTATAAGCACAATGTATTTCTGACGTTCATCAATTGGATTTAGACAATACTATTCTGTGTCAACATTTTCGGTTAATTACAAATAATTGCACCAAAACTTGGCGAAAATCCCGGGTATTCAGTTTCATTTTTTGGCGGACGTCGGAGTCAGGAAGTACCAACAATTGCTCCGTATTGACGGGGATTTTTCAGATTTGTTTTTGCACGGTGCCCTTCGAGTTTTCACAAATGTTTTTGGCTAAAAAGATATTCCAGAGCATTTCCAAGGGCACCACAAAAAAAAAAAAAAATGTGAAAAACCCCCCGTGAAAACGGGTGGAGTGGGGTGAGGTGGGGGTTAAAAATCAATCATTTTTGGGGCTAAATCAATAGTCCAGAGCATTCTGAAGGGCACCGTGAAAAATAAATCTGAAAAATTCCCATCAATACGGAGCAATTGTTGGTGTTTCCTGACTCCGACGTCCGCCCATTTAAAAAAAAAAGTTTTATGTTTATTAAAAATAAGTGGCTTGGATTATCGGGTATCCTAGAGTTTATCATCTGAGATAGAATATTTTTCAAACTAGGAAAATAAGCACCCAATACACCGAGCAGGTGTGCAAAAATACGCGGTTTTTATTTTTTATTTTTTAAAAAATTTCCTGTTCGAAATTGTTTTGAAATTTAAGACATAAAAAAAATGTAAAACTTAAAAAAAAAAACTAAAAGGAATCGTAATCTCAGATGTTTAAAACATATTTGAAAAAGAAATTTGAAAAAAATCAAAACTAAAAAGTTACGGAAATTAGAGGGTGGGGGATTGGCAGATCGGGCTGGGAGCTACCTCACACTGTTTCATTTATTTATTCTTTTTGGGGAAATCGTAAACGAGAATGCTTAAAACATACATATAAGAAAAATTACGGGATTTTGATGTACTGGATAATTTCCGACCCCATTCAATGCCTAGAATTGTATCACCTAACGTGTCCTTCCCTTTTAAAGACAGCTGGGTATGATTTGAAGAAGATTTGGGTACTATTTCTAACAAGCCGAACACTACTAAGTTATCATTGCCATGAAGAAA
The DNA here is from genome assembly GCA_027564515.1 of Octopus rubescens. NCBI lineage: Eukaryota > Metazoa > Mollusca > Cephalopoda > Octopoda > Octopodidae > Octopus > Octopus rubescens. The sequence goes on from JAOPUL010003388.1 coordinate 85,999,193, forward strand.
TGACTGCTAAAATATGCTAACCACTTTGTAAAGATATTTCACCCAAGGAATTCAGAACACCATGAAAGTTGTTGGAGGAAACGGCGGCACAGGTAAGGCTGTGTGGATAAGAAGCATGCTTCCAAAACATGTGATCATGGGTTCAGTCCCACTGCAGAGCACCTCGGGCAAGTGCCTTCTATTATAGCCCTGGGCCAACTAAAGCTTTCTGAATAGATTTGGTAGATGGAAATTGAAAGAAACCTGTCATGTACATATATATATATCATCATCATCATCATCATCATCCTTTAGCGTCTGTTTTCCATGCTAGCATGGGTGGGATGGTACCACAGGAACTGGCCAAGCCGGAGCCTGCACCAGACTCCTGTGGTTTTGTTTTTTATGTTTAAATAAAATGCAAATGACATAGAAGAAACCATTTTCCCTAAGATGAATGGTTATAGTGGACTGTATAACAGCAAAATGTGAAAGAGTCATTGATTAGTGTTCGCTTTCCATGCTGACATGGGGTAGACGATTTGACTGGAACTGGCAAGCCAGAGAGCTGCACCAGACTCCAGTCCGTTTTGGCTTGGTTTCTACAGCTGAATGCCTATCCTAATGCCAACCACTCCAGAGAGTGTATCGGGTGCTTTTAATGTGGCACTGGCACGGGGTATATATATATATGTCAACCTACACCAGCATGGAATACGGATGCTGCATGATGATCATCATCATCCTTTAACGTCCATTTTCCATTGTGGCATGGGTTAGACAATTTGACTGGAAACTGGCAAGCTGGAGAGCTGCACCAGGCTCTAGTCCGTTTTGACTTGGTATCTACGGCTGGATGCCCTTCCTAACACCAACCACTCCAGAGAGTGTACCAGGTGCCTCTAACACGTCACCGGCACGGGTGCTTTTAACGTGTCACTGTCAAGACATATATATATTTCTACCCAGTACGTACACTTTTTTGGTCCACTATATTATGTATGTTAGCTCCCACTTAACTACAAGTTCTTTATGCAGAAAGTGCCCCTGGGAAATATTAACATTATTATGCTAACTGAAATCCTACATATATTCTTGGTGATCATTAAGGTTGGTGAGAGGTTTAATCAAACTGAAACATATACAGAGTTATTACTATACTTACCAATGGTCAGTCATATTGCATCATTCAATATTTAATCAATATTAATTTCAAAGTTGCCACCTTTGCCTCAGGCAAGCATTATCATTTATGCTAAGGAGTTTTCTTTTCTTTATGGGGATTATTTTAATTGATTAAACAATTTTTTTCCCTCACTATATTGAGCATGCCAGCCTCTACTTATGTGTGTGTGTGAGTTGGAGACTGGTCACAGTAACATTATGAGTAGTAGTATTTTGATATGTGTAGTTCAAATAATAGAGGTAACAACAACAGCAGCACCATTACCACTGCTGCCACTACGATTATAATGAATGAAGAAATGTTTATTAATACAAGAACTAATGGTTCAGAATAGTACCAGGGCCAAGGCTAAGAGGTCATGTTGTATGTTCTCTTGAAGGGATGATGAGAAAGAGAAATAGAAGTCGCCAGATGTTATAAATCTGCACCGCCAGACTGTTTTGTCATTTGTGTCATTAACAATGTTAATCAATGTAAAGTCACAAAAATAAAACAAAAAAAAAACCCCCAAGAAACCTCTGTTGCTTATGGTGTCTAATATCATTTTACAATAAAAATGTTAGCAGTTAGTTCATTTATACGTTGAGGGGAGATTGTGAATGTAAAAACATTTCATGGATATTTTCTAACAAGATGGTAATGAACCCATGAAGATGGAAGATGCCTTTATGTAGTCACCCAACCTGATAGCCATAGCAGACAAATTCCCTCAAATCATACCTTAGACTTAATCTTTTGTCTGGTTTAACACTGCCATCTGGCAACTTCATTATTTTTAGTGGAGTCCACTCTGTTTAAAGCATTCAGGTCATGTCTTAGGTTTAAAGATATTTTCCCCTCTCCTTCCAACCAAGTCTTTGAGGCCCTATAAAGGGTCGTGAGTACTACCTTTCTTCCTCACTAAAATATAAAGATATATCAAACACCATACAACATAAATTCTAAATTTATAGAAATTACCTTCCCTTCAAGAGAAGAATAAACAAATGACTTGTGACAGTTATGACCAACTCTGAATCAGAAGTCGAGATAATCTCAAGAATCAAGAATTCTTCAAAAATGATATGCCATTATGAAAAAAAACCCCAAAAACCAGTCAAATTATCTGGAGACAAAGGACAGCAGTGCATGTGTGTTTCTGGCATCATTAATAGGCATCATCAGCACAGCAGCTGTCCTATACTGAATCATCTAGCAATGAGATACTTTCGATACAAACATTTTTGCTTAAATTATGCAAATTAGCCTAAGCCATGTATGTTTCCTACATTATTAGAATGCCAATATTCATGCACACACACACACACACACACACACACATATATATATATATATTTGATTGAGTGCCAGAGAATTTTTGTCTACCAAATTCACACAGAAAATATTGATCAACCTGTAGCTAAAGTAGAAAACACTTGCCCAAAGTGCCACACAGAGAGACTGAAAATGAAACATGGCTATCCCCCCTCTCCCCCACACACATGCATACATATAGCCAAGTAGCTCATGATAGGATGACTATTTAGATTAAGCAGTTACTGTGATATTTATGTAGTTATCAATATGCTCTCTCTTTTGGCTCATACTTTTACTTTAGTGTATTTTTATGTTCTTCAGCAGATCGATGTTGCTCCCAATTGAGATCTTAGTTTTATATGGTTCTCTCATTATCTGGTATGGGACTAGGTCTAATTAATTTTTTTATTATTTATTTACCTCATATTTTTATGTTAAGGTTTATTTAGCTTGACCTAGATCAGTGGTTCTCAACCGGGGTCCATATAAGATTTTGTTGTTAAAATGTATGTGCAATAAATTGCTTATACTTCCTACAATACACAAAATATTTCATTTTTTAATACAATTCCTAATAATATATACTATAAAAGACACAATGTATCTCTGTCCATCACACTTTCTCCTTGTTCATTTCCTAACTCCCTCCCACTGCTCATCATCCAGCCTGCTGTGTGTATTCATAAGTTCCGTGCGCGCCAGTTGCTGGAGATTATTTGACAAGTGAAGACTGTTGGATTTTAATGAGTGTATATTTAATGTAAGTATTATGTGAATGTCGACGTCAGAGCAGCTGATGAGGTCCACCCATGCCAATTAGTAGCGTACTGCTCGCTGATGTTCGAAAAAACATGAGGATAAGCCAACAACCATGAAAAAGAAATATAAACCTCACAAAATATGAACTAAATTATCAATAGTATAGGCATATAGACATAATAAATTCAAGTGTTATTAAATTTTACTTTTCCGTCAGCAAAGCGATGGGTTCTGTACTAGTTTATATAAATACAGCCCCGTAACACAGAGCACTTATAAAGGGTAACACAAACTAACTGGACAAGCGATTCATTTTCTTGTTCGTTTGCCTTATTTTATTTTATATATCTATCAGAAATAGGGAATTGAAGTTTTGGCTTCTATTATTGTAGGTTAAGTGACAATGTAGAGCTTTCTCTGTTAGCATATTATATTCCTAATCCATGCCAGCATGGGAAACAGGCGTTAAAGGATGATGTAGATGTTAGTAGTAGCCAAAGTAGACTTGACTAAAGCATAACAGTTGCTGTTCTTCTGAACTTAATATTTGTGCCATGCATCCAAGCAGTGTTTGGCAGATTAGGAGTTTTCTTTTTTAATGACCACCAGTACAGTTACTGCAAAACCAGAGCCATTGGTGACCTATGGACACAGTTGGTGAAAATTATGTCACTCTAAACATCAACAAAGCTTTTGACCATGTCTGATCTCCTATCAAAACTGCCCACTTATAGGCTCTATCTGTTGGATAAGTAACTTCCACTCAGATCACACTATTATGGTATGTATTAACAGACCTTTCTTTCTCTCGCTCTATCAATTCAGGTGTGTCCCAAGGTTCAGTTTTATTCCTTCTTCCTTGTATATATATCAGTGACTTCTTGCAACAATGCCCACTCTTAAGCAGATGACACTACACTTCATTCTTTCCTAGCCTTCCTCAAACACACATCATCTATGTATTTGCAATCTAGCCACCATCAATCCACACCAATTCTATGAACAGAGACTATGAAAATATTTTCTAATGACTACAGCAAGAACACAGAAAACACAAATACTATCAAGACATCATTATAGCACACCACCATTAATCACGAGAAGCAACTAGAATCCTCATAATTATTTCAAATGTTGACCCTCACTATCACCTGACAAAAGCACATCTTTGACATAACTAGGGTCACAACTCAACAACTGGCTTTTCTTTTAAGAGATACTTCAGCTCCCACTATTGATACTTTACAAAGCCCAAATGAGGCCCATAACTGAGTATTGCTCTCACATCTGGGACAGTGTTGCTGATGCACACACAGACATCCTAGATTGCATCCAGAAAAGGGGCCACCTGACTGATTAGCATAAAGTCATTCACAGACACATTCCAGCCGCTGGCCCAGTCATCTCTGTCTACTTTTTCTTCCAGTACAATAATGGCTTCTGCTCCTTGGAGCTGAGTAGGTTCCTGACACCTCTGCTCGGGCATTCCTACCAATCTCACCTCTCCTCCTCTCTTCAGCCTTGTCATGTCCAACCTACCAGACCCCCCACACTAATCCCTATGCCAAGTTTTTCTCTCCAATAATCTAGGTATTCTAGAATTCCATCCCTACTCATTTCTTTCCTGTAGGTATTAACTTACAATGATTCAAGAGGGACATCAATGGCATCAACCTAGCCAGTCTTGGAGGGTCTGCGAATGCTATTGGCACAATTCCTCCCTCCGAACCCAAGTGAAAAATACGAAATAAAAATGTGTTTTGTTGGTGAATAATCCTAGGTTTGATAGCTAGAACATCCTCATGCTATTTTGTTTTTGTTTTTTTAAATTTTAAAGACGATAAGATGTGGTTTGGGGTAGATTTGTTTACAAATTCTAAAAGGCGGAACGACTACGTAGAAGTTCCCTCGTGTTAGTTGTAAATTGTGAGTAGGATCAAGTTTTTGATAAGAAAATTCCCCAGAATCAATTTTTGAATATTATATATTATACAAGCATGTAAATTTAAAACAAATAACAAAACCGAAATATTAGTTTATATGAGTCCGGTGTCCTTGATAATTTTCCCCGTGACAAAACTGAACCGAAATGGGGAGAATATTCCCCGAGTGCAGTAAGAATTTCTTAGCCCTGAACAATTAGTTTAGGAGCCATTTCTGTCATGCTTGGAAAAGACACGTCTGTTACTGGTACCTAAAATGAAAACATCAACAAAAAACAAACAGGAGTATCAAGCAGTTAATTTTATGTTGTAAGGAAGAAACAGAGAAGACTTGTACGTTTTGGAAATAATATTTTCACAATGAACGCTGCATGTTGAAAGAATGGAAGATCGTCATCGGAAGTAGTTATTTAGCCCCAGGTCAACACTGGTCATGCAAACCTATGATGAAAAGCATTCCAGCCGTGAACCTTCCATCTTTCCCCTATTATCAGGAAATCAGAACCATATTAATATGTCCACCTTTAAGACAGTAGGGTATGATCTAAGGGAAATCTGGCTTCTATGCCTACAATGTCGAGCGACCATGTAGAGGCTCTCGTTGATTCGTACGGAATAAGAATGGAATGGTATAATTTGACGCAGCTGACCTATTTAAAGGATAAAATAGTCATTTTAGAGAGAAGAGAAAGATAACAGCAGTCAGGTTGAGAGCTATTAATAACATACAAGAACAAAGGAATCAAATATTATTCTTTATTTTTTGCATTTATTGTAGTAGTCATTGTTGTTCATTTAATTCCTAAACAACAATTCTAGGGGCCAAACCATTATCCGATCCCTTTGCTTTCTTTTCCTTTTCACGAGAAAAAATTGAGGGAAAATTCTCAACGACACCGGTCTCCTTTGTTTAGATTAATACATTTTATTTTGATATGTATGTATGTGTGTAATATTTTGTTTTGGAAAATATCGTTGAAGAATACAAAAGTTGAAAAATTTGCAGCTGATAAAATAACATTGTTACAAAATATGACAGGTCCTATAATAAAACTAGAATGATTCTCCGTCAAACTAGGAAGCGATTAACAAAAGAAAAACACTTCCTTAAAAAATTTTTAAAGTAAAAAATTACAAAACAAATATAGTCCATGCTTCTTTTATTATTTCAATTTGTATCCTGATGTAATAGACAAATAAAGGCAGTCCATCATTCAACATCCCACCTTTTTCTACATCTATGATTATA
>JAOPUL010003388.1:86048189-86062278 GCA_027564515.1 Octopus rubescens
CACACACACACATATATATATATATATGTCATCCATAAATCAGAAAAAGTCTACTCAGTAGAGTGGTTATATCGTATTAAGGACCACCATACATATCTATCTAATATACATATATATATATATTAGATAGATATGTATGTGTGTGTCTTTGTGTGCAATGTTTACTTAGAAAGGCACACACGCATTAAATTGTGTCGATGTCTGTGATGCATGTGATTTGATGTGGAAAGAAACGTAGGAAAATATCAACTAGAACCTGCTAATTAATAAATATAAATGATGTCAATAATTCTTGAGAATAAAAGATGTAGAAAGACGAGACAGTATACAAATATGTGAAAAAGTAAACAAAAGTGCATGGTTACTGGCTTAATGTTTGAAATATCAATGGAAAACGAACAGAAGAGAGGGATAAACGAAGTGCACATATTCACACGCGCGCGCAGAAAATATGTGTTTAATCTACATAACACATGGCATATAAAGTTAGGGTGTATGGGGTAGAGCAGTAGACTATCTGTGGAAAAACTCAGAAAGTTCCATCACTAAGCGAAGTTGAGCTGAAACACTGATATTTTAAAACTTATACTTGCCTTTGATGTCAATAAAGATCGATTGATTGAAATAAATAGGATTTTATCATTAATTATCTTTCAACGTATTATCCTTTGTCCCGTAGCTCCGTTTCGATTCATTTAAACACCGACTGAAATGGAGATAGTTTCCGTCTCTGCTTTCATAAACATTTAGAATGAATTTTGCATTAAGCTGCTATAAATAACATTTGATGCCGGTTTTAGATCCTAAGATTTTACTCTGAAACTCGTCTTTCTAGACTAATAGAACTTAAGTCGATAAAAACGAGAGGGAGAGTTAAACTCTATCGTTTTTGTGAAATTATATTGTGATCGGTGAAATAAACATTAAAAAAAAATCTCGGTGAACCTAGTAAATATGAAAGAAACGAGCAAATGCTAGTTCACTACCGAGCTATATTAAAGTCGCGGACATAAGGTGCCTCGCACACATATACATATATACATACATACACAGATGTATTCAAAAAGTACAACTAGCGCATGCGTACTGACACCTACTGTTATGGCTATCCATTGACCTCTTAGCAACACTCACAGCTATATCTTAGTCCTTTGCTATCACTCTTTTTTTTAAGGAATATTCTTGCTGTTGCCGACTTTATTCTAATATCTCAACATTTATATTTTGTTCCTTTCAACATTCACATTTTATAAGAAAAAAAAGCGATAAAATACACCAGCTTTAAAACACATTTCGTAAAATATATATTTTTCATTTCATTTTCTCTTTTCATGCAAGTGTATACAATGCAACATATTGAAATCTTTAATTTTGATTTACTTTACAGAAGTTTATAAAATAACAATAGTAATGTTGAAATGATGGAAATATTGGAGAATAAATGGAGGGAAAAAATAGGGAAATTCGGCGTGGAAGGTGAGTCTGCCATAGATCTGAAGATAAGAGATCAGCTGACCTCTTTTGACCAATCAGCGCTCACTTCAGCGCCGTCTCCTCCAAATTGTTGTTAGTATCACTGTTTAGGCTAACAGTTGTATATTCTCATGGTCTATTCGGTCGCTTACTATTGTCAGTCTAACGGCTAAACCTTTATTCCTTTTAAGAATTTTGTAGATGTAGAAATTCTACAAAGACATTTCACTCGCATTTGGAGTTAATGTTGAACATTTAAAGAAAATTGCTGGTTATTTTCATTGATTGCGTTCAGCTTGTAATCATGTGATATCGATTGACCAATCAAAATTTTTGGTTGTGAAGCAAGCATATATAAAGCTGAAATGCGAGAGAATTGGAGTAATGCTGGCAAGGAAGCTCGCGCTGGTATTGGAAATCCGGCGTGGAAAATGGATACAAAGACCCATCCAGCTCTGCAAGGATATAAAACGAATGCTCCAAAAATGTCTAAAGGGTACTGAAATTATATTTTTGTTTTAGGAACTCAAAAAGTGCATTATTTTAGCCATCCGAGGAGTGGGAAGCTCCATTGTAAGGTCCGCCATTGTTCGTAAGTAGGCTGCCGTTTCGACTCTCTTTTCTTGGTATTTATTTGAAGCGTCAACCTTAGGTTTCGATTTGCATATTTGTTCATTTGTTTTTATAAAGATACATAGATCATTTTTATGTAAATATTATGCGTAAAAACGCCCTTTAAAATATGTATTTTGGTTGGGATTTAAAAACCCTGGCCGCGGTCTAGAAAATAAAAATGTCGTTTTAACCGAATCAGCAAATGTCGTTATTTCTTCAACTATTTTCTGTGTCTGAATCAATTCAGAAATTCTCGCAATTAATCTCTCTGCTAATTATTGATTTTTCAATGTCGTAATTAACCGATCATAGTTATTTTTATGCTGATATTAAATATATTTTAAATATTAATGGATGGATTCGACGTAAACAAGGGCAGACAAAGGTGGGAGGGGGGAATATATAATGTACGGTCTACCGAGATCTTTATTTTATTTGAATTTTCCTTATTTTCACGCGTTATAAACTTGCTCGTTTGGATCGTGTCCATTGCCACAGTCCGTGTTCTGCATATTTAGGTAATTGACTATGTTGCGTGTGATTATGCTTAAATAAAGCTTCTAAATCGAACCTCCATTTTGTGGACATCAGGCAGACTATTTTAACAAAATGATGGTGTTAGTTAAGAAGTGTTGAAGGAAGTGTTTCAATCTCTATGATGCAGTAAGGTGACAACAACTGTTCTAATGATTTTATGTAGTTGTGTGTGTGTGCTGCGGCGGTGTGAAGCTGGTTGTTAGTGTTACAGTAGTAGTAGTAGCTGCCACCGTAGCTTGCTTGCCTCCATTTATTTCCTTCTAGATGTCTCTTGGATCTTTTTCATTGGCCCCATTTATTTTACTCTGCAATTTTGATTTCGTAGAAGATGTCTTACTTTATTGATGTTATTATTGCCTATGAAACGGTGTGATATTTCTGTCCTCTTCGGTTCGATCTTTTCGAAGGCGGCGGATGGCAGCAACTAAGCGCGCCTCTTTCTTCACAACTCTTAAACGGTTAATGTTACTGTATGGAGCCACTCTTACCCTTACCACGACTATTCTCTTTCGAGTGTAACAACTTACACTGCATTATATATACTTTTGTTGTGTTTAGTGAAATTATCACTCTAGATATACTGTGGTTACAGTCGGTAATAAAAATATTTTCGAATTATTAAAAGAATTACTGTTTTAGATGGACTTTAGCATCGATCACCATAATGGATCGATGTAATCGATAAATAATTGGTGCTGCCACTATGAACACACCTCTGTGAAGGAAAATGGATGGCTTCAATTCTTCCTTCGTTCTTGTTAAGCTGTCCTAACTAGTGTACAAAGGTTTCAAACAGGAAGTACTCTATAACCCAACTCGACACTGACTGATTTATTGCTCAAACCTCACCTTTTAATATCTTCTCGTTCACTTGACATGTTTAGAATGGCTTACTTTCATATAGTTCTTCCTTGATGGGAAGTTTATTTAATTCTGATATTATGCAGTGAACTTCTTGATTCTCCAACTGTCTACCTTTATAAATGGGCGGACACACTTCCTCGTCCTTACACGTGGTGTCACCGCCATTTGGCAATGGGTACTCAAACGACCTCATTTCTACCCGTCTTCTACCTTTCTTTATTCACTCTTAAAACAGTTTTTTTTTCTTTGAATATAAATAAAATCTTTTACGTTTTTAACAAGCTGTTTTCTTATTTTATTTATTGATTACCTGCTGGCAATCGTAATTTATAGTGGGAAATGAAAATTGACATAACTTTAATCTGAAACAGTATTTAATAAATCTGTACACTATGGTGGATGACTGTCGCGTACTGTCAAATAAATAAGAAGATAGCGCAGTCAAGTTTACAAAAGCTATGTGTATGTGTGTTGGTAGCTGAATAGTATGAAAGCCGGCCCAGCACGTTCATCTGTTGCCAGGGCCGGCCACATTACTACTGCTTATGTTAAGTAGGCCATCGTCTTAAAACTGCTCTCTTTACTCTGCCGCCAAATCACGAGCCCCCCTCCCATTCTCTTTCCTTACCCTCCCGCTTTCTCTAGTATTATTATTACATTATATTATTAGTCTCAATTAGAATATTAGCTCGACCAATACAAAAATAATCGAATTTATGGACAATTTTTACTCTAAAGTAACTTTCATCTATGTATCCAAACGAATTGATAAACATTTCCTTCTTTCGTTGATAGAAGATAAAAATTTCTTCAGATCACTATCGACCGCCATATTTTTCTAACGTGTTTCTTATAATATCAGTTGTATAAACAGCTGCCACTTTATATATATATATACATATAATCATCGGCCTAAGCAATATTTCTACACTGTGATTAATTATGAAAATGGAAAGTTCTATTGTAAAAATTTAGCAACATCATAATTTTGATTTGATATAAACAGGAATGAAAGTTATGTAATTGGAGATAATTATTTCTAAGGTGTCTCATAACTCTGACTAATACATTAGCAGTTTCATTTTTAATTGCACAAAATAACATTCGTTTTAATTAGTTTCTTATATTTATGTGAGCTGAAGTTAAGAAAACGAAGCAATGTGTTGCTCTCTAAGAACATGAGATACTTGGTTTCAGACTAGTGTATATTTTTCTTATTAAAATAATCCAAATAATGTGAAATGACAGCCTTCTTGATTAGTCTCGGGTCAGCCTACTCGAGTAAACATGATCAAAGCTACCCAGCCTTTTGCATATCTAGGACCTACATTCTTCTATAGTAATATTGTTTGCTGAAAATTGTGGAACAAAATTGTGGAACATGTGTGTCAGTAGGGTTAGCTTAATGATTCACTAACAACTGGTAATTTATTGATTGTTTTGGTCTGCTTTCTCCTCATACTTAGTAGCAGCAGCATGTCATGTTCACTGTTTTTCTTTACAAGTAGCGGTAGCAGTAAAGTGGAGATGATCATAATAATCATAGTATTAGTTGAAGCACCAAGATATCTCAATATGGTCAAGTAGGACAAATAGAAAGAATATATTTTATCCAATCTATTACTCATGAACACGGCTTCTATTTACTTTCTTCATCCTCTCTCTTTCTGCTGTCGACTAAAGGCGATCTCCAGCACCCTGCTGCTTCTGTCACTCCAGTTTCATTATTACACTCAGTCGCTAGTATTATGAGTGGTGTGGTTTAGAAGCTATTTTAAGTTAGATGTTCAACTTCATTCTAAGGATTTTTAATTTCAATGTACTTTTAGTTAATTAAAACTTTCGGCTAACTTTCGAGCCGATTTCATTGAAAGTTGTCATTTTGAAAATGTCTTACTTGTATAGGTATTTAAACCAAAGGATATATTAAAATGATGGAAAGCTGAAATATAAGATTCAACGAGTGAAAGTTGATTTTTGTAAAATAAACGCGCAAAATTTGTGAAAAATAAACATCTGTATGGTAGGGAGAGAAATGACATTATATAAATTATATAAGGGCTGATGAAAGACCTGATTTAATAACCTTTTCTTTTTTCATGTGTTCTGATGTAATAAATGGTGAAATGTGTTAATTAAAAGGTAATACTTCATATTTTGGCATCTCCAAAATAAGTTATTTCGTCAAAAAAAACTTTCATCGATAATTAATTTCTTAGTAGTCTCTGCGAATGAACTGATGATACTTTATGCTATACATTTTGTGGGTTCTGTCAGCGGTTATTGTCTACATGTCATAAATGAGTTAAGACGAGATGTGTGCAAAGGATGAGATAGGTAAAACTTGCATCCAACACTTAAACACAACTTGTTTTTCGACACTTCAGGAATGTTCAGCTACTGTATTCATTTCTATACAATTTATACAGCATACAGAATTTGGTAAAAATAAAATAACCAAATTAACGATAAGTATCAATATATTCAGGTAGCACGCCATCGAAATAAGATTTATGATGTAAACAAACAACACGATATGTTGAGATGACTGTGTGTGTATGTATGTATGTATATATATATCTGATACTGACACATGTAATCTTTGCTTATTAAATAAATCCTTTTATAATAGGTTGATGTGAAGCGCATGTCCCAACAGGTTTTTGATACGTTGAAATAACTTGAAAATTTGAATAAAATTTATATTTCTAACTACCAGCGATGGATGCAGTTTAAATGGGGTGGGGTGGGGGGCTTGGTCGTTCTGTTTACTAGTTAATGAACTCTGCAGTCAATTTATAGGGATAATGAGATTTAAAAAAAAAATTTTTGGTAATCTTACAGTAATTATATTTACTAGATCTGTTTAATATATTGGCATATTCTTTTATATATCTGTAATGACATCTTATTTTTAAAAAAAACAAAAACATCCGTATATTTAAGATTCGGTAATTTTCAATTGACGTTTCACGCTACTTCGAATAAATTTACAGTGAAGGGCGTAAATACCAATGCAATTTTTTTTTTTTTTAGATATGTATTCGAGGGCATAGATTACGATTATCTTGATTTTCTTTTCTTAGCATACTCCCTTATCCTCCCCCACCCTAGAAATTTGCCAGCATAACAATGAAATATGCGATATTTAAAGTGTTAACATGGCACTCGCTTTTCACAAAATTTTCATCATTTTCCTGAGCAAAGTAACGCAAAAAGTTATGTACATCTTCATTTCCGAGGAGGGGGAATTACCCGAGATTCCTTCAGGAAAATTTTTTCGAAATTTATTAAGTTAATCTAGACCGTCGGAAACGTCTCCACCAAAAAAAGAAATATACATTAACCCATTCAGTGGTGGTGCGTTAGGGTGGGGTTAGGAAATCCTTCAAAAATATAATCCCCAATGTAACCGTTATCTACACCATCTAAAATGTATCCTTGGAAAATTATTTTTACCCAATGTAACCGTTATCTACACCATCTAAAATGTATCCTTGGAAAATTATTTTTACAAAATATACAGTTTCAAGAAACGGTTGGTTTGGGGCACAAAATGATGGTTTCGGTTTCATTCAAATAAAATTATTGGAACGTTATTCTTTGAATATTACAAATGGCTGAAAAGTTCATACTTATCTGATTAGAGAAGTACTCCTGGCATTATCAAAATAATTCGTCCTGTAAGCTTAGAGACAAACAGTTATTCAGATGTGTAAATTGAACATATATATCATATTAGACATGTATTTGAATAAGTTGTGGAGTTTTGAGTTGTCACTAATTATAATTCAATTTAGTAATAATTATTAATTATATAGAGGAAAATGGGAAAGTTGTTTTCAGAAAATGTTTTATATATCCTTATAAAGCTTCAATGAACTGTGAATGTTCAAAAGGAAGATATTGAATACTTTTCCAGAAGGTAATGTGGAAACATTCAACAATATTGTCAAAATGGAAGTAGGTCAGACAAAAATATTAGGTAAGTAAAGTTGTTAGCAATAGGAAGTTATAATTGTAGAAAACATGCGAAATATGGAATGTACAAGTGAGAAATGGTTCTTTATTTATTTTGGAGGCATTGTCATCATCCTTCAGTGTCTGTTCTCCATGTTGCATCAGTTATGGTTTGACAGGATATAGAAGAGCCGTGTTGTGCTCCAGTGTCAGCTTTGGCATGGTTGCTAGAATTACTTAGTCTAACTCTTGTCAGCATCGAAAAGTGGATGTAAAATGAAGAAATGACTTAAGCTTTGCACTAATCCAAATTGTGGTACAGAAGGTTTAGGACAATACTGTGGCTTGTTTCTGTATTCATTTAACATGAAAATATTTTGTATCTCCTATTCTTTTGAGTTTGCCAAAATAGATGCTCAAGAGCTTACTATTGAGCTATGCATATTAACTTTTCAAAAAGTAAATAATCATATTACTAAAGGAGTAAGCATGGCAAATTTTTTTTTATTCCAATGATCTTACGTTAAGATTTATAATATTAAAACAATTGTTGAATTTGAGAAGTTAAATAGTAAACATTTAGTGAAGTTCTTTGTTTCACTAAATACTAAGATTTAGTAGGTACACCTATTTTTGAGAATGCTTTAATGAACTATTCCAAAAGGTTTTTGTTTGGATAGAAAGTTGAGTCACAGGTCCAAAATCTGATTCAATTGATGTAAAATCCTTTATAAAAATGAGTTGAAATGCTGTTGACTTAAGTAGTTTTTATATGTATGAAATGTCCCCTAAAAATTGATTATTTATTGGGAAACAGTAACAAGCATTAATGCTTTGTTTTATCTATTACTAACTGCATTAGCAAATAGCTAAGATTTATGATTTGTTGAATATTTAATTTATGATTGCATATATATTTCAATTTTGAAATGTAGTAATGAATACATGGCTTAATTCTCGTTACTGTTATTCCAAACGTTTCCAATTTTTGTTGTTGATTTAGTCCATTAATTTAGGTCCTATATCTGTAGCATGTTCTGCTTGGGTGTAGTGTAACTAGATTTTCAGACATTAAATAAGTACAAAGTTAAAACTTATTTCTTTGACTATCATTAAATCTGATTATTCAAATAGAATGAATTTAAAATATTTGAAGCTTTAAGTCATTTTTAGTGTGACAAGTATTTTAATTAACCAAGTACTAAGGTCCCTGAAAGATTTTAGAATAAGTCATTTGGGCTTTTCTGTTCTCTTTATTCTCTTGCAGGTAGAAAAAGGGAGTCAATAGAGCTTCTTGGCAATGGTCCACGTCATTTTCTCGGTTACTGCTCTCTACCAGTTGAGCTCAGACAATGGAAACTACACAAGTTTGGCGAAGACATATGGGAAAATTAAATATGAAAATGTAAAATTTTCATACCATGATATATGACCTCAGCAGAACCAAATGGTGTTGCATTGATTTTTGGACTGCTAATGGTAGCCTTAAATGCAACTGTCAACAATTGGTACAACATTCAGTTGAAGTTCAGTCTAATTTGGAGAATCATCGGTGTTCAAATTTATTTTAGAGTTAGTATTTTCTAATTGATGGTAGTAAACAAATTTTTTAATACTAGTGTAGAAAGTAATGCCAAGTTGTTTTTAGAAAGTATACTCTTGAACTTAATTTTAAAAATTTTATTTTAAATGCTGTTCGATTTAAGAATGCCGAATTTCTTCATATTTAATCATGCTTTTTTTTTTCCTTTTTTTTTTTTGCTTGAGATTTTAAATCTCAATTGAATAGAATTGTTTTGAAATACTATTCTTGTCAAAGTAATTCATTGTCTAGTCTTCTGATTTGGATAGGTTCGAGTTGCTATTTTAGGGATCTGATCCAGTCATCCAAAATCATATTAGTTTCAACAGTAACAGTTTTTTTCTTAGTAAATTTGTATCTCTAAAAGGACAAGTTTGAATACTTTTAAAAATATACATTAGTCTGCCTTCTGGCTGTTTTTGTCTGAACAGTTGGAACTATCATGCACAGTTATTCTAGCTGTCCTTGTGCACGGTTGATACAATATCTGTATCTCACCTGCTTAAATTTTTCTTATACTAGGAGTGTGGAACTGGAAACAATTAGGTTACTGGAGTCAGTACCAACTATGATTTGACTGTTTCTTGCACTGAACATAGTGTTAGTGTAATCTTCCTGTAACATTCAATTAAGTTTTGGAAACTGAGTTTCTTCTAAAGAGTTGTTCAGTTTTTTAGTTTTAATGTACTAGATTTTGGAACTGGTACTGAATTTTATAGCTCTATTTCTTAATTACAAACAGAGATGTCAAAATTGAGTTGGAGGTTTTGATATGTAGTTTTCTAAAAAGCTTGAGGTTTAGATTCATATAACAAATCTATTATCCAGATCCTGTTTCTGTAGCATTGTTGCCTACACCTGTGACTTTCCTACATTTCAAGAATGCTTACCTTTGCCACAAAAGCAGCTATAACTAGAGTGATTCACCACAATAGTTTTCATGTTGTTGCTTGGTTTTAGCTGTTTGTGTAATGATTCTTGAAAAACCAATTCAGCTTGTTTATGAAGCCTTAGTGTGATCTGATCAAAGCTTATTGAAATCACAATGTGTGTTGGTTGTATATCTTACCTGGGATGCATGCTAGTCTATTGGATTTTACAGTTGGCAAAATGAAAGTCATTTGCATAAGATATTGTCACTGTTTACTAAATTTGGGGATTTATCTCTTTTGAACATGTAAAGTATCTTCACTAAGACCATAAACAGAATCTAATATTGTAATCATCTTGTACTTTTGGTAATCTTTCTACTTGTGTAATAGCCAGCCTTACCAAGAGGTAGCAAATCATCCATCAGGTCATTGTTTTTACATTTTAACTTTTGTATATAATTTCTGTCTACCAATTTCTCTCATAAGACATTGTGAGTGCAAGACTTATAGTGCAAGCCACTTGCATAATGGGATGAAACTCAAAATCACATGGTTATGAAGTGCATAGCCATCCCTAGAACTTGGAGACCTTCTGCACAAAAAGTCTCAATGTTAAAAAACTGACTAAACTGAATAATTTGTAGTTTACTCTTTACTTCCTCAATTCCAATCAGCATAACAAGATTTATTCAAGAATATACATTGATGAATGCACTCACAAAGTGTGTCATTTTTATTAAATACAGTCACAGCATGGCCACTGAAAGTAGCTTGTATATTTAAATTTTTTTTTTTTTAAATTATTGAGAATAAGTAAAATATTTTTTTTTATTTACTGTTTCTTCCTTATGTTGGAAGGTTTAGGTTAGATTTATATTGTAACTCTTGAATATAAGACAGTTTCATGTAATAAAACCAGAGGTGGTGTAAAATATTGTATAGTAGAATGTTTTGAGTTATATTACATGTCAGTAGAATGAAAAGATTTTAGAAATATTGGTTTCAAGTTTTGGCACAAGGTCAGCAAGTTGTCTTTAAAAAATTACAGATGGTAGAATGAAAAGATTTTAGAAATATTGGTTTCAAATTGAAAAGATTTTAGAAATATTGGTTTCAAATTTTGGCACAAGGCCAACAAGTTTAGGGGAGTGGTTAAGTTGATTACATAGACCCCAGAGGGAACAAAGACAAAGTTGACAAAGACAGATGAAATGCAACTATGCATTTTGCCTGGCATGCTAACAATTCTGCCAGCTTGCTGCCTTTAAAGATTTTAGTAATATTAAATTGCCTCTCACTTAGTAGTGTCCTTGAGGATGTGTCTGTCTATGTGTCCACTTTTGGGACAGTTGTGTGGGTGTGTCTGTTCTCAAGAGGTGTACCCACCCTCTCCTCTGCCTTAGAGATGTGTCAGTGTCTGAGATGTAAGTGTACAAGAAAGTGACTGCATTTGAAAGCAACATTCTCTTTATATTTTTCAAATAAAGGAATGTTGAAGTGAATTTTTTTCTTCTTAAAATACATTTTGGAGTTAAA
Source organism: Octopus rubescens (assembly GCA_027564515.1). Lineage (NCBI taxonomy): Eukaryota > Metazoa > Mollusca > Cephalopoda > Octopoda > Octopodidae > Octopus > Octopus rubescens. The sequence goes on from JAOPUL010003388.1 coordinate 86,059,629, forward strand.
ATAAATGTTTACAAATCACGACTCGTTCATACACTGTCATCTACAAACAGATAATGATGTTCAGAAATGTAATTTGATGAGAACAGATATGTTTCTCTATTTTACACATTTTCTTAAAATTGTTTTCATTTACATATTTTAAGGAAGGTAGATTTTGAACTTGCTCCTATTCAATTACTTTGAATTGTTTATTTTGTAAATTATTTGTAACAAAGATTGTATTGATGAATTTTACTTTATTCCTATTTTCTTGAGCATCTTTGCAGTTAAATATTAAAGCTATTTGAAGATGAGCTTCCCACTCTTTGGAGTTCTCATGATAGTTTTAAGGATATTAATTTAATACTGCAATGCCTGCCTACTCACAATAAACCAGAGTTAGGTAGATAATGTAAAATAATAGTCCATACTAGATATATTTTTTAAATGCTATTATAATTGCTTATTCTTCCTTTTCAGAAAAGCTAACAACATGCAAAGCCCAAACAGGCAGTCGAGTAACAGTGATTACAACTCGGTAAGTGATTCAGTTCCTTTCTTAGTTATCATTCTATAATCACAGCATAATAATTAATTGAATATTCAGAAGTTACCAGTATTTGTTTTGTTGTTTTGTTTTATTATAGCCTTCCAGGTCATTGGCTTTCTTTCCATTTCCATATCTCCTTACACATGTAGGCATTTCTATTTGAATGGGGAGAAAAATATTTACAGAAAAATGTTACAGAAGTTAGTTTTATCATTTTTACCCAATCAGAAAACAGGATTTGGAAGCTAAGCATTCTGTGCATGAAACAGGATTTGGAAGCTAAGCATTCTGTGCATGAATAGTATCATAAAATGAAAGTAAACATTTAGGAGAGGTTTTAAACAAAATGAAAGAAATGTGTGAGTGTTAATACATATACTGTTAAATATATAAAGATACATTGGTGGTGAAAGACAATCTAAGAGTTATTTCATTTAGCAGATTATATTTTTTTTATTATTATTAATGGACGAACCTATTCTTTGGGACACAGGAATTCAAATTCGTTTTTCTCATGGGTGCACTGTTTCAGAGCCTTTATGGGCTAATCACAGGTACATAACCACATACACTTGCATTTATATAGTAGATATGTGTGTGTGTGCATATTTAAATGTTTATATACAGAATCCTTCAAAGAAAATGTATACACTCAAGGAATGAAAAATGTATAGAAATGTTTTAATACTATATTTATTCAGATATCACGGTATTAATACAAGTTTCCTTTAACCATTTTTTGTCTTTGTGTTGGTCTTTTTCAACGTGGTTGGCTTCTTTTAAATGACATTTTTCATATTTGAAATAGTTTTTTACTGTTGACAAGGTGTGATACTGAAAATGTTATGTTGCACTTCAATTGTTGACGTATGAAATAGTAAATGAGCATTATTTTGAAATTAAAAGAACTGGAAACTTTCTTATGACTTCTACATGCTGTTGGGAGCAACTGTAACAAAATAGCAGAGGTCCGGTGGTTGTTTAAGGAACATAAGACAATTTTAAAGTAGTATTTCAAACATGAGAATGCTGTTCAACAACAATGAAGGCGTGAGCTTGGAATAGAACCTCCCACACACCTGACAGTCATAAGTTTGAAACACATGGTACCATGTGTGATGTGCAGAAGGGAAAATCCAGCAGACCTCGTTCAGTAATAAGTGCTGCTTCCTCAGCTATATGGTGTTGGAAAATTTCATACACTTGCCACAGTTGTCTATTGTATAATGTGCACGTGAAATGCGAATATGGCGCATTTTTAAAAGAACTAAATGGAAAGTTTACATCCATATATTATTACATACAAATAACAATGACAGTTCTGATCGAAGATTCTAGTTTTGTGAGTGGTTTCAACACATGGTGGATGAGGATGAAGTGTTTGTTAAGCTAAATGGAACAGTGAACTGACATAATTATGTTTACTGGGCACCAGAAAATCCTTGCTTACATGTGGACAAAAGTCAATTTACTGGGAGTCAACATCTGGTGTTGAGTGTCATCAAGAGGTTTAATAGGACCATTTTTCATTGAAGGTACTGTACTGGTCAAGCATACATAAACATGCTCTGCATATCCATTTTACCTGCTATACTTACACTTTATGGAAGTGATGAATTTTTCTTTCAACAAGGCAGCGCACCTCCAAACTATTGCTGAGACGTGCAAGCTTACCTGGATGAGAATTTACAAGGTTACTGGATAGGATGAAGAGGTGCAGTTGAGTTCTCCTGATTTAACACCAACAGACATTTACTTATGGGGCACCCTAGTATGTCGTATATCACAGAACTGGCTACACTGATGGCCTTCGGGAAGAAATTGAAATGGGTTGCAGCAACCCCACTGGACATTTTGACCAATATTTGCCGTACTAATAAGTGTCTAGAAGCTAAAGGCCACCACTTAGATCACCTTGTAATTGTAGAGGTTAAAGGTAACTTGTATTAATCCCATGATGTCTGAATAAATTTAGTATTAAAATATTTCTTTCTTTTTTCTTGAAGTGTCTGTATATATGTATAAATGTTTTTCTGTGTGTGTGTATATCATCATCATCATCATCATCATCATTTAACGTCTGTTTTTCCATGCAGGCATGGGTTAGACGGTTTGACTGGA